>JASFAX010000086.1:0-500000 GCA_030737875.1 Allium sativum | reverse complement strand
CTCTAGGTTCTATTTATTGTGTGAATTTAGGTTGGAGACTTGAGTTGTTTATATAGAATTTCAAACTAATTAGAGCCGTCAGATGATCATAGATGAATCTAGACCATTCACGAGAAGAGCCAAGTAGAAAGTGACAAATCAGCCCTAGTGACACACCAGAACGCAGAAAATCGCTCAGAACCCTACCAGGCCAGCCAAGACCTGACCAGGTCGACTGGGTAGGTCGACCACCAGGTCGACCCCCACGTCGACCCCCTAGTCGATATGGGTACCCAGGTCGACCCCCTGGTCGACCTGGGTCCTGGGCGGGAATTTTCCTGCCCAGCCCAGTTTGGGTCTGTTTTCGAATTTTGAACTGAATTTTTAGCTGTTTGAATTTTAAATTGAATTCTGAAACTTCCGGAGGTCATAACTTCTTCATACAGAGTCCGATTTACGCAAAATCGAACTCTATCTCAAGTAGAATTTCGAGACGAACGCAATGGCGTAACCCGTTTCCCTTAATTTTTCTTTTAAAATTTAATTATACTTTAATTTGTGAAACTTAATGTTACAGAATTACGGGGTGTTACATCCAAGTACATCCTTAATTATACATATCATAGATGACCAACTGACAGACTTATAATTAAACGGTAGATAAGATAAGTAGATCAGCACATAGAAAGTCTCCATCCAGCTTCTCAAGTTTTTCCAATCCTGATTCACTTGTCTATTCATAACAAGTGTTACGAATACCCAAGAGTTTAAGGGAAACATAGAAAAATAAACTCCGGGTCAGTCAGGGGACTGGTATGAGTAAACAGTTTAAAACAAATAAAAATATCTCATAAGACCACGCCGTAAATACGGAACGGGTTTTTACCTTATGAGATCAAAACACTTTGTATACTTGAAATCAGATATTATCATAGTGTCTAGGAGTTTTTCACAAATAAATAAGAATCTAGAAGAATGCTTGCATCTCACATTCTTCTATATAGTATACAAATAAAAACCGCTTGACGCTTATGGAAATTGGATTTCCTACTATGACAAGTTATGGGACCACCTTCTGATGATGTATCTCTAGAGGTGAATACACTTGGGTTCAACAAGAACGTCTTGCAACCCGGCCCACACATGACCGACAACTCATTTCTCTTGAGTGTATCGAATGTATATCACCAACGGTTGGACTCATACCACCGTTTCCCGAATGGGCAGAATCGATAGAGTAAGAAACAAAAGGAATTTCTCTAGATAGGGGATGGTACACCCTAATGGGAGCGACCTACATAGCCATATAATTGCCTGCCCGATTTTTGTCATTTCCTGGGTGTGAGTCTTGAGGCTAGACTTACCTTTTCCGTCATCACTGTTTAATTTCTTTGAATGCCACATCGTCAAATCCATCGAAAATCACTAATTGATTTCCACAAAAATACTCTGGTTATCAGGCTAAAGAAGTTTCCTTTCTGTGCCAACAACTGGTACGTTTGATGAAAACAACGTACGTGATTTCTTTGAAAATACTCTGTCAGACATTCGTCCATACAAGTTATCCTGGGGCTGGACAAACCGGAGGCACTATTCAAGAATAGCCCTTGTATATTGCTGTCTTCAATTTAAAAATCTCTATGCACGACGTATAATCAAATCAAAGTGAAATATTTATTTCAGCCTCTTTGAAATTATTAACAAACATTTTTCTTTTTAAATTATAAATTTAACAAGATTATAATCTAATCTCCATATATAACTACAGACAAATTAAACAGTATATGATCATCTGGCCTATATCTGGTATTTTGATCAACTTTTCAAAATGGCCAATTTTAATGTGTGCGTCGCACGCAGTTTTTCCTTCCATTCTGTTCGTCAACTTTAAAAATGAATCCTTACATTATTTTTCTTTAGAAAAAAAATATTTCTCAGTATTATTTTTTAATCTGATCACTCATAAATGAATTAAATTATAATTTAATCATTTATTTTACAACTTTTACATTTGGTATTTTTCTCGTCAAATTTTCCCTTTGATCCTTCATTCCTGATTTACTTATTCTTCTTTCTATACTGATAAAGTTCCTCCTTTTTATTTATCAGTCTCAACACGATTAAAAATATTATTCACAGTTCTTTGTTTAAAAAGTACAGAACTGTTCATGATCAGTTTCTTATATCAGAGATTTTAGATTATCAGATAAAAACTGACAAATTCTAGCGTATGTGTTAGATACAGTTTTTCCACCTTTTTTGTTTAATATTTAAATATCTCATTAGAAAATAGATTCTAATTTAAATTATAAAATAAATTTATAATTTAACTAAAATTACAGTGTCTGTGTTGATTTCTCGACTTCTGTCAAAACAATACTCGATCCTTTACACTGGGTCGACTTCTTTTGTTGACTTTTGAATATTAGAAAATCATTTCTAATTCTCATTATAAATTAAATTTATAATTTAATATAAAATTATAGTTTCTGTAACTAAATTTTAGTCTTTGACAAAATATTGTATCTTCATCCGGATTCACTTCCTCCCTTCCTGTTGAACTCCCCCCTTACGGTTTTCACACTGATAATTTTGATCTATTTAGTTTCTTGTATTACTCAATTTAACCTAACCTATAGGGTATTGAGCCAAAAAAAACAGAAGATACATCAGACATCTCACGCACTTGTAGCTGCCACAACCATGTTACCTCTTCCTCCAAATTTGCCTGTTGTTCATTTGCACAGCAACACACCCGTGCACATGCACACACCAACCATCAGATGTCGCCCCACCTCGATCGTCCCAGCACATCATAACTCACCTAATATTCCCATTTCCGATCATAAGTTCGGCCATTATCACCACTACGCTGAATTCACTATTCAAAACCAACTTGCCCAAATTAAATCTGATCCAAGTAAGCATCTACTGTCATCACCTCCAATAACTAAAACATGTCAAACTTGAGTCACACCGCGGTGACAACATCCGAAACTGGTTCCCCTTAGTACGCCACCTCCAACAGTCATCTTGTCGACGCAGTTCTGCCGAACATCGCAGGTTACGAAAATGTAACTCACAGCCTGATTTCTCCATGTTCTAACAAACTGCTCAATTTCTCTTTTTAGTATGGTGCGGTTTTGCACACATGTGCTACTCCCCTTCACACTACTACTATTCCTTGTTTTCTACTTTCTTTAAATTTCTATACACGTGTGCCCAAGGATCATCACTAATACCAAGGTATCAACAGCACGCTGCACCCATTACTTCACATCAGGCAAACTCAACCTGATAATATCCGAGCCCCTCCACCTTTGTTTAATGCTTCAGGTAAGTTGCCAAGCCCAACTCTCATTCTTCTTTTGCATCTTGTTTAATTGCCTTTTTATTTTAATACTTGAAGCATGGACAACATTAAGCCCATACGCATACACTAAACCGACAGCACTATCCTATTCTAACACTTTCTGGTTTGTTCTTAGTTTCCATATTACTTTTATTATGCTTTACTTATAGCAGTTTTTATGATTGAAACTCATTTATTGTATGCTACATTTACTTAGGCATGAGGTAACTCCAGCACTCAATACAAGGATCTGATATTCATTCGAAGATTCAACTGTAAACATAGTAAAGAAGTGTTGGTGTTTATTTTTCTGTTCAACGTTTTGGTTCTCTATTTTGAATTCTAGACTAAGGTTTTTATGTATTTTCAGAGTTTAACTAAATAATTAAATCAACCCCTATACAAATCATATAGACCATATATTATCATTCCGAGACAGATTTAAATTAGGAAATAAAACAAGTAGTTCACCCACGGTTTTCAGTCTCAAGTGTTAAATATCATATATATATATATATATATATATATATATACGACATAGCCAAACATGCATACAAGTACAGAAATCATGGCATATATTTAAAGTAGAATTTATAGTGTTTACTCACAAGTATATGATTACTCTCTTGCAATTTCCCTTAGGTGTTCAAACTAGAATTAAAACATCAATATTGAATCAAGGTGTGTTATTTACATATCAGCATATAAATCTACTTAGAATTTAATGACAGTAAAGAGATTTCAGCAGGAAGTTTACTCACCAGTATTGCTTGAAACCCTTAGCTTCTATTCTTCTTTACTGACCTTATTCAAGTGCTTGGTGTTGTGTAGAAAAATGTGTGAGATGTGGTCTTTATATAGTGGAGTAATGAATAAAATAAGTGTGCAAAAAATCAGTTTTTAGATCTTTTGTTTGACAAGTGATTGATAACTCAAAAGAAAAAAAATCTTTTTCTCTTGCCAAATCAAAGCACCATTACCCAAGAACACATGGCTTATATCAGCCTAGATCCCACCTAAAATCCCCTATGCAACCACCCCTTTTCTCCTTATTGATTTCTATGAATTGTCACCCATAAATGCCTATGTACCATACACGATCTTCACTACATCTTGCATTGGTTTACACCAATTATAGTATCAATTTGTGTACCATAGATTTTCAGTTTTGCCTTGGTTTCTTAAAACAAAATCTCATATGACAAAATGATTTAACAACAAACATATAAATATTTTTACTTGACTTTCAAGGCAATCAAAAATCTGAAAGTTTTTGTTCAATAAAGATCTCGGCCATGTGAATGAAATAGACATGAACATCTTGAAAAATCTATATGTTTAGTATCTATCTAGTGTAGGTAAGCTTCATGTTATAAATGCAAGATTTGGCAAGATCTTTTGGCAGATGAGTGTTGACAAATGAAACATGTTTTGCAAAGAAGATGTCATTTTCCAGGAATCTTGTGTAAAAAGAAAAAGATTCAAAACTGAAAATGCATTGATACAATATGATTTGCCATCACTAGATTCTCTTTACTAGTTTATACTAGTGTAGGTGTTTTCTCAAGTATTTATATCTATGTGAAAACATGTTTGCAAAGAGAAATGGCTCTTTCATGTTTTGGTGTAGGTATATGTGAACATAAACTTGCTTGCAAAAGGAGATGAAACTTTCATGTTTTGATGTTGTGTACATGTGAATATGATCTTGCCTTGGTCTTGCTTTGACAACAAAATGGTCTTGACATGTTTTAATTCAAGAGTTAAAAGCTTTTAAATCAAAAAATTTGCAAAAACTTAATTCTTAAACACTTTGAAAAAAATGAACGAACATGTGAATAAAATGGCATTACTAAAACATGCTATGTTTAAGTGTTGTTCTTAAACATGTGTAAAATCAATGTAAACAAACGTTATCAAATACATGCTATCACACCTGAATGTGTAAAAATCAGTTTTAGCAGGTGCTGTGACATATACATCTGTAAATGTTATTATACACATGTTAACATGCTTTTAAATTTAAAGTCTGAATTTTAAATCGTATTTGAAAGTATGTACTTATGAGCAATCCATATCTGTGTAAGTGATAGGTGTAAAATACTGGGTCATTACATTACATCGAGAATCAAGATTATCCCTAGTTAGTCCGTGAGTTAGCTACCACACGTTGAAACCAATAACTCGACTCGATGATTGCTACCGAATCATTTTGAGGCTCTCAAAACAAAAATCTAGGATTCAATATCTAGAGGTCATGTATTCTATGATTGATTCAATTCCTGATTATTTTGGATCGTTGATCGAAGGATCGATCTTTCGGGATCACTAGTTGATATCTTGATCTTATTAGATTGTTAGTTAAATATGTGGTCTCTTCCTGCCTTTAATCAAATCATTCATACTATGACCATCCAGCTTATGAAATAGGAAAAACTTTCCTAACTTCCTCTCATGGTCGGTGGGATCTTCCCTTATTAGTTTCCAAAAGGGGACATGTCGATTGGTATCCTGATAAATCCACTCAGGTGTTTCATTTTAAACCATCGATGGTCTGGCTATCTATCACGGCGGTCACTACATTAATCTCATCAAAAAATTATCCTGAGGATCTCTCTTACTCTTTGCTTCATATTTGAAAATATCATTACATTCTTAGGTCGCAAAATATAGATCCATGAATGTCTCATAAAAATATCCACCAACTCAGCCTAAGTATTAGCGGAACCGTTCTTAAACTGTCTAAATCGTAATATCACTAGATCTGTCATTATTAGTCTAAATTTTGGTCAATCGAGCCAAACACCCTAAGTTATCAAATTTATATAGTAAATTACAAAACAACATCCACGGAGTAGAAAACTACAATCACAAAGATATATGGAAGTAGTAAATATGGAAAAAAAATTATAGTGGTTCCGCAAACTCTGGCCTATGTACACTTGAAATAATCTTTATTTATACTACTGATTATAAGTACAATTGATTGTTCATGTGAATGAAGAGAATAAAAAATAAAGTTGAGGTTTTAAAACGACAGAGTCCCTATGCAAAGAAACCACGAAAAGATCCAAGGAGAAATATAAGGATTTGTATTATACATATTAGAAGATCGTAAAATAAATCCATTTAATTCACACGAGGTCTATCATTCTTATATTTTTAGATATGGTTATTTAGAATGTTTTGCACATTTATGATTTTTGCCACATTGTTTTGTGAGAATTTTAACTCCGAGTATCTTATTTTGGCCATAACTTTTCATTAGTGCAGAATTAGATGCTCTAATTTGTTCCATTGGATTGGAGTGATGGTTGATCATTCCATAGAGTGGTCATATTAGCCATTTGGACAAGGGGTTTGGAAGATACATCAGTTGTAAGTTTTTAGAGCTACAAAGTAGACTTTTAGACGACTAATGGGCTGATCAGGCTAGCCAGCTGGGTTAATGACCAGCAGTTATAAATTGGTACTGAAGGAGATTAGGTTAATCTTTCTTCTAATTTTCCCATCAGCAAAGAATTATGATCTACTCTAGTTCTTAATCCTAAACCCTAAATCTCATGAAAACCACTTCTAATCTCCTCCAAACGCATAGAAGAAATTAAATCTACATGTTTTCATTGATTAGAGGGTTGTTTTCAGTCATTCCATGCTATCATGGATAGATCTATCATATATCTACATAGGTTTTATGATTTGGTGAGTGATCTTGGTCTCTCATTACGTGCATTATATTGCATTATATGTTTAGATTAAGTGTTTTATCACATATACATATTAAGTCACCCTAAAATATTTTGACAACGCTCATAACCCCTGCACTAAACAAGAGGAATAATGCGCTGAAAGATGTGCCAGGCAGCTGTGGACGATCATCAAGGTATCATAACACAATCGGAACCTGTCGTAGAACTCACATCGCAAGGATAAAATATAATAGAACATATAAAACAGGTATTATTAGTGAAGCAGAAATAATAAACTTTGATGACAACTAGAAAGTAATATCCATACACTTGGATTACAATAATAGTGTTTATACAAATGGCCTCACTACAACACTTAGAGAATAACAAAAAGCGAAAATCCTATACTATATAATAATAAAATTGGTACGTAAGCCTCCAGCTCACCTCAGAACTGCAACATCGTCCTCACTAAGCTATCACCTGTCACCTTCCACCTAGTCTGCCCATCCACAACCGAATGAACAATCCAAGGTAATAAGAGGAAAACATAAAACCTTGAGTTAGACAATAGTCTTAGTGAGCGATTGAACAACTAACAAACATCATCAATAAAGCATATGAGAATGGATAGTTAAACATACTAATCTACTTACAACACCAGAGGGGAACCCAACTTGCCTTCCCTACATCGGACAGTGATATCATTTACATCAAACACTTCATTCATGACAATCAGAAACAAACACCACTAGCATCCAGATTATACGTATCCCACGTGAACCATCCTAATCAAATTTAACATCCCTCATGCACAAGCCCCAGAGGCCTAAACCAATATCAGACAAGCACCCAAGAAACATCTCCTTCGACATTGGACAATTTATGTGAGACAGTACAAAAAAGGCAACTAATCAACCATGACAAACTCTGTCTATCACCTCCAGTCCTACTTCGAAACCATCGTTAATCGTATGATGGCCAACATTGCCATATGTCAAGAGCTAATGGTAACCCCAGTTCTAGCATAAACTCCATACACCTTTCAACAATACGTTTGTATGTCCAACCTTGACAACTAGGGATTTCAACGATACCCAGGGTACTCGACCTACAACCGGTCTCTTAGGTGCTCCTATTGTACCCCTGCTTTGAGCCTGCTAGAACTTACGACAACGATAATCTCTCGGCCTTCATATCTCTAGTCATCCAACCCAACGACTTTTCATAGCTCAAGCAACCTTCTCAACCAAACATTATCCACCAAGTCACGACCTTTGAGTTGTCACCTCATTCGCTGTTCTACACCGATCAACGAACACCTTTTAGCACTTCGAACCTTCCTACTTGAATTTACTTCAAAGTCACAGCCTCATTGAACTGAATTGCATCACTGCGTTGCGGCTAGGGTTCGAGGGGTTTCCCCCGATTTTTTAAGCCCTTTTGTTCAATCCCGGGTTGTACCCGAATTTTTTTCTTCAGAAATGACCAACCAACCCGTACTTTTGGAGACACCAACTGACCTCCTCTACACCAATCGACCTGACCACAAGAGCGCCGATTGGACCAACCAGAAGAACACCGATCGGTCCAACTAGAAGAATAGCGATCGGTCCATCCATAAGAATACCGATCGGTCCATTGCTTCAGGACCGACCCGAACACAATTGACCGATCCACCCTGACTTGCTCCCTAAGCCATAAAAAAACCGACCGATCACTTTCATGTCGATCGATCCAAAACCTGTACTACCCCAATCCAACTCTGATTTCGATCAAAACTTCGCCAAGCCTCGAATTCGACGAAACCAACTCATCCAATTTACCAAACACGATCATAAACATGTTATGAAATCACTAACAATATGAATATGACGATTATCACTAGAATTACGCAAATTCACCAAAAACTATGATAAATGAACATATGAACTAACTTGTGGATCTAACTTGCATAATTATATGAAAATATATGGAAATTACCAGTTTTAAGTTGCTAAATTAGATTCTATAGTGATTTATATGAAATAGACTTACAATGATGTAGATCTAAGGAAAACAACTTGAATTTGATGAAAAACAAGATCTAACACTCATATACTTGATTGAATCTGTGTGAGAGATGCATATCACTCTTTAATTCTTCGATATAGCTTACAAATGATGAAATACGAATCCAGACAGCGAAGATCTTACTTTAATCCACTTGATTTGATGAAATCTATTCCCTCTCGATGTAGATCTAGCCCGAAATGATGTAGATCTTCAAATTCCCTTCCTTGGATCTCGATTTTAATGGTGGAAAGGTGTTAGAAGAAGGAGGAACACAAAGCCACCAAATGAGAAAATGAAGAAAGTAAATTATTCTCCGTATTTCTCACCTTCTATTTATAGCTTCCACCTGCCCACTAATGGACCTCTACAAATGTAACACCCCACCTCCGCCAGGGTCACTCTTGCAAGTACACTAGCTTTAGAGGGGTGTTGGACAAGGTAAACATGCATGCAGATATCACAAGACAGAACATACAAGTAAAACATAGTAAGTAAAGCAGCGGATAAAACTACTATTTCAAAACCATAGTCAAGTTACATCAAAGTACTGAGTCATTATTTTCCAACTACTACAAGTCTAGAAACATAAATTGAAAACCGGAAATAACATAAAGTAAACTATTCCCCATAGTAGAAGTGGTAAAGCCATAGCGAGCTCAAGTCCAAACCGTACATGAGCAATCCAGTAAGCAAGCTAAAGATCCCTGCTAGGTGCTAGTATTCCCACCCTGAGAACCTGGTGGGGGGGAACGGAAGAAAAGAGGCGAAAGAAAATGGGTCAGTCGAAAAGACTGGTAAGTCCTACCTACTATTAGTATAAAAACTAATAAAGTTAACTGGACATGTAAAACAGAGATGAATCATAGGGTGATAACTGGCATGGTGAAAAGTTAACTAGATAGATCAAGTGTGGCATCGCATATACAAGGTTAAGTTGCACCAGGTGTGCTAGTATTCTAATCCATGTCAAGTATAACGAGAAATGATCCCTTGGCCCAAAGTTGGCCCACATCATGAGATGACCTAAATCAAGGTCCAACTACTCGGTCTAGTCGATCGGCTCCCTATAAGCCTAACTCGTCGTGTATCGGTGTCATACGGCTTAATCGTGGAATGTAGTTAACTGTGCAAGGTCCACCCCAGGGTGTATCCAGCTCTAAGGTGTAAACCACAGACACAATTCAAGCACGCACAGTCTAAACCTACTGGTGCCCATGTTCAACTCCGGACTTAATGTGCACGACCATGGTCCGCCTGAACAACCGGTGCACCCTTCAGCCGTCTCTTTTGGTCTCTTACAATCAGTCCAGTAATCGTGCCCCACCCTAGCCTAGTCCAGGGTACCCATGATACTTCCAAGTGGTTTACTACTGAAAAGGACCACGTAACTAGGATTTCAAGCGGGTTAAGTGTGGTTAACCCTATCCTAACCATGTATTGAGTTGGTCAAGTGTATTCAAGCAGTTCATGACTTAACCCTATCAATACATCGGGATTAATTGGTTAAGTATTCAAGTAATCCATGTCTTAACCCTACCAATCCATCGTGTTTAATTGGTTAAGTATATTCAAGTAGTCCATGACTTAATCCTACCAATCCATCGTGTTTAATTGGTTAAGTATATTCAGGTAGTCCATGACTTAACTCTACCAATCCATCGTGTTTAATTGGTTAAGTATTCAAGTAGTCCATGACTTAACCCTACCAATCCATCGTGTTTAATTGGTTAAGTATTCAAGTAGTCCATGACTTAACCCTACCATGTGGCATTAATTAACTTAATGCACCCCAACCTCTCACATTAGACTTTGTTGTGGTTACTAGTTAAGCCGGGCGGGTCCGGGTAGCTTTACACCACAACCTAGTCTAACCTCGGGTTTTAAGTGCGATATGACCAACTACTCACATTGGGTCCTATTGTTTGTAGCACTAGTTAAGCCGGTCGGCTCCGGGTAGATTTATGCTACAAACTCAACCCAACCTCGAGTTGGCCACTTCCATGTTTTCTACATGTCATGTCCACGTTCATGTTTTCAAGCATAAACACATGTCAATCTTTCATGTCATATTTTCAAGTCATGTTTTCAAGTTATTTAAGTTTGCCCAACTACCCATAACGTATTCCCATCGCACGTAAATTCGCATCAACGCAAATAGATCAAAGAGGGAACATAACAATATGACAAGGTGGGCATAAGATGGCAAAGTATATCACAAGTTGAACATGGTGATATTTGAGGCAAAGGTATTCAACATACTGGCATATGGCCTCAACACGTATGATGGCATAAAAGGTGACTTGGCCTCAAACATAGCAAATAGCATAAAGGTGATTTGGCCACTAGCATGCATAATAGCATAAGGGTGATTTGGCCACAAGCATATTAAGGAACATGAGGGGTTAAGAGGTTGGCCACAAGTTAAACATGGTGGAATATGAGGCAAATGTGTTCATAAACTTGCATATTACATTATAAGCCTCAAAACATGCATGATATCAACTTTAGCATAATAGGTGAAACATGGCCATAAATGACATAGGATGATAGCTAGTGATTCGCATATAACATCATATGCAAGATAACATAAGGGTTATGAGAGTTTCTATGTTGCTTTATGCAACATTTCAAATCAAAGCTCATAGCTTTCTATGCACAAAGTCAAGGTGATAGCTTTACAAACATGCATAGAATAAATCTATGCATAATATGATAGAATCAAAGCTCATAGCTTTCTATGCACAAAGTCAAGGTGATAGCTTTACAAACATGCGTAGAATAAATCTATGCATAACATGATAGAATCAAAGCACAAATCATACTTAGGCCCAAACTCAAACATGCAACATGTCATATTTAACTTCATAGTTAGAATCTAAGAGTAGTATAGGGCATACAATGCTATGAAGACTTATAAAATAAAATAAGATTGAGACGAAGCCACGCTAGCAACACTAAAAGCCCTAAATGAATATAAGCTCCAAGTTGTCTTGAGAAACAAGAAGCTCCTTTGATTTGTATGAAGAAAGATCCTTATTTTGATGAAGAAAGGTGGCTCTTTTACTAGCTTAGGACACTCAAATTTCCATGAAGAGGATGGAGGCCATGATATGAAGGTGGAGGCCATGATCAAGAAGCATTTTGGCATAGTTTAGTTGTAGGAATGATTAATGAGGGTTTAGGCTAGGTCTTAGGGTCTTTTTTATAGAAGATTAGGTTAGTTTAGGCCATAGGATTAACCCTAGTTTAGATCTGAGCCTTTAAAATCCGTCACAAACCTCCAAACATGTCTTGAGAAACAAGTCAGGTGCACCCAGGCCAGACTGGCCGACCACCCAAGTCGACAGGGGTGTCGACTGGGCAGTCGACACAGCCTGGGGTGTGTCGACTCCCAAGTCGACTTGGGGAGTGGCGGGATCTTTTCCAGCCTATCCTGCCCAGCTGAATTTGAAATCTGTTTTTAAATTTGAATTTTCTGAAAACTTCCATGGGCCTTAACTGGGTCATACGGACTCCGATTTTCGAAAACTCGGACTCTATTTCGCGTATTTTTCCGAGATGAACGCAATGGCAAAGCCCGTTTCCCTTGATTCAGATTTTATCATTGAATTCTGCCTTGATTTATGTTATAACTTGTTATTCAAAATATGGGTTGTTACATCCTCCCCACCTTAAAGGATTTCGTCCCCGAAATCTCTAAGTTAGGAAGAACGTATCCTACCATCCATCATCCATCTACTCAAAACGTCATCCACGTGCAGTCAATGTCCTTAACAAATTCTAAATGCTGTATGATTGTATGCAAAGGTGTGTGTATATGTACTTATCTAATGCGAAAATCAGGCGGTTACTGATTCAGTAAACCTCCTTAATGCAAAATATGTTTGTGAAATGCGTCCATATGTATGCAAATTCCTAATATAATCCATAGTCTCTATATGAGTGCACATAACATTCATCCATATGCAACATCCACGTGATAGCATAACAAGTTTCAGCCATGAATAAGCATAAACACTCATGCGTTTGCGGTATGAAAGTGTGTGAGCCGATCATAGTGCCTAAGGTGTATCATGCATCCACGAGTATCCACTTGCAAACACTTGCAACCACTTGCAGCCATCAAGCATAACATGTTTCAAGTACATGTTTCATCCAAAGGGTTTCTACCTAAGGTTCTCATGATAAGATTAACGAGATAACAAGATAAACATGGATAGCAAAAGAAAGATATGCTAACTAGGAAAAGAGATTGAGAATGTATCCTAAAAAAGGAATGGATAAAGCCCACGCATCTTCTCCTCAGTTTCCCAAGTTGCTTCTTCATCGGCTTCACTCCACTGAACCTTTACTAACTTGACTTCTTGATTCCTCAGCTTTTTGATCTCCGTTCCCAAGATACGAATCAGAGCTCGCCTCAAGGTTGCCTCTTTCCCTACCTCCATGTCTTCAAGAATACTTGGTTCAACTACCTCGGCTGACTCATGTGGGCACTTTCGGAGATGCGAGTCATGAAAAAAACATTATGCACTCCGGCCAGCTTCTCGGGCAATTCCACCTTATAAGCCATCTTCCCAATTCTCTCTATGATAGGGAAGGGTCCTACGAACCTTGGTGCCAGCTTCCCAACTGCTCCAAAACGAACCACATTATGCAAAGGAGAAACCTTCACGAAAACCATATCTCCAACTTCGAATTCCAGGTCTGTCCTTCGCTTGTCAGCATAGGATTTTTATCTATCTTGGGCCGCTTTCATCCACCTTCGAATCAACTCAACTTTCTCGGATGTGTCCCTTATCATGTCGGGCCCAAGTATAGCTTATCCGTCGTCTCTCACCAACATGTTGGTGATTAGCATGGCCTCCCCTACAAAGCTTCGAATGATGCCGTCCCTATGCTTGCTTGGTAGCTGTTATTATAAGCAAACTCTACGAGATGGTCTTCCCAAGTACCACCAAAGTCAAGCACACAAAGCCTCAAAGATCATCTAGCACTCTATTCACCCTTTCCATTTGGCCATCCGTCTGGGGGTGATAGGCTGTACTTAGATTCAATCGCGTACCCATCGCTCCTTGCAAACTATTCAAGAACTGGATGGTGAAGATTGGGTCACGATCGCTAACTATGCTAGAAGGAACTCCATGCAATCGCATTATCTCTCGAAGATAAACAGATGCTAGACCTGATGCGGTCCTATTGTTCTTTACTGGAATGAAATGGGTGCTCTTCGTAAGTCTATCAACTATGACCCATATCCCATAAAGCCCAAATAGTTTGGTCATCTTAATGGACATCTTCACCCCAACTATATATCACAAACAGGCGAGTCATACTCCTTACGTGGTTTGCAACAGAACTAAGATTGAGAATAGGACCGAGAGGATATACTTAAAAGATAGCATGCGAGTAAGCTCCAAGGAATAGTAGGGGTCAAGGACATACTCTTAAAAAGAGATATAATGCGCGTATCTAGTCTTTAATTCCCTAAGTCGCATTTTCTTGTGCTTAATCCCATCGTGCCTTGACCGTCTTTTAACTTCACAATTCCGTAGTTTCCAAATATGAGTTGGAACTCGTTTCACCGTTGCCTCTCGTTCCACATCCACTTATTCTTTTCCTAAAAATACTTGGCTACAACTGCGTGCTCATGGTTTTCCTGCAAGCTTTCCAAAATTCGTTAGGGAATCCTGGATCTCGTTTACATACCATACGGTATTCCACGCAGAAAAACTATCGAATGTCAATCCATGTTGCCAAATGTACTTACTAAGGTGATTTCTATAACCCCTGCTTAAGCGGAATGGACTATTCGCCTTAGTGGCAAACACTACTCGATTGGATTACAAAATTCCAAAAAGTGCCAAGGTATTCTAGATAACTAATCATGATGGAACCCTAAAGGTCACACGAGATTTCGAGGGTATTACCTAGGCGAGTCATGAGCCTCGCAACCCTATGTTCAAAGTCAAGAATGGCTCCATAACTGGACAACCAACCCATGCCCAAAATCAACCCGTATCCCATAAACCCGAGAACATAAGCATTACACATGAATTCTACGCTCAAGATAGAGATTTTCAAATCCATACAAGTCGCAGATAGATGGGCGGAACCCCCAATCGGATTTGAAATACTAACGGGATTTTCAACTAGACTAGTACTTAGGTGCAAACTTTCAACAAGATCAGAAATAAAACTATGCGATGTGCCAGAATCAAATAAGGTACAAACAGGGAAATCAGAAATGTAAACATGACTTTCTATAGAAATACTACCTCGATCAAAAGCTGGAAGAGCGAGGAGAGCCTGCAACTGCCCTCCAGAGGGTCCTGGTCGCTGAGTTTGCCTTTCTCCTTGTCCTCGCTTTTTCGGGCAATCCTTGCTATAGTGTCTAGACTCTCCGCAATGAAAGCATACGCCCAGCTTCCTCTTCTTCTTCTTACAGTCTTTGGCTATGTGCCCAGTGATCCTACAGAAGTTGCACTTTCTTGTCTCTCTTGCCTTGTTGTTGTTGTTGCCCTTGTTTCCCTTCTTGTTGTTCTTGTCTCTTTTCCCGGTATCTTCCTTCTTGCCTTGAGACTCATTTGCCATGACCTCCTTCTTGCCACTCTTATCTTCCTCTTGAAGTAGGGCCATATTCACCAAACTCTCGAAGGTCACCCCCATGGGTATATGAGACATGGCCAAACCGCGCAATGGCTCATTCAATCCTAGAGCAAAGTGTAGGGCCTTCTTCCGAGCTGTGTTAACCAATTCTAGACCAAACCGAGCCAGTTGATTAAACTTATCCACGCATTCTCTAACGGTCATGTCCCCTTGCTTTAGTGATAGGAACCTCTCCATCTGAAGGTTCTCTTCTGTCGATGACAGAAACCTCAGTCCAAACCTTCTCCTAAAGTCATCCCAAGTCAGAATTGGCCTAGTAGTGGTGGTGACTACCCACCAATATGCAGCTTCCCCTTTCAACAGCCATACCGCTAACAGAACTTTCCTACGGTCTTCTATATCAAAGATAGCAAAGAGGTCTTCAGTTTCCTTCAACCAGTTTCTTGCCTCAACAAAAGTCTCCGTCCCAACAAAATTCTTGCCACCCATCGCCTTAAAGTCCTTGCAAACCTTTGCGAAATCCTCTTGCGGATGCTGAGGAGGAGGAGGAGGAACCTCAGCTACGGGAGGAGGAGAAATGTTAGCCACGGGGGAAGGAGGAGGAATGTTCGCGGGGCCGGCTTCATTCGCCCTTGCCTCCATGTACCTTCTAAACCAAATAGGTACTGGTACGCCCTCCAGAATGGCAAAATTATCGGCCATACTGAAACGAAGAAAAAGATAGATTGAGAACGAGGAAACAAAGGATAGTGCTAATGGCTTTTGGGGAATAGCCTTTTTTTTAAATAAACTAGACTTTTCTTGGAAAATACTTAATTGGTTTTGAAAATAGTTTTTCAAAAGGTAAGTTTTAAAAAAACCTTTTGCTCAAATCTTGTAAACCTTATGCTCTGATACCAAATGTAACACCCAACCTCCGCCAGGGTCACTCTTGCAAGTACACTAGCTTTGGAGGGGTGTTGGACAAGGTAAACATGCATGCAGATATCACAAGACAGAACATACAAGTAAAACAGAGTAAGTAAAGCAGCGGATAAAACTACTATTTCAAAACCATAGTCAAGTTACATCAAAGTACTGAGTCATTATTTTCCAACTACTACAAGTCTAGAAACATAAACTAAAAACCGGAAATAACATAAAGTAAACTATTCCCCATAGTAGAAGTGGTAAAGCCATAGCGAGCTCAAGTCCAAACCGTACATGAGCTATCCAGTAAGCAAGCTAAAGATCCCTGCTAGGTGCTAGTATTCCCACCCTGAGAACCTGGGGGGGGACAGAAGAAAAGAGGCGAAAGAAAACGGGTCAGTCGAAAAGACTGGTAAGTCCTACCTACTATTAGTATAAAAACTAATAAAGTTAACTGGACATGTAAAACAGAGATGAATCATAGGGTGATAACTGGCATGGTGAAAAGTTAACTAGATAGATCAAGTGTGGCATCGCATATACAAGGTTAAGTTGCACCAGGTGTACTAGTATTCTAATCCATGTCAAGTATAACGAGAAATGATCCCTTGGCCCAAAGTTGGCCCACATCATGAGATGACCTAAATCAAGGTCCAACTACTCGGTCTAGTCGATCGGCTCCCTATAAGCCTAACTCGTCGTGTATCGGTGTCATACGGCTTAATCGTGGAATGTAGTTAACTGTGCAAGGTCCACCCCAGGGTGTATCCAGCCCTAAGGTGTAAACCACAGACAAAATTCAAGCACGCACAGTCTAAACCTACTGGTGCCCATGTTCAACTCCGGACTTAATGTGCACGACCATGGTCCGCCTAAACAACCGGTGCACCCTTCAGCCGTCTCTTTTGGTCTCTTACAATCAGTCCAGTAATCGTGCCCCACCCTAGCCTAGTCCAGGGTACCCATGATACTTCCAAGTGGTTTACTGCTGAAAAGGACCACGTAACTAGGATTTCAAGCGGGTTAAGTGTGGTTAACCCTATCCTAACCATGTATTGAGTTGGTCAAGTGTATTCAAGCAGTTCATGACTTAACCCTATCAATACATCGGGTTTAATTGGTTAAGTATTCAAGTAATCCATGTCTTAACCCTACCAATCCATCGTGTTTAATTGGTTAAGTATATTCAAGTAGTCCATGACTTAATCCTACCAATCCATCGTGTTTAATTGGTTAAGTATATTCAGGTAGTCCATGACTTAACCCTACCAATCCATCGTGTTTAATTGGTTAAGTATTCAAGTAGTCCATGACTTAACCCTACCAATCCATCGTGTTTAATTGGTTAAGTATTCAAGTAGTCCATGACTTAACCCTACCATGTGGCATTAATTAACTTAATGCACCCCAACCTCTCACATTAGACTTTGTTGTGGTTACTAGTTAAGCCGTGCGGGTCCGGGTAGCTTTACACCACAACCTAGTCTAACCTCGGGTTTTAAGTGCGATATGACCAACTACTCACATTGGGTTATATTGTTTGTAGCCACTAGTTAAGCCGGTCGGTTCCGGGTAGATTTATGCTACAAACTCAACCCAACCTCGAGTTGGCCACTTCCATGTTTTCTACATGTCATATCCACGTTCATGTTTTCAAGCATAAACACATGTCAATCTTTCATGTCATATTTTCAAGTCATGTTTTCATGTTATTTAAGTTTGCCCAACTACCCATAACGTATTCCCATCGCACGTAAATTCGCATCAACGCAAATAGATCAAAGAGGGAACATAACAATATGAAAAGGTGGGCATAAGATGGCAAAGTCTATCACAAGTTGAACATGGTGATATTTGAGGCAAAGGTGTTCAACATACTAGCATATGGCCTCAACACGTATGATGGCATAAAAGGTGACTTGGCCTCAAACATATCAAATAGCATAAAGGTGATTTGGCCACTAGCATGCATAATAGCATAAGGGTGATTTGGCCACAAGCATATTAAGGAACATGAGGGGTTAAGGGTTGGCCACAAGTTAAACATGGTGGCATATGAGGCAAATGTGTTCATAAACTTGCATATTACATTATAAGCCTCAAAACATGCATGATATCAACTTTAGCATAATAGGTGAAACATGGCCATAAATGACATAGGATGATAGCTAGTGATTCGCATATAACATCATATGCAAGATAACATAAGGGTTATGAGAGTTTCTATGTTGCTTTATGCAACATTTCAAATCAAAGCTCATAGCTTTCTATGCACAAAGTCAAGGTGATAGCTTTACAAACATGCATAGAATAAATCTATGCATAACATGATAGAATCAAATCTCATAGCTTTCTATGCACAAAGTCAAGGTGATTGCTTTACAAACATGCGTAGAATAAATCTATGCATAACATGATAGAATCAAAGCACAAATCATACTTAGGCCCAAACTCAAACTTGCAACATGTCATATTTAACTTCATAGTTAGAATCTAAGAGTAGTATAGGGCTTACAATGCTATGAAGACTTATAAAATAAAATAAGATTGAGACGAAGACACGCTAACAACACTAAACGCCCCAAATGAATATAAGATCCAAGTTGTCTTGAGAAACAAGAAGCTCCTTTGATTTGTATGAAGAAAGATCCTTATTTTGATGAAGAAAGGTGGCTCTTTTACTAGCTTAGGACACTCAAATTTTCATGAAGAGGATGGAGGCCATGATATGAAGGTGGAGGCCATGATCAAGAAGCATTTTAGCATAGTTTAGTTGTAGGAATGATTAATGAGGGTTTAGGCTAGGTCTTAGGGTCTTTTTATAGAAGATTAGGTTAGTTTAGGCCATAGGATTAACCCTAGTTTAGATCTGAGCCTTTAAAATCCGTCACAAGCCTCCAAACATGTCTTGAGAAACAAGTCAGGTGCACCCAGGCCAGACTGGCCGACCACCCAAGTCGACAGGGGTGTCGACTGGGCAGTCGACACAGCCTGGGGTGTGTCGACTCCCAAGTCGACTCCCCAGTCGACTTGGGGAGTGGCGGGATCTTTTCCCGCCTATCCTGCCCAGCTGAATTTGAAATCTGTTTTTAAATTTGAATTTTCTGAAAACTTCCATGGGCCTTAACTGGGTCATACGGACTCCGATTTTCGAAAACTCGGACTCTATTTCGCGTATTTTTCCGAGATGAGCGCAATGGCACAGCCCGTTTCCCTTGATTCAGATTTTATCATTGAATTATGCCTTGATTTATGTTATAACTTGTTATTCAAAATATGGGTTGTTACATCCTCCCCACCTTAAAGGATTTCGTCCCCGAAATCTCTAAGTTAGGAAGAACGTATCCTACCATCCATCATCCATCTACTCAAAACGTCATCCACGTGCAGTCAATGTCCTTAACAAATTCTAAATGCTGTATGATTGTATGCAAAGGTGTGTGTATATGTACTTATCTAATGCGAAAATCAGGCGGTTACTGATTCAGTAAACCTCCTTAATGCAAAATATGTTTGTGAAATGCGTCCATATGTATGCAAATTCCTAATATAATCCATAGTCTCTATATGAGTGCTCATAACATTCATCCATATGCAACATCCACGTGATAGCATAACAAGTTTCAGCCATGAATAAGCATAAACACTCATGCGTATGCGGTATGAAAGTGTGTGAGCCGATCTTAGTGCCTAAGGTGTATCATGCATCCACGAGTATCCACTTGCAAACACTTGCAACCACTTGCAGCCATCAAGCATAACATGTTTCAAGTACATGTTTCATCCAAAGGGTTTCTACCTAAGGTTCTCATGACAAGATTAACGAGATAACAAGATAAACTTAGATAGCAAAAGAAAGTTATGCTAACTAGGAAAAGAGATTGAGAATGTATCCTCAAAAAGGAATGGATAAAGCCCACGCATCTTCTCCTCAGTTTCCCAAGTTGCTTCTTCATCGGATTCACTCCATTGAACCTTTACTAACTTGACTTCTTGATTCCTCAGCTTTTTGATCTCCGTTCCCAAGATACGAATCAGAGCTCGCCTCAAGGTTGCCTCTTTCCCTACCTCCATGTCTTCAAGAATACTTGGTTCAACTACCTCGGCTGACTCATGTGGGCACTTTCGGAGATCCGAGTCATGAAAAAAACATTATGCACTCCGGCCAGCTTCTCGGGCAATTCCACCTTATAAGCCATCTTCCCAATTCTCTCTATGATAGGGAAGGGTCCTACGAACCTTGGTGCCAGCTTCCCAACTGCTCCAAAACGAACCACATTACGCAAAGGAGAAACCTTCACGAAAACCATATCTCCAACTTCGGATTCCAGGTCTGTCCTTCGCTTGTCAGCATAGGATTTTTATCTATCTTGGGTCGCTTTCATCCGCCTTCGAATCAACTCAACTTTCTCGGATGTGTCCCTTATCATGTCGGGCCCAAGTATAGCTTATCCGTCATCTCTCACCAACATGTTGGTGATTAGCATGGCCTCCCCTACAAAGCTTCGAATGGTGTCGTCCCTATGCTTGCTTGGTAGCTGTTATTATAAGCAAACTCTACGAGATGGTCTTCCCAAGTACCACCAAAGTCAAGCACACAAAGCCTCAAAAGATCTTCTAGCACTCTATTCACCCTTTCGATTTGGTCATCCGTCTGGGGGTGATAGGCTGTACTTAGATTCAATCGCGTACCCATCGCTCCTTGCAAACTATTCTAGAACTGGATGGTGAAGATTGGGTCACGATCGCTAACTATGCTAGAAGGAACTCCATGCAATCGCACTATCTCTCGAAGATAAACAGATGCTAGACCTGATGCGGTCCTCTTGTTCTTTACTGGAATGAAATGGGTGCTCTTCGTAAGTCTATCAACTATGACCCATATCCCATAAAGCCCAAATAGTTTGGTCATCTTAATGGACATCTTCACCCCAACTATATATCACAAACAGGCGAGTCATACTCCTTATGTGGTTTGCAACAGAACTAAGATTGAGAATAGGACCGAGAGGATATACTTAAAAGATAGCATGCGAGCAAGCTCCACAGAATAGTAGGGGTCAAGGACATACTCTTAAAAGGAGATATAATGCGCGTATCTAGTCTTCAATTCCCTAAGTCGCATTTTCTTGTGCTTAATCCCATCGTGCCTTGACCGTCTTTTAACTTCACAATTCCGTAGTTTCCAAATATGAGTTGGAACTCGTTTCACCGTTGCCTCTCGTTCCACATCCACTTATTCTTTTCCTAAAAATACTTGGCTACAACTGCGTGCTCATGGTTTTCCTGCAAGCTTTCCAAAATTCGTTAGGGAATCCTGGATCTCGTTTACATACTATACGGTATTCCACGCAGAAAAACTATTGAATGTCAATCCATGTTGCCAAATGTACTTACTAAGGTGATTTCTATAACCCCTGCTTAAGGGGAATGGACTATTCGCCTTAGTGGCGAACACTACTCGATTGGATTACAAATTTCCAAAAAGCGCCAAGGGATTCTAGATAACTAATCATAACGGAACCCTAAAGGTCACACGAGATTTCGAGTGTATTACCTAGGCGAGTCATGAGCCTCGCAACCCTATATTCAAAGTCAAGAATGACTCCATAACTGGACAACCAACCCATGCCCAAAATCAACCCGTATCCCATAAACCCGAGAACATAAGCATTACACATGAATTCTACGCTCAAGATAGAGATTTTCAAATCCATACAAGTCGCAGATAGATGGGCGGAACCCCCAATCGGATTTGAAATACTAACGGGATTTTCAACTAGACTAGTACTTAGGTGCAAACTTTCAACAAGATCAGAAATAAAACTATGCGATGTGCCAGAATCAAATAAGGTACGAACAGGGAAATCAGAAATGTAAACATGACTTTCTATAGAAACACTACCTCGATCAAAAGCTGGAAGAGTGAGGAGAGCCTGCAACTGCCCTCCAGAGGGTCCTACTCGCTGAGTTTGCCTTTCTCCTTGTCCTCGATTTTTCGGGCAATCCTTGCTATAGTGTCCAGACTCTCCGCAATGAAAGCATACGCCCAGCTTCCTCTTCTTCTTCTTCTTACAGTCTTTGGCTATGTGCCCAGTGATCCTACAGAAGTTGCACTTTCTTGTCTCTCTTGCCTTGTTGTTGTTGTTGTTTCCCTTGTTTCCCTTCTTGTTGTTCTTGTCTCTTTTCCCGGTATCTTCCTTCTTGCCTTGAGACTCATTTGCCATGACCTCCTTCTTGCCACTCTTATCTTCCTCTTGAAGTAGGGCCATATTCACTAAACTCTCGAAGGTCACCCCCATGGGTATATGAGACATGGCCAAACCGCGCAATGGCTCATTCAATCCTAGAGCAAAGTGTAGGGCCTTCTTCCGAGCTGTGTTAACCAATTCTAGACCGAACCGAGAAAGTTGATTAAACTTATCCACGCATTCTCTAACGGTCATGTCCCCTTGCTTTAGTGATAGGAACCTCTCCATCTGAAGGTTCTCTTCTGTCGATGATAGAAACCTCAGTCCAAACCTTCTCCTAAAGTCATCCCAAGTCTGAATTGGCCTAGTAGTGGTGGTGACTACCCACCAATATGCAGCTTCCCCTTTCAACAGCCATACCGCTAACAGAACTTTCCTACGGTCTTCTATATCAAAGATAGCAAAGAGGTCTTCAGTTTCCTTCAACCAGTTTCTTGCCTCAACAAAAGTCTCCATCCCAACAAAATTCTTGCCACCCATCGCCTTAAAGTCCTTGCAAACCTTTGCGAAATCCTCTTGCGGATGCTGAGGAGGAGGAGGAGGAGGAACCTCAGCTACGGGAGGAGGAGAAATGTTAGCCACGGGGGAAGGAGGAGGAATGTTCGCGGGGCCGGCTTCATTCGCCCTTGCCTCCATGTACCTTCTAAACCAAATAGGTACCAGTACGCCCTCCAGAATGGCAAAATTATCGGCCATACTGAAACGAAGAAAAAGATAGATTGAGAACGAGGAAACAAAGGATAGTGCTAATGGCTTTTGGGGAATAGACTTTTTTTTAAATAAACTAGACTTTTCTTGGAAAATACTTAATTGGTTTTGAAAATAGTTTTTCAAAAGGTAAGTTTTAAAAAAACCTTTTGCTCAAATCTTGTAAACCTTATGCTCTGATACCAAATGTAACACCCCACCTCCGCCAGGGTCACTCTTGCAAGTACACTAGCTTTGGAGGGGTGTTGGACAAGGTAAACATGCATGCAGATATCACAAGGCAGAACATACAAGTAAAACAGAGTAAGTAAAGCAGCGGATAAAACTACTATTTCAAAACCATAGTCAAGTTACATCAAAGTACTGAGTCATTATTTTCCAACTACTACAAGTCTAGAAACATAAACTGAAAACCGGAAATAACATAAAGTAAACTATTCCCCATAGTAGAAGTGGTAAAGCCATAGCGAGCTCAAGTCCAAACCGTACATGAGCTATCCAGTAAGCAAGCTAAAGATCCCTGCTAGGTGCTAGTATTCCCACCCTGAGAACCTAGGGGGGGAATGGAAGAAAAGAGGCGAAAGAAAACGGGTCAGTCGAAAAGACTGGTAAGTCCTACCTACTATTAGTATAAAAATTAATAAAGTTAACTGGACATGTAAAACAGAGATGAATCATAGGGTGATAACTGGCATGGTGAAAAGTTAACTAGATAGATCAAGTGTGGCATCGCATATACAAGGTTAAGTTGCACCAGGTGTACTAGTATTCTAATCCATGTCAAGTATAACGAGAGATGATCCCTTGGCCCAAAGTTGGCCCACATCATGAGATGACCTAAATCAAGGTCCAACTACTCGGTCTAGTCGATCGGCTCCCTATAAGCCTAACTCGTCGTGTATCGGTGTCATATGGCTTAATCGTGGAATGTAGTTAACTGTGCAAGGTCCACCCCCGGGTGTATCCAGCCCTAAGGTGTAAACCACAGACACAATTCAAGCACGCACAGTCTAAACCTACTGGTGCCCATGTTCAACTCCGGACTTAATGTGCACGACCATGGTCCGCCTGAACAACCGGTGCACCCTTCAGCCGTCTCTTTTGGTCTCTTACAATCAGTCCAGTAATCGTGCCCCACCCTAGCCTAGTCCAGGGTACCCATGATACTTCCAAGTGGTTTACTGCTGAAAAGGACCACGTAACTAGGATTTCAAGCGGGTTAAGTGTGGTTAACCCTATCCTAACCATGTATTGAGTTGGTCAAGTGTATTCAAGCAGTTCATGACTTAACCCTATCAATACATCGGGTTTAATTGGTTAAGTATTCAAGTAATCCATGTCTTAACCCTACCAATCCATCGTGTTTAATTGGTTAAGTATATTCAAGTAGTCCATGACTTAATCCTACCAATCCATCGTGTTTAATTGGTTAAGTATATTCAGATAGTCCATGACTTAACCCTACCAATCCATCGTGTTTAATTGGTTAAGTATTCAAGTAGTCCATGACTTAACCCTACCAATCCATCGTGTTTAATTGGTTAAGTATTCAAGTAGTCCATGACTTAACCCTACCATGTGGCATTAATTAACTTAATGCACCCCAACCTCTCACATTAGACTTTGTTGTGGTTACTAGTTAAGCCGGGCGGGTCCGGGTAGCTTTACACCACAACCTAGTCTAACCTCGGGTTTTAAGTGCGATATGACCAACTACTCACATTGGGTCATATTGTTTGTAGCCACTAGTTAAGCCGGTCGGTTCCGGGTAGATTTATGCTACAAACTCAACCCAACCTTGAGTTGGCCACTTCCATGTTTTCTACATGTCATGTCCACGTTCATGTTTTCAAGCATAAACACATGTCAATCTTTCATGTCATATTTTCAAGTCATGTTTTCATGTTATTTAAGTTTGCCCAACTACCCATAACGTATTCCCATCGCACGAAAATTCGCATCAACGCAAATAGATCAAAGAGGGAACATAACAATATGACAAGGTGGGCATAAGATGGCAAAGTCTATCACAAGTTGAACATGGTGATATTTGAGGCAAAGGTGTTCAACATACTAGCATATGGCCTCAACACGTATGATGGCATAAAAGGTGACTTGGCCTCAAACATATCAAATAGCATAAAGGTGATTTGGCCACTAGCATGCATAATAGCATAAGGGTGATTTGGCCACAAGCATATTAAGGAACATGAGGGGTTAAGGGTTGGCCACAAGTTAAACATGGTGGCATATGAGGCAAATGT
Organism: Allium sativum; assembly: GCA_030737875.1. NCBI lineage: Eukaryota > Viridiplantae > Streptophyta > Magnoliopsida > Asparagales > Amaryllidaceae > Allium > Allium sativum. The sequence goes on along the minus strand of JASFAX010000086.1, from coordinate 474,187 downwards.
GTTCATAAACTTGCATATTACATTATAAGCCTCAAAACATGCATGATATCAACTTTAGCATAATAGGTGAAACATGGCTATAAATGACATAGGATGATAGCTAGTGATTCGCATATAACATCATATGCAAGATAACATAAGGGTTATGAGAGTTTCTATGTTGCTTTATGCAACATTTCAAATCAAAGCTCATAGCTTTCTATGCACAAAGTCAAGGTGATAGCTTTACAAACATGCATAGAATAAATCTATGCATAACATGATAGAATCAAATCTCATAGCTTTCTATGCACAAAGTCAAGGTGATAGCTTTACAAACATGCATAGAATAAATCTATGCATAACATGATAGAATCAAAGCACAAATCATACTTAGGCCCAAACTCAAACTTGCAACATGTCATATTTAACTTCATAGTTAGAATCTAAGAGTAGTATAGGGCTTACAATGCTATGAAGACTTATAAAATAAAATAAGATTGAGACGAAGCCACGCTAGCAACACTAAAAGCCCCAAATAAATATTAGCTTCAAGTTGTCTTGAGAAACAAGAAGCTCCTTTGATTTGTATGAAGAAAGATCCTTATTTTGATGAAGAAAGGTGGCTCTTTTACTAGCTTAGGACACTCAAATTTTCATGAAGAGGATGGAGGCCATGATATGAAGGTGGAGGCCATGATCAAGAAGCATTTTGGCATAGTTTAGTTGTAGGAATGATTAATGAGGGTTTAGGATAGGTCTTAGGGTCTTTTTATAGAAGATTAGGTTAGTTTAGGCCATAGGATTAACCCTAGTTTAGATCTGAGCCTTTAAAATCCGTCACAAGCCTCCAAACATGTCTTGAGAAACAAGTCAGGTGCACCCAGGCCAGACTGGCCGACCACCCAAGTCGACAGGGGTGTCGACTGGGCAGTTGACACAGCCTGGGGTGTGTCGACTCCCAAGTCGACTCCCCAGTCGACTTGGGGAGTGGCGGGATCTTTTCCCGCCTATCCTGCCCAGCTGAATTTGAAATCTGTTTTTAAATTTGAATTTTCTGAAAACTTCCATGGGCCTTAACTGGGTCATACGGACTCCGATTTTCGAAAACTCGGACTCTATTTCGCGTATTTTTCCGAAATGAACGCAATGGCACAGCCCGTTTCCCTTGATTCAGATTTTGTCATTGAATTCTGCCTTGATTTATGTTATAACTTGTTATTCAAAATATGGGTTGTTACAACAAATCAGCCCATTAAGGCTCCCAAAACCTGAACAACCAACTGAAAAACCTTAAAACAGCGATTTCTCCCCAACCACTGAGCCAAATCTTTAATGTGATCACTCTACGGTAAGGAAAACATCATTTCCTTTCCAAGGGCGTAGGTCTCAACATCTGATTCGACCTGAGTCAAAAGTTATACCCTGTTTAAGACTGATAGTGGCAAAATTGTCACAAACAAAATTGATCAAAATTATAGACATGTCTCACATCCCCATAAGTTAAATATTAAAATATGAGAATGATCCAACCCTCAAGGAATAAAATAAAAATATTTTACGATCCTCCGATATGTAAAATGCGGCTTGTTACAAATATGATCATTTATGTCCATTTTAGCTTTAAACCCCTAAGGATAACCTAACTAGACATATAATAAATTAAAATGATAAGTTTATACTAATTAGCTTACAGATTCACACTGGATCTATGCACATAAATGATTGATTAATGATTTCTATACGTTTGGGTGTTTATTTATGATTGTTTATTTATATGCTTGTTGTTTGTTTGTTTGTTTGTTGTTATAAACAAAAATAACCTGGTTTTTCTAACGGTTTCCAACGACGTATTGGTCATTGTTTTAAACGGTTCCCAACGGCATGCAACCATTTGAAGCGTTGGAAAAGCCGTTGGAAATAGTCTGTATGAGACGTTGGATGTCGTTGACTCTATTCCAACGACTTTAAACGGCCGCCAACGGCTTTGAGCTGTTGTAATAGCTGTGTATTCTAGTAGTGATATAATGTGTATTCACGTTGAAATCAATAACAAGTAAATAACAAACATAAACAAAATAACTTGTAACCTTGGTTTTAAAGATTATTTCAGTATTAAAAGAAAGGAAAGGGTACAATATGCATAATATGTATAATATGTTCTTGGTATTGTTTTATAGTTCATACGATTTTATACAAAAACTTAAGATTTTGGTAACATGTGTTTTGATAGGTTCAAACTATCTATTTTATAAAAATAGATGCTTAAACCTATATAAGTGACAGTATCCAAATCTTATGTTTTTGCACATATAAGATTTATAGTTAAACAAAAAGTAAATTAGACCATTATCAAAACTATACAACACCCAAAAATCCCAACTTTTATTATATTAATAATTAAAACCAAACATATTCACAAGATTATTTATTTTTGCAATTTATAAGGGGTTTGGGGGATTTGTATATATTTTATTTTTGTGTAAATCCAAGTCACTTTAGGCATAAGAATCTAAATCTACACTATCAAAATATAGGAAACAGTAAACTTATAAAATTTCCACTCACAGAAATTCTAGGAGAAGGATGAGTAGGCTGTAGCGTACTAGTTTCTGGATTGTACCCTCGAACTATATATATATATATATATATATATATATATATATATATATATATATAAAAGAATCCAATTAGAGTCTTATATACATACAATTTCAGATTCTAATAAGAAAATTAGATAAAAAAAAAATAGAGAAATAGGTTATGAAAGAAGAGGAAATCTAACCTGTCCCATTTTCTGAAATTTAGAACAATGACGGAGAAGTAAAATAGAGGCGTTGAAGAGAATAGAATGTTGGATTTGAAGGAGATGATAAGGCGTTATTTATACTTGCTAGAGTGTATGGGTCCGTCGGATTAGCTTTATAAAATCTAGATAATCAGTTCTAGCAAATGCTTTGCTACAGGACCCGAATCAAAAATATGCAGATAGTGCGAATTTTAATCCCATGAGCGGAATTTAGGGGAGCATATAATTTTTGCAACTGGGATTCATCCCGCACACTATTGGGCCTGTATTGCTTTGGGCCTTTTAACATTAATGTCTAGCAAAATATATAAAAACACCTTAAGAAGCAAACATTTTGATTACTCAAAATTTAGCAATCAGTATTTAGACTTCAAACTTTGGCAATTAAAATTCAGGATCCTGCATGAATTATTTGTTTGCAAAATTCGAAGTTATTACTTATCTGAGTTTTATATCATTTACGTACCAGTGTTTATCAAATGCACCAGAGTTTACCCTTTTTAGGGCCTTGGGCCGCATTACTCTTTTTTACCTTTTTTAAAAAAATTGCATCAGAGAAAATTTATGGGTGCGTTCAGTTTATAGTTTTTAATTTTGAGTTTTCGCACATAAAAAATAAGAACGATGCACATACACCATGAAAAATGATCGTTTTACAAATTGAAGTTAACACAAAAAACCAAAAACAATTTTTTATTATTTTCTTATTTTAAGAAACAACGGAATAACGACGACAAATTCATCCATCCATCGTTACTTTGTCTTCTCCGTCACTCACTCTGTCTTTGATCCGTAACTCCCGCTATACTTCAAATCTTCGCAACCTTCGTAATTAACGCTGAAAGCTAAAAACTTAAAATACAAAATAAACCAAACACAGCCTAAAATTTAAAACTGAATTTTGAATCATTTAAAGTAATTTTTAAATAGCAATCATGCGATGCGGCGGTGATCACATGATTCACATCAGTACGTATAGCCAGCAAGCTTGCTGAATCGCACGCAAGTCATGTGAAAAAGGTACTTCAAAGATATTCAATCCATTACAGCATAATTTGTATTATTCAGTAATAAGAAAATGTCAAATGATAAGAACCGTTAGTCAAATGAGAAAAGAAAACGCAAAATCGTCATGTGGTCGGCTGTCTCCGCCATTAACGTTCAAGAGATGTTGGACTACTGCTAATTAATAGTAATAATTAATCATTATGTCTATGGTACGGTTGACCAATAAAATAAGGGATGAGTTATCTTGCGTGACACAAAAATATTGCTAATCAGCAAGTAATCATCTCATTGGTCCAGTGACTTTGCTTATTTATTACTTGCCTTCATTAGAAAGATTTTTTTTTTTTTTTTTTTTTTTTCCTTTTTCTTATAAATACATGTGTCCAGATTTTTGTTTAAATTCACTATATCTACGTTAAGAATGGAAGATGAAAGTGGAAAAAACATTCCTTTTCTTGGATATCAGGGTATGGCTGAAGCAAAGGAGAGTAGAATCAGAACGGGTGAGTATTTCTTCTATTTGTTTGTACTCTTCTTTAGAAAACACCAAATAAGCTACATATTTACTGAGATTTCTCCATTGGTAGGAGTAACAAAATGACAATTAAGTTTTCAATATGCTTACACCATGACTTTTGAATAAAGCTTTAAAATGAACAAAAAAGGGCTCATGATTAGTTGTAATTATCACTGAAAACAACTAAACATTATATAAACGTGCACTCAAATAAGTCCGGATTTCAATCTGCATGCACCGGGCCTTCTTGTTCTGTCAAGCACAGTCAATGTGCCTATTCGGACCCATAACTCACCGTAGTGTATCATGTGTTTAAAGTGTTCTTTGTTTCATGTTAATAATCATTCACTTAATTAGGAACCAAAATTGAATTTGAGTTTGTTGTTTTTTTATCTTACAAAAACTACAAAGAAAAATATTACTATCACATCATTGTACATGGTTCTTGTGTTGTAGATAGGGGTGCAAATTTTATAAGATTTTACTAAGTACCACTCAATCACAAATCATGAGATGCCTAGTCCGTGCTTATACGTTTCCTAATTATAACACGATTTGAGACCAAAAACAAAATATGTTTATTCGAAAATATTCAATATTTTCTATTTTTTGGATCATCCGTCTCTATTGTCTGATTTGTACGAACTTATGTCTGGTTTAGAACAACTTAACTAAGCAAAGAAATGACAGATCTAAGCAATGACCTAAGTTCGAATTTCTTGTAAGACAGGAATAAGACGGACCTCCATATTAGTCGGTCCAACCCATTTACATCATAATATAGCAAATTTGTGAAAACAAATATAAAAGAGGCCATAGCAAGTTAGGTTGTAGCTGTATTACACAGTTGCATGCCGTCGGCCGTTCAACTTGGACTGGTTGAAATCTGACAAGGATAATGATCAACTCTTTTAATTAGAGCTATAAAACAATTGATGAATGTGAAAACATTGGATAGAACACTTTTCAGAAAAGATATGTAATGCAGATTCGTTGAATAAACCATGGGCCCAACCCCACTTGCCCGACTCCTTATGATCTTTTCATCAGATATCACTATATATATCAGCCCCATTTTTGGGATTCAAGCAAATTCTAAAGCTGCTAGCTTAAGCAGTATATATATAATCAATTCTCACCCATCTAAAAAGAAGAACCATAATATCATACAATGGAAGATGGGTTTGAGAAAAAAGTTCCTTTGCTTAAAGATTATGAAGAACAATTGGATATGGTTACTCGAACAGGTAATCTATAGATTCTATTACTTCTGTTTCAAGAGAAAGGCTAATATCACTCGCGCATCAGGCGAGTGATATTGCACTCGTTCACTTGATTGGGTGAGCACAATTTTCCACAGGTTTTTCATTTATAACTTGAGAGTTAAACCGGGTTCCACATTTGGTTATCTACCCAAACATTGAGCGCGTATGGTAACACTCGCCTGCTGGGCGAGTGACATTAGCTTTTCTCCTGTTTCAAATGCAGCCTGTTAAGAAGTGTTACCTTGAAAATATGAATGCCTGTAAGGCTGTAAATTGGAAAACAAGAAGAAAGTCATCAAGCATGTATGTTGTGTACACGCATTGCAATACACATCGTTATTTTTATTGATTTTTCTAATTTGTTACTGTAATGTTCCGTCAAGCAGAAAGCAAGCAATACATCATTTTTATTGATTTTTCTAAATTGATAAAGTCAGCTCGATACGTACACAACATTAATTAAGAATGATTTATTGTCATGCTTAGGAAAGCTTCATAACACTTAAAGTACATCTCATTATGTATCTCCATCCTGAAATATTTTTAGCCCCGTAACACAAATTTTTGGATTTAATTCTGCAGTACTTCTTGCCTTTAATTTCAAAATGACTTGTAATTTACTAGCATACAACTATATTATCTTGGGAAAAAAACTTACAGAAACAGAGAAGTATCAATGTACAATAAAAGAAGCTAAAAACTAATGTGCACCAGTGCCAACTATAAATCAAATGGTATTCTGGTCAGAAACATATAATTTGAATCTCTCTGTGTGTCCCTCTCTCTCCCGCGTGAATTGTTCTGATCCCAAAACCCCCGTCCCCTTGTGTGCCCATCAATCACATTATATGATTTTCATCTTTTATAGTTAAATTTTTTAATTGTTGAAGTACTTAATTGCAAAAGGTGCAAATTAGAGAAATCAAGGTCGTTGGACACACGGGAACATGTGGGTTTGAAAATAGAAGAATTGGCCTCTCTCTCTCTCACCCCTCACCTTCTTTCTTCTTCTTCTTCTTTTTTTTTTTTTTTTTTTTTTTTTTTTTTTTTTTTTGGCCTGGGTATCATAGCAATTCTTTATCAGGTGACACCTGAATTTTACTTTAGAGCCTTTTGGACTAGTTAGACTTTCATCTCTGGACCAATTTACTGCTTTCTATATTACCTAACTAACGAGATTTTGTGTTAGATCCTTCCTAGCATTACCAGCAGTAAATAGAGACATTCATTATATGCTTCATAATATTAGCACTACATATACTTGTACTGATACTCTGATGCAAGTGTCTTCATATGAAAAAATACAAGAATAAACTCAATTTTCGCCTATCAGTCTGTATGATCAGCTGTTGAATTGCTGATGATAAGCAGAAAGTACATAAAAAGCCATATCAGCTTCAAAAAAGCAGGATATAACAGTGACTCTGTATATCTCAATTTGGAAAAGCAGCACTACAATTTGGACACAGTACTGACTAACTCCCATTTAGGACCTACCAACCTAGGCAAATTTGCACAGGTCCCCCGTTAAAAATGCTGTTGGTAAAATTTTAAGATTTTTGTGCAAATATAATGTATTTTCAGTTGTTTGTAAGCAAGTTGTTGTATGTATGAATATGACATCGCCGCTATTACATGATTTTTCCAATAGCTGATCAGATAATTTTGCTCCAATAAAATAAATTAGCATCAACTCACTTTCTGTTATGTTGTTATGGGCGACAGGAACAGTATGGACCGCATCAGCACACATAATAACAGCAGTGATAGGGTCAGGCGTTTTATCCTTAGCATGGAGTGTAGCGCAACTGGGCTGGATTGCGGGCCCTGCTACCATAGTGTTTTTTGCTGCGGTTACTATGATCCAGACCCGTTTACTCTCCGACTGTTACAGGTCTCCCGACCCTGAGTATGGACCTATCCGAAACCAAACCTATCTCGATGCCGTCAAGTACAACTTAGGTACTATTATATTCATCCTAGGATCTCACCTAGTCTGATTTAAGACCATAGTAGGTAAACTCCAGCAAATATTTGAATTATTAGTTAAAAATCTAGCAAACATTTGAATTATTATTTAAAATCTTAACAAATGCATTATTAGTTAGAGTCTTAGAGAGACACGCTTGATTTTTGATCTGCCAGCTGACATTTCTCCATTTTAATTGAACCCCGAATGTGTATGTGTGCATGCGCACATGTGCATGTGCATGTGCATGTGCACGTGCATGTGTGTTTTCTTACTCTATTATTTTTGTGTCTCAAAATTTGTAATTACCTAAAAATGATGGTATGCCTTATCCATTGTTGTGGAATGTATAATGTAGGCGAGCCAAGCGTCTGGGTTGTTGGTTTTATCCAGCATGTTGGGCTATATGGAACTGGGGTCGTCTATACTCTCACTGCTGCGATTAGCATGAGGTATTTCAAACTTAAAAACTAGAGAAGAGATTCATCCAAATAGGTAGTTTACTGTTGTTTATTTTGTAGGGCAATTCAGCAATCTAACTGCTATCACAGAGAAGGGCACGATGCTCAATGTTCTTACGATCTCACTTATTTCATGTTCATGTTTGGAGCATTTGAGATTGTTTTGTCGCTTATACCCGATATACATGACCTCGAATGGCTCTCAATTCTCTCTGCTGCCATGTCCTTCTTTTATTCCTTCATCGGATTTTCTCTTGGTTTTGCCAAAGTTGTATGTAAGTGTTTGTTTCTTTTAAATGGTTATCCAGTCATGTTAACTATCAACGAAAGTTCCAAAAAATGCTTATGCTTTGCTGTTCCCAGCTAATGGAACAATTAAAGGAAACATAGGGGGAGTTTCTATGCCATCAATGTATGGTAAAACGTTAAGGATTGCTCAAGCTCTCGGAGACACTGCATATTCCTTTTCATACTCAATAATTCTACTGCCAATACAGGTATGGTTGTGCACATCACTCTATTATAGAACCATACATGTAAACTGATTATGTAATCAATTAATGTAGGATACACTGAAGTCACCGCCATCTGAGAGCGCAACAATGAAGAAAGCATCAATGATTTCCACTTCTATAACCGCAATATTCTACCTTGGTTGTGGATGTTTTGGCTATGCTGCATTTGGAGATGATACACATGGAAATCTACTCACAGGATTTGGATTTTACGAGCCTTATTGGCTCATCGATATCGCTAATATTTGCATTTTTATTCACTTATTGGGAGGTTATCAGGTGAATATGTGACGCATTCATACGACACATGCACCCATTATTTTACATTTTCACAACATTGTCATTCTTAAGCAATTTTCTTGTTATACTACAGGTAATGGCCCAACCACTCTTCCAATTTTCAGACAAATGGTTCACAAAGAAATTCCCAGACAACAAATATGTGAACAAATTTTACACCATTAGACTTCCATTTTTACCGGATTATGAACTGAATCTTGTAAGATTGTGCTATCGGACTCTACATGTGATTTCAACAACATTCATTGCTTTAGTATTTCCTTATTTCAACCAAGTATTGGGGTTGCTTGGCTCATTTGCATTCTGGCACCTGAACATATATTTCCCTGTAGAAATGTACATAATACAAAGGAAAATTGAAGCCTGGAGTAGAGAATGGATTTTGCTTCAAACATTCAAATTTGTGTGCTTGTTTGTTTGCATGTTTGCATTAGCTGGATCACTTCAGGGTTTGTTCAGTGAAAAGTTCAGATAATGGGACGATCATCCTGGAATTTGCGCTATGATTCATTTTGTATATATAGACATTCTCCCAATTCAGAATTAGACTAGGACTTCATCTAAAGTTCTTCCAATTCAATACAATGTTGCCATAGGAAGCTCTATGAAAGCTGCTTCTTCCTGCGACCGATCAAACTAAGAAGAGCTTTGTGATGATGCACTAGTAATTATGATTCATATGGTAAAATGAACATCATAAGTTATTATTGTTATGTTGTTTGTAACCTGATCGTCCCGGCCGTGATTGAAGGTTTGTAGGCACGGGAAGATATGAATTTGTACACATTTTATTACCATTTGGAGTCCTTAATTTTATTGATAGATTGTCTATGGAGTACAGACCTTGTAATAAGTAGTCTATGGAATATATGCTTCATTATTCTTAGTTATCACCTTCCAAATCAATTCCAAGACTTGAATCGTTGTACTTTGAAGGACTCTAAAAGTTAAGAACGCACTGATAATCTAAAATTAAAATTAATCAAGTTTTCCAAATTCACGGTTTCTAACACATCTTAATAATAATGACATTGCCACACAAAGTAGGACATCACTACATAAAAGATGTTGACAAAATAATCCAAAGAAGAGGGGAAAAAAAAAAAAAAAAAAAAAAAAAAAAAAAGAAAGAAACAGTGGTAGCTAGCTACAAAGAACAAACTTAGAAGCAGGAAGAACAAGGCCAGTAAACAAAAGAAAAAAGAAAGCAACAAGGTTCATCTTCAGCCACCTCAAGGGCTTCCAATCAATCTCCACGCTCGAGCTCTTCATCTTCTTCCCACCCAAAACAGCACCAATATCCGTGCTCAAATCAAAGCTCGCACCTTTCATTCTAAGCTCAGTGATGCATCTCTTCAACGCTCTCCCGTCGCTCCTCTCCCTCTTCAAATCCGCCGTGGCCTTCCAGTACCTGTAAATCTTCATCTGGATCGACATTATAAGCACAATGGAAGTCATCAGAGACAGCAAAATAGGAACCCACCAATCCTTACACGCCTTCCTTTCGCTTCCCTGGGAGACGCTGGAGGTGAAGAGGATGGTGAAGCACAATCCATGGAAGAAGAAGAAGAGGGAAGAGAAGCAGAAGGCCTCACGTTTGAGGCTGTGCAGACGAGCTTCTTTGAGGCTGATTTTTTGGGAGATATGCTCTTCCTCTGTTTGGAAGAGCTTGAGGAGGAGCAGGTGGCCTGGGCTTTCAGATATTTCGGTCAGTGGATGGTGGTTTATCGAAGGTGGTACGGCCGAGACTGGTGGATTTTGTTGGTTTGTTTCTGGGTCGACTCGGATTTCTATTTCATGCGAGTCGTTTATTTGAGCCATCGATGGAAAGCTTGATATGGAAATTTTGAAGAAACTGAAAATGAAAATGGTATGTTTTAGATGGAATGGAATGGAATGCTGCGAAGCTGAAGGAGGAAGAGAGATTTTAGGAAGGTAAGTACTGATCCAGAGTTAAAACGGTCGAAAATTTGGAAGTAGGCAACGGTCATATTTGGAAGCTAATAAATGCATGATAAAATATTAGTTTTAAGGCATGGGCTCCGTTATGGGTTTTAATGCAAAGAAACAGGAAACCAGGGACTCTACTCATTAATTAAAAAAAAAAAAAAAAAAAAAAAAAAAAAAAAGTAAGCCCCACTAACTATGATGAAAATAGTTGTCGGGCTTGGCCATATTGCAAGTGAATGGTCAAAGTAACAGTGCAACAACACAATCATGAACAACCGATCATTTGATTACATAATTTGAAGAAATAATATTTAATTCATTTTTGTATTAATTTCAGTTAAACACAAAATGATAAATTTTGGAAGAAAACTAAAATGTGGACTTGACGGAAAATTAATAATTTCAAATAATGAGTTTTACATTGGAATATTGAAGCCATAGTATGGATTTTGGATTAGAAAATGCGAATCAACGATTTGAAAACGAATTTAAATTTTTTCGAAACATATGAAATTTTTTAAACTTTATTAAGGGATGAGGAGGAGAGTTATTGTAGAGGAACAATTACAATTTTTATTGATGCAAAACATGATACAAAGAGCACATATTTATAGTGCTATGAGCCCAACGGCTAGTACAAAATATACCAAATATGTATGAGCCTAACGGCTAGTATTAAATATACCAAGTATGCATGAGCCTAACGGCTAGTAGATAATGACAAAGCATGCTAAATATGATAAAAACGTGTTCACACTCTAACGGCTCTATTGTAACGACTCTATTGTCTTTGTTATGCCCCCTCAGTTCGAACTAGGGTTTCCTTGCTCATTCTGGCTTCTGCCTGCACTGATAACGCGAAGTTCCTCTCTCATTCTGATGAAATTTTTGGTCGAAAGGGCCTTTGTGAGAGCATCTGCTCTCTGATAGTATGCGGGCACATGACATATTGCAAGTCTTCCTGATTGCGTTCTTTCTCTCACAAAGTGGAGATCAATTTCAAGATGTTTCGTCCTTGAATGTTGAATAGGGTTTAGAGATAAAGATACTGTGCCCTTATTATCGCACCAAATGACCGGCTTTCGTCTTGGAGTGAAACTAAGCTCCTCCATCAGTGACTCTATCCACATGATTTCGGCTGTAGCGCTTGCCACTGCACGGTACTCAGCCTATGTGCTAGATCTTGATGTGGTATGTTGTTTCTTCGTACACCAGGAAATGATATTGGAACCGAGGTAAACGCAGTATCCTGAGACAGACTTTCGATCGTCAATATCGTTGGCCTAATCGGCATCGCTAAAGCACTGCAAGTTAAGTTCCTTTTCTGAATTTAGGCGTATGCCGTAATGTTTTGTGCCTTGTAAGTATCGTAACACTCTCTTTAATGCCATCCAATGTTCTGATAAAGGGTTCTGCATGTATTGACTGAGTTTATTGACGTTGTAGCATATGTCTGGACGAGTAATAGTTGCGTATTGTAACGCTCCTATTATGCTTCTATATTGTTTGGCATTGTCGATAGCTTCTCCTTTATGCTTAGATAGTCTTAGGTTACTAATCATAGGCGTAGGTAATGGGTTTGCCTTGTGCATATTTGCCCTTTGCAGTATTTCAGTGATATAATTTTGTTGGGATAATATTAATTCACCATTGTTTTTCCTAATCACTTGTATTCCAAGAAAAATTTTTAGTTCCTCCAAGTCTTTAATGACGAAATTTTGATCCAGCTTGTGTACGATTCTGTTTATTTCTTCGTTGTTGTCTCCTGTTATTAGCATGTCATCAACGTAAACTAGAATGAACACAGTTCCATGTATGCCCTTCTTCATATATAGAGAATTGTCCGATTTAACTTGTGAGAAACCCATGTTAGACAAAGTTGACTTTAGCTTTTCATACCAAGCTCTCGAAGCTTGTTTTAAGCCATATATTGCTTTGTGTAGTTTGCATACTTTATCACCAGTACCATATCCTTCAGGTTGTTGCATGTATACCTCTTCAGTCAATTCCCCATTCAAAAAAGCATTGTTGACGTCCAGTTGCCTCACGTTCCATCCTTTGTTTAGAGCAATGGTCAGTATAATTCTGATGGTTGTGGGTTTTATGACTGGGGAAAAAGTTTCATTGAAATCAAAACCAAATTGTTGCGCGTAACCTTTTGCAACCAATATGGCCTTGTATTTGTCAATAGATCCATCTTCTTTTCTTTTTATTTTGTATGTCCACCTACAACCAATCACATTTTTGTGTTTTTGTTGACTCACTAAGCTCCAAGTGTTGTTTTTTATGAGAGCTTTATATTCAGTGTCCATTGCCTCCTTCCATTTATTTGATCTTATAGCCTGAGTGAAATTCAATGGTTCGATCTCACTGGCAGAAATATTATATACTTTGGGTTTGAAGATGCCTCTCTTTGACCTGGTGATCATGTGATGTCCAGCTGATTGTGGTGGTGTTTGCTGCTGTGTATCATTGTTGCTGGTAGTGTCAACATGGTTGTTGTTTTCTGTATCTTCACTATACTGCATGTTTTGATGTATGTTTGTATCTTCTGAGTCATTGTGTGTCTCATTGGTTTGCTCATTTATTCGATCCATAGTTTCTTCCTGGGTGTTTAAATTGCTTGTGCGTTGTTGCTCTTCATTTCTATCAATTGAAGGTGGTTCAGTAATGAATGGCTCGAACCGTATGTTATTGTTTATGCTTTGTTCCCCATCCTTTTTGCCGATTTGCTTTTCTGCATAAGGAAACTTGTTTTCATCAAATATCACATGTCTAGAAACGTATATTTTTCCATTTTTGTCCATGCACTTATAACCTTTTTGGTTTTGTGCATACCCAATGAATGTGCATGGGCTTGATCTCATACTTAGTTTATGATTGTTATAGTCTGTCAAACATGGAAAACATAGACACCCATAGGCTTTCAGAAAACCATATTCTGGTCTAACACTGTATATCATTTCATGAGAGCTTTTATTGTGTAACGACCCAGAAATTTCGACTACTAGAATGTGAGATTTATTTTAGATTTAATTTGAATAATCAATTTTACATTAATACTCTGATTAGAAATTGAAAATCGAATCTATGATTCTGAGTTGAATTGGACTCAATATTAATTCAGGATGTTTGATTGAAAATCAAATATTTATTTTTGAAAATTTAAATTGATTTTTGTTGATGTTTAAAATGGATTTAAACTTCGATTTAAGAATGTAATTGGTTATTGACGTTGGAGATTTCATTTGTTTAGATATGTGGGTAATGGCTTAGATATGTGTGTATTGGAGTGCATATAAAGAAATTAAATGTAACGATTCAAAATTTGGAAACGAACGGAATTACTAGTGAACTAACAGAATAAGATCAGTGAACCAATAAATTAAAATAACGTTGTATACATATGAAGTCGGTTTATAACCAGAATAATTTTATTTGATTCAAAAGGTGAAACGTAGTAGCACGTTAAGTTTCGTAGCGGTTGGAGTTTGTTGTGATAAAAACAAAATAAAATGTGTAACGTAAATTGCGGTAGAAATTAACTTACTAAGGGTTCACAAATTTTTCTTTTTCCTCAGCACCAAGTAAGTTCGTACTCAGAAACCACCCGTCCAAATTTAGCCTATCTCAATTCCTTGGATGCCACGGAATTTCTTTTCCTTGGATGCCACGAAATTTATTTTACTTGGCTCCCACCTTTATAAATTAATCCGCTCCTTCCCAAATTTCTCCAGCAAAACCCATTCTTCCCCTTTTCAACTTTTTATGGCCTCCACTGAAACTAATTCCTCTTTTCCCAAATCAAATTACGTTCTTCCCTAAATTGATGGCTTCCTCCTCCTTCTGGCGATCGGAAAATCCAAAGCCACCCTCCTCGGCCCTAAATTGAATCGTTTCCCCAATCCCTAACCGAGATTGCTATTCCTAAATTAAAAATCCATCCTTTTCGAATCAGCTGCCATAGCCGATGCTAGCTGCAGCCACCACCGCAAGGACCAACGTTGCAGCACTTCCTTTCGGCTTCCAGAATAGTCCATGTTCGCACCACCACTGTAATTGCTTGCTCCGACCATTTAAGGTGAGAAATCACTCACGATTAATCATAAATTCAAGTAGATTTATTTCAGTTAAACTAAATATATGGGTTGCCAAATTTGATTGTGTTGGTTGTTTTACGGATTTACCCAAAGTAGTTTTGAAGTACTGCTCCTATTTGCTTTGCCAAAAAGTACTTCTCCTATTTCACTAGGTGTTATGAAACTGAAATATGATGATTACATATACACATGTGTATGCCTATGCAACTGGGGTTTTTGTCCGTAAATCACTTGTGAGTTTCAACCTGCTGTTCAACACATATGTCTGTTTTATAAAACATTTCTAGATGGATTGAGTCAGAAATAAAAATATTTGTGAATGAATACCGGGACTGATACTATGTGGGTGAGGATTCAGAAGTGTTCATGTTTTATCATCTTTGTTCAGTTAAATAGAAAGAAAAAAAAGGAATAACAAATGTGTTGAAGGATTATAGAACATTAAAGACAAAACCATAATGTGGTTTGATCATTTCTGATCAATTAGCAATTACAGGATAAACTAATTATAACATGCTTCAAACATATTCTATATATGCCTTGTTAAAGGAAAAAGCATGCAATATTGTCTGTGTACAGACCCTTCCAATATCATGTTCCTATTGTGTTGCATTAAGAAATTTGCAAATTTTGATTAAAAACTAAGAACATAAATGGTGATCTTCTATTAGTTTGGAATCATATTCGTCGAGCACTTCCGTGACTGAGTTGAGTTGTTACTGTATTAGAAGATAGTTTTCCCTGGAATGTGCTTCCTCGTACACATTCACACTGTGATAGGATTTCACGTATACATAATATCTACACCCTGTTCTTGTTGAAAGTGCTGCCATCTCTTCGCTGTTCATTCCGGTGCACCCAATGAACCGGTACACGGAGAGTCAATTTGCTACCTTAAATATGTTCCCTATACATATGACCAGTAAGTGATGAACTGTCCTTTGACATGGCCGCTGCCGCCATGTTTTCCACTTAGCATTGAGGGTTCACCTATTAGTTCTTGGTTTGTAGTACTTATGCTTTAGGTAGGTTACACATATTTTCTTGCATGGCACTTGAGTTTCCATTGAAATCTACTTGCCTTTTTATTTGTTTTAGCATGTAGAAAGATGCTGAAAATTTTCTTGTACAGGTTGATGAATATGTCTTGTATTCATGGTGCACCCTATTTGATCATTTATTTGCTGAACCCATTATTTGACCGAAGTGCATTTGTTAAAAACATCTAAAGTTCCAATGTTCATGTTTGCAGTACACTAGAATGACAAAGAAATGTTACTGCTCGTACACTATAATGACAAAACAAACTTTCTTAAATAAAGTTTGGATACTCACTTGAAGCAGTCATGTTGTAGGTGTTTAATATTGCTGTTAGTTTATTCCACCTTAATTATACACTGTGTATGTCTTTGTCCATTTTGGGTGCCCTCCTTATTCTGCTAGCAACTGATTTGCTGTAGACTTTTACAGTTTATTGTTTTGATTTGTATGTTTCTTCAACATTGTTATTAGGTTTGGGTAGGAAAATATACATGTTAGTATAGACACCTTCCCATATATACTGTTATTGCATGGGTTAGTGTACCCGTTTATATGTTAATCATATGGCAGTAGTGCACCTGTTATATGCTAGTCAGTCATGAGTCACACCGTTACCTTGTTAAGACATGTATTCCTGTAGCTTTGAGAACAGTGAAAATCCCTCTTCTTATGTGTTGCCGTAAAATAGAATAGAATTGTGTCCATTTAAGTGTGTGTTGTCTTATAAAATGGAAATACATACCTTGCTTGGTCATTTTGAAACCACATGTGATGTGAATTTGCCCCATATATGTTAGCATTGCTGCCATGACTTGATTGGTAAAAGAAGGTATTATAAGTAGTAAAAAAAAAAACGAAATGATGTAAATTATGGAACACTTTAAAAGTCAGTAAGCATTAGCATGTGTTAGTTTTGCCAAAAGTGTTTGTTACCTTGTTAGTTTGATAGTCTGTACTTAAGGATACACGATTTTGTTAACAAAATTCGCCAATTTAACTTGCTGTAACATTTCAGCACTGTCCAAGCAGTTAATAACTGAGACCTTTATGTAAATATTATACATGCATGTGTGTGCCACTGTTTTTAGGCATGTGTGAGTGTAGTTATGTGCGTATGACTGTGCACTGCCCTGGGTTCTTGAATTGTGTATTATGCATGCTTTGACATGGACTGTTCCCCATTTTACCTACTTCATTCGTGCTTTATATTATGATACAAATTTGCCTTAATATTGAATGTTTCAGGACATTCACCAGCCACCACTACCTTTTGTAAATTGGAATTATTAGTTGACCTTAACCTGAAAATAATACTTGGATACATATATATATATATATATATATATATATATATGATGCTTGGAAATTTAGCACTTTTGTCTTGAGAAAGATATACATAGATTTTATGCTAAGACCAAATGTTAGTTGACCTGAAAACCATTCCTTGTTGCTGGCTGTCCAAATTTTAGCAGTAATTTTATGTTGCACAAATTAAATAGTTGAGTTTAAACTACGTATGCCTACGTGTTTATATCCAAATCAATTTACTTGAACTATGATTAATCCTGACTCGAGTATTTTGTGTTTTACATGAAATGCTCGGGTCAGATCCGAGCATTTCAGATTTAAAGATCACAGCTTAGGATTCGAAGATTGGAAAAGATGGGGATTCCAAGAGACTGCGCACTCTGAAGATTTCAAATAGTAAAGATTTTCATGTATTTAAATTTATTTTCAAATTCCGCTGTACTGAAAATCTTGTATTCAAAATTTCTGATTATAAATAAAAGTTTATTTTGTTGTTCAATATCATGGTTATTGTTTATTCAGTATTTATGTGTCGATTCTGTTTTTAAACTCAGTAAGCTAAATAACGGTCCGTCGATTTGAACGTTTTAAGTTGGTTTAAATATCGATTTGGAACGGTCAAAAAGACGGGACGTTACATATTGTTTAAGACTTTGGTTGGCAACTTGTTAATGAGGAATACAGATGTGTAGAAAGCTTCATTCCAATATTTCATGGGTAATGAGCTTTGTGATAACAAAGTTAGACCAGTCTCTACTATGTGTCGATGTTTTCTTTCGACTAAACCATTTTGTTCGGACGTATGCGGGCAAGTTAATCTATGTTTGATCCCTCTTTTGAGAAAGTAATTAGTTAGAGGTTTAAACTCAGCTCCCCCATCTGTCTGAACAACCTTAACAGTACTATTCATTTGTTTTTCGGCATGAGTTATAAATTGCATAACTGTATTGCAAACTTCTGATTTAGTTTTCAGCATGTATATCCAAGTATATCTAGAATAAGCATCCACAAAAGAAAGATAATACCTGTGCTCCTGATATGAATTTAGAGGCGCGGGTCCCCACAAGTCAGCGGCTATAAGTTCCAGTGGCTCATTATAGCTGGTTTCAGAATCACTAAAAGGGAGCTTGTGGCTCTTGCCGAGTTGGCAGTGCGTGCATGTGTGTTTGATAGGTACATTTTTATAATGAATGTTATTACTACGCAGAACAGTCTTAACAGTTTCTAGATTAGGATGTCCTAATTTTACATGCCAAGAATTAATCACGTTACATTCACTGCTATTATTGTCATAATCAACGTTATTGCAACTATTCCTAATATAGTCATTGTCACTACTAGCATCTACATTATTGTACCAGAATTCTCCACTTGAGTTTGCATTCTTGAATTTGTATAAACCATTGTATAGGTTACCTCGAAGTAATATTTCATGATTTAGGGAATCTTTAACTAAACAAAACTTAGGATGAAATTCAAAGTAAACATTATTGTCGTTGGCAAACTTTGACACTTAACAAATTTTTATTAATCGTAGGTACCCTAAGAAGATTGTTTAATTTGAGTTGTCTTTTCCCAAAGATAGTCCCTTTGCCTATGTGTGTGATACTAGCAGTACTACCATTACCCATATGCAAATTTCTCATACCTGAGTAATTTCTGCTCCTAATGTTTAAATTTTGAAGATTTCTAGTTATGTGGTGAGTCATTCCTGAGTCAGGGTACCGTTCTTCGAAGCCATTGTCTTCATTTTTTACTTCATCATTATCTGCAGCATTGTGTCTTCGGTTTGCATTATTATTATTTTGAGTTGAATTCCCTGTTATTGCTATATTTGCTTGTGCTCTTCTTTGTGAAGAGTAATTTTGGCTTGCCTGTTGTCTACCTGTGTCTGAATTATACCTGAAGTAACATTTGTTCGCCATGTGACCAAACTTTTGGCATATTTGACATTTTACACGATAGTTGTTGTTATCTCCTTGTATCTGCTTATTTCTGACTGTGGTATAATTGGCAGAGAACTTATTTTGTGCTGCTTTTCTTTGGTTGATTCTGCCTTCATGAGCAAGGAGTGCTGATCGAACGAACTGTAAATCAGGTAAGGTTTGTTGTGTGGCTAGCACAGTTACTAGAGATTCGTATTCTTCATCTAATCCACCAATAATAAATAGGATTTGCTCATTGTCGCTGATCTTATGGCCAACAACATTTAGTTTGTCACACATATTTTTAATTTTTCCTAAGTATTCCTTCATGCTTGCCTCCTTTTTTCTAGAATTTTGTAATTCCCTTCTATATTGCATGATTCTAGCAGCTGATTGTGAACTGAAAATTTGTTCAACTGTTTTCCATATTTCATAAGACGTGCTACATCCAACTATTTGTGATAATAAATTCGAACTTACTGACGATAGAGGCCATGAGGAGAGGAGGCTGTCTTGTTTTTGAAACTTTGTGTAGTCTGTGTTAGGCACAATTTCTCCTTTCGAATTGGTTATCGTCACTGGTGGGACTGTTATTGTCCCATTAATGTACTGCAGTAGATCATACCCTCTTAAAGCGATCTCTACTTGATATTTCCATAGAATGTAATTGTCTTCGTCTAGAGATGTGGTGATAAATTGGCTTTTTGGTTTAATCAGGTCATGATAGTTAGGTGGAGCGCTGTACCCCATACTTTCTGAAACAGCGGAGGTTACTTCATTGTTGCTGGCCATAAAACAAAAATAACTTTCTGCTTGATGATTAAGCCTTTCGGCAATTTGGCTCCGATACCATATTAAGGGATGAGGAGGAGAGTTATTGGAGAGGAACAATTACAATTTTTATTGATGCAAAACTTGATACAAATAGCACATATTTATAGTGCTATGAGCCCAACGGCTAGTACAAAATATACCAAATATGTATGAGCCTAACGGCTAGTATTAAATATACCAAGTATGCATGAGCCTAACGGCTAGTAGATAATGAAAAAGCATGCTAAACATGATAAAAACGTGTTCACACTCTAACGGCTCTATTGTAACGGCTCTATTGTCTTTGTTAAACTTGAATTTGTAAACATAAGACTTAAAGTTTGAAATGATAGTTCAATTTTTTTAAATATGGGACTTGGATTTGAAAGTGAATTTGAAAATTTGTCATTTCTTTTCAAAAATTAAATACACCCATAGGTGTATAAAATATACGTTAAGTCTTCTTTAAAAATCCAAAACTCTATATGGAGTTCGAAAATATAGTCATTTGTCTTGGAATATGTAATATTCCGCATTTTTAAATAGTTAGCTAATATAAATTTAATTTGTGAAACTTGAAAACGATGAAAAATGGACATTTTATAAATGTTAGAATTTGATCACAAAATTTATACAACTATGTTCATATGAATTTTTGATGATCTTTCATACATATGATGTTATCCGATTGAAGTTCTAATGGAAAATTTTGACCATTTGAAATCTAATTGTTGAAAAAAAATCATATATGTATATACAATACGCATATAACGAAAGAAATAATGAGAGAGAATGGAAATGGTTAACGAATTAAATAAGGAACAAATGAAATAAATATACAAATAAATATAATAATATACATTGCCGATACAAAACGTGTTGGGACCCATGGGACGATCGTCACCCGGTCAGAACTATGTCACCAACCCTAATTTGTGTGTCCCAGATCTGGTGGATCATCCAACAGTTAACGCTGATTTGAAACTCTATAAATGTAGCGACCCGAACTTCCCCGGTCTCCGAAGAGATGAGAAAGAATGAATTACTGTGAGGACAAGACAAAATAGAACGCAGACGGAAGAACATTTCATTGTATATTACAACAATTCCATCAGATACAAGATTATACAGAGTATAATTGAATAAATTACATTCGATAAATATAAGAGATTACAATAAATTACATTTAAATACATCGCAGCGGAAAACAATACAAAGCACAACTGAAGGTGATATACGGATACAGAGCTTTCCGGATATCATTCCAGCTGTAAACCAGGATCCTGTGAATATAAATCTGCAAAACCAAAACTACTAGCTGCCCATGCGGAAAATAGGGGCACCCAGAGTTTAGGTTAAAACAATAAACTCCAGGTCAGTCATGTGACTGGTGTGAGAACTAAAACAGTTATTTAAAACTTTACTTTAAAAGAGAGTATTTCAAGGGACCACGCCGTATAACACGGAACGGGTTTCCTCCCAAGAATACTAGTGCATAGAATAAACAGCGCAATGCTTTTCGAAAAATGAAGCTATTATAAGACCTAGGTCCCATCACACAATGCAACGCAAGCCGGAGGATAGGGTTTTCCCTTATAATAGTCAAACATGCTTGGTACGTTTAAAACAAATCATTTGATACTATAATAAGTGTATAGTGTCAAAACAATTTCAATCATAAATATAAATCATAGGCGACATAGCTACCATCTACTATGTCGCCATACTAGTTCTACAATTAAAACCGCAATACACGTATTGGAAATTGGATTTCCGTCATGAGTCGAGGCAAGGGGCAAGCTCCTCTCCGCGTTCGAGACACTCTAGCAAATGTCCCAGGGTTACGCACTCTGGGCAACCCTTGGATCAGCAGGGCCGGTCCTCACTTACGTTAGAGGATTGGCAATTCCTGAACACACGTTTTTCGGTCCTTACAGACCTAAAATCGAGGCGCCTCGCATTCCAACAACCACATAGGTGAAAAGTATATAAATGTCAGGGCTGGTAAGTCACTGACACCACCAAAGCTAGAAAGAAACGTCGTGCTCTCCCTGCAGTCCGTATCCCGTTTTTGACTCATACCGAGGTGTGAGGCTCGCGAATTCACGTTATACACAAAGCTATGCCACAAAGGCCATGCTTTGATCATCAACCACAAGACTTTGCTTTTCAATAGAAGCCTTGATCCATGCAACTCAGCGTGCCACACAGGCAAATCATGCCATGCGATTGATATCCATCGATATACAACCTCTGAGCTCGTACGTCTCAGAGAAGGGCGTTAAGCAAAAGAATAAATTCTCCGCCGCCAAACAGATGTATATTTAATAGAAATAAATCAACAAAGAATAAAATCCAATGTCAGACACACAATCCATTTACAAGTCCGTTCTGGGTCTGAACGAAACCGGAGGCACTTTCCTCGCATATCCATCCATCTCCAAGTATGTCTGGACGACCACCAACTATTTCCATCCTCTTGGGTGTACAGCCCAATCAGGATCGTCAATAATTATCCCAACGATGTGAAGATTTCCGGTCTTCAACCACCGTCTTCATCTTCGACTTATCGTCGAATCGGTTATTCAGAATGGGTATAAACCCGGCCTTTCCGAACAACCTGCATATATTAAAAACAAATGTTACACAAACAGAACATATGCCTCATTCCAGTTCAGAATATTTCTTTATTCATAAAATTACATTTTTAGGGAAAGGTTCCCATTAATTTTATCCGAGATAAATTCTTTAAAACTTATCCTTTAATCTTCTTTTGGATGTCGTTTCAAACCAAATTATGGTTTTCCAAACTAGTCGAGATTAGCGAACCACAACGAAGTAATTACTTATTTTATTTCCCAATCCCAACCTATTCATCCCATGAAGCAAAACTGGTAATACTCCATATCTAATACTATGGTGTTATCGGTAAAATTAATTACCATTTCACGTTCAAATCTAATTAAAGATTTAACTATCGCTCTGGAGCAAAACTGGCGATACTCCATTCTCGCTCATTTCTAAATTTGATAATTTAGATTATAGATTCACATTTCAACCTAATTGTAGATTCGTTAAAACTCCTTTTACTGGGTTAAAGAACTAGGTGTTATTTAAAACACAGTTCACGGCAAACCCAAATCACATTCTATTTGTTATCGGGTTAAAGAACTAGTGTTATTTAAAACACCGTTCACGATAAACCCATTTCAAATCCAATCAAATATATTAGAAATTCCGATTATTTAAAACCCCTTTTTAAATCTAATTTATTTATTTAAAAATAATTAGGTTTTAAATTTAGTTCAAAACTAGTTCATTTCGATAAAAATCCATTTTTATCTTTTCAAATATGGAGTTTTTTTCACCCCAATTTTTCTCAAATCATTTCTTGTGATTTTACACAAATTATAACTATTTTTAATAATTTTATCAAGGCCCGTACAATCGATTTCCATCAACGGCCATCGAACTGCACTTACAACGACCTTTTCCAATTTTGATTTGGACGTATCTCCAAATCCAACTGTTAGATTTTGAATTTCTAATATTCGTTAGAAAGCTCTTTTCGATACGAACCCAACGGTTCCGGTTTTAGGAGAATCCGACGGTCGGATCTCCCGTAATGTCTGTTTGAAATAAATGGTCGAAATTCACGAACTGCCGCGGCGCGGCGCGTTCTATTCAGGCCATTATATTATATATATATATATAATATATATATAATATATATTTCGTCGATTTCTATTTCAAACGAATTATATAGATAGTTTTGAATTCGTTTCAAAAACATTTTCAACTTCCATTTCAATTCAAATCAAAATTAACTTTTGCTTTATAAATTCGGTTTAAAATTCATTTCTATTCAATTCAAATTTCAATTTAATTTGAATTCATTTCAATTCGTTTTCAATTCATTTCTATTCAATTCAAATTCGGTTCAAATTGGTTTTCTATTCAATTCAAATCAAATTCGTTATATATTCAGTTGAAATCAAATTTGTTTTCTATTTAATTCAATTCGAAATCGTTTTATATTCAATTCATTTCGAAATCGTTTTATATTTAATTCATTTCGAAATCGTTTTATATTCAATTCATTTCGAAATCGTTTTATATTCAATTCAATTCAAATTGGTTTTCTACGATTCATTTCGAAATCGTTTTATATTCAATTCAATTCAAATTGGTTTTCTATTCGATTCATTTCGAAATCGTTTTATATTCAATTCAATTCAAATTGGTTTTCTATTCGATTCATTTCGAAATCGTTTTATATTCAATTCATTTCAAAATATGCGATTTTGAAATCATTTTTCAATATTCATTTCAAAATATGCGATTTCGAAATCACTTTTCAATATTCATTTCAAAATGAATAAAATCGATATAAATATCGTTCACGTCAAAATGGCGTCAATCTAACCAACACGGCTTCATATATTTCGATTTTCAAATGTTCTATTCAACAAATGAATATTTATTTTTGTCAACACACGACTAATCCCAATGAATGAGTACTGTCAACGTGTGACTATTTTGTTATTTAATATATTTTATAAAAATTAGGGTATCTATCGGTTGATATCAAATCAGACTCCAACCGTAAATTAGTAAGAGAACGGTTCCCTAAATATTAACCCCGAAGGCCGAAACCAACATCAGATCAATATCCAGGAGACCATCATCTTATTTATCTTCCAGTTAATTTCTGATTTCATATATGACAAAGATGTAAATTTTATTGTTAAAATATTTCGTTCAACACATGACTAATCTCAACGGATGAGTACAGTCAACACATGAACCTTTATTTTATATTGATAAAGATGTAAATTTTATTATTAAAATATTTCGTTCAACACATGACTAATCTCAATGGATGAGTACAGTCAACACATGAACCTTTATTTTATAATATTCTTTATTCTTCAAATTGGAATGAGGCCCAATCAATTACCATATAATATTAATTATATGGATTTTCATACATCACACGTATATAATAGCATTGAAAAATAATCAACCATCAACCAAAGTGCACTACACTGTATAAGCATCAAATATAGATATCTAACGCTTATAACAGCCTGTCAATCAATCGATCGACATATTTAATCAATCAGGATGAGTGAACTTCAAATTTCATCCCAACACCCGTGTGGGGTTTCAAACAATCAAACACAAATTTATTTGTGCAGTTGGGCGATGTGTAAAATTTATCGTCCCAATCAATGTCCTTCAAATAGGTGTACATAAACAAACCGTCCGGTTTGTAAATGAATATTTATTTATTCACATTCACGTTAAAAAATTATATTTTTAACGATAAAATATTTTATTTTAACACATGAATTTCTATTCAGTTCATTTACACAATAAAAATGATATTTTTATTTTTCTAACTTATTTTAGAAAATTTCGGCGGCATAACGGCACGATACTAGAAACGGGACAAGGCCTAGTCTTATCCCCGGTCTAGTGAAGGCCCACGCCATTCACACATCAATCAAATACATTCCATTTCACCAAACAATTCAATTTTAAATCAAATAATCTAACCAACTACACAACCAAACAAACAAGTCCATGGTCTGTGGACGATTGTGTCGGGTGCTACTAAACACCGTCTGCATCCTAGTATATATATATAACTAGAAAAAGAAATTGAAAGGTGAGGAGTTCTCACCAATAGCTATCCAATCATCTTGATTCTTCTTTGATAGAAATCTTCATCGTTATAGCATTCTTGTCATCTTCGTTGCTGTAGCCACTACATATGTAAAAATCGAATTTTTTTATTATGCTATTCAATATATAAAAATAGAATTTTTACTATGCTATTCAATATAAAAAAATCGATTTTTTACTACGATGTCATATAGATAAAAATTCCATTTCAAAAATATAGATTTTGCCTTTTCAAAAATAAAGATTTCGCCTTTATAAAAATAAAGATTTTGCCTTTTCAAAAATAAAGATTTCGCCTTTTCAAAAATAAAGATTTCGCCTTTATAAAAATAAAGATTTCGCCTTTATAAAAATAAAGATTTCGCCTTTATAAAAATATCATTATAAAAATCACATTTTTAATTCAACGTATATATAATAAAAAATCAGATTTTTATCCCTCTACATAAGTAAAAATCAAATTTTTATCGCTACTACTTCATATAGAAAAATTATATTTTTACATTGCTAAAAATCACGTCTTTCTAACATGAAAAATCATATTTTTCCTACATGAAAAATCTCATCTTTTCGTTTTGAAAAATCTCATCTTTTCGTTTAACAAAAAGCTTTACCTTTATTTTATATCTACTTAACAAAAATAGAACCTTAATCCATGTAAAAATCGAAAGGGAAGTTAAACAAATAAATAAAATTACCTTTGCATTTTTAGAAAGGGTAGGGGGTTTGGGGAGTTTTGGGTTCGAATTAGAAGAGGGAAAGCGAGGAGGAGGCACGGAGGAGGGGGAGAGAGGGTTCGGCGACCGGAGGCGCCGTCACTGGTGGGTGCGTCGGGGGAGGGGGGTACGGTCGTGGAAGGGGGTGCGGTTTTCAAGAGGGGGAGGAGGAACGAGACGCGAGGGCGAGGGGGTAGCTGGAGATGGCGGCGCACCTCCTGAGGGGCGGCGCGATGGCGTCGGCGGTGGGTTTCCCCCTCCGCATCGCCCCTCTCTGATTTGTTTTTTTTCTTTTTTCGTTCGAATGAATTTAATCGGGGGGGGGGGGGGGGGGCAGAGAGAAATAAGGGGAGGAAGATATTTTTTATTATTTAATTACTTTATTTTTCACTAAAAAGCAACTTTTATTTTCGACCTCAAAACGAGGCCCATCGCCTGTCGCCCATAGCGTTTCACCCCCATTCCGAACACAATGGGATATGTATCGTAGGCTGATTCGATCGTTACGATCAGTTTCCGTTAAAACCAACATATAACTCTATATATTGAATTTGAATGCGCATTTCAATTTACCGTGGTCGCATACTAACTCTATAAATCCCAGAAAATATTTTCTAGCTTCGTATTGATGATACGGTCCTAACAAAACTAGTTTCGTCAAATTCTGAGACTGTTTGAAAAATGGCCATTTTCCAGTCGATTAAAATCAACTGAAACTGGTCAAACGCGTTTTCCTTTGCCACGCTCACATATTGATTCGAAAAATTATGAAATTTGGAATCTAGCAATAACTTGATACTGCGGATCCAACAAAAGTGGTTTCGTCGAAATCCGAGGTCGTTTGCAAAATTCCCATTTTTAAGGGCCTGAATTCCATAGCGACTATTCAGAATTTTCAACTGGACATATCTTTTGATTTCCGCTATGAAATTTCGATTTTTCGGATTCGTTGGAAAGATATTATCAATTAGATCCTAATGTTTTTGGTTTCACTAAAATCCGGATTGTTTTGCACCCGGTACATTCAATTGAACTTTGAAATCGAATTAACGAACTACCGCGCCATTTTCAATTCTATTTATAATTATATATAAATATTTATATTCTAACGACGGCATATATAATATATACATTCGAATTATATTCAAAATAAATTTCTCGTCGATATTATTTAAAATAATTCATTTTAAATATAGAAAATTCGCTATAATTGCCAAAATAAAAATTTTAAACTGGTTAAGATTTTCCGGGTTATTACAATCTCCCCCACTTAAACTTTTCGTCCTCGAAAAGGAACGAAGTCGAAAGTGGTTTGATTAATCAACTCTACGTTCGATCTGGCTTCCATTCTCCAACTTTTCAGTTTCTGAGAATTTTCAAATTTTCAAAAATTTGGCTAACACCCTAAATTTTCGAAAAATTTCGCCATAACCTCCCCTGCACCGGGAGCCATGGGAAAATCCCGAAATTTCCATCTAGGCCTTCTGATCTCAAAAAGAAAAAGAAAAAGCCAAGCGGCTAGCCAATAGGCTCATAAAATCATCATCACCCAAACAAAACGGTAAATTATGTAGTAAACATGTACCTATTTGTTGGGCAACAAATTTTATTCTCTGCTCTAGCCTCCTTGCTATGACCTGTTCATGTAAGCACATGTATATGCAAGGAAATGCGACTAATTTTCAATATAATTCAATATTTGATTCAATTAGGCATAATGGTTCAAAATTGTCAAACAAATAGACAAACAACACAAACATCAATCAATTAGTGAATTAGAGTTCCAAACTCATAATTTTGATATATATACAAAAAATCATGTTTTTGATGCCAAATCACAACAAATAAATCTATCGATATAAGTTTTGGTTCTCACACCAGTCTAATGGAAACATATAGAAAATCACACCTTCGAAACACGAATATGAATACTGATGATGATGCACCATCATCAGAATCATCCCCGGATGTCTAGAATGTGATTCTCTATCTATCCAGTATATTAAAACTTCGAACATACGTTCATGACGTGTATATGCAAAATCTTTATATAGCGGATTGTCCATATTCAAAATAAATAAATAATCAAATATGTATAAAGCGGTTTAAATTTTAAAATAAATTGTTTACATTTGAAAAATATACCCTTCACACTCGTTCTAGGATACTACTGATCCTATCTCTAACGAGTCATTCTAATTGGATATTTCTAATCCAATATCTGATGAATTCTTTCGTATGGTTCTAATGTGTCTTGTTCTCGTGCTCTGTAAACCAAAGCTATGATACCAAATGTAGCGACCCGAACTTCCCCGGTCTCCGAAGAGATGAGAAAGAAAGAATTACTGTGAGGACAAGACAAAACAGAACGCAGGCGGAAGAACATTTCATTGTATATTACAACAATTCCATCAGATACAAGAATATACAGAGTATAATTGAATAAATTACATTCGATAAATATCAGAGATTACAATAAATTACATTTAAATACATCACAGCGGAAAACAATACAAAGCACAACTGAAGGTGATATACGGATACAGAGCTTTCCGGATATCATTCCAGCTGTAAACCAGGATCCTGTGAATATAAATCTGCAAAACCAAAACTACTAGCTGCCCGTGCGGAAAATAGGGGAACCCAGAGTTTAGGTTAAAACAATAAACTCCAGGTCAATCATGTGACTGGTGTGAGAACTAAAACAGTTATTTAAAACTTTACTTTAAAAGAGAGTAATTCAAGGGACCACGCCGTATAACACGGAACGGGTTTCCTCCCAAGAATACTAGTGCATAGAATAAACAGCGCAATGCTTTTCGAAAAATGAAGCTATTATAAGACCCAGGTCCCATCACACAATGCAACGCAAGCCGGAGGACAGGGTTTTCCCTTATAATAGCCAAACATGCTTGGTACGTTTAAAACAAATCATTTGATACTATAATAAGTGTATAGTGTCAAAACAATTTCAATCATAAATATAAATCATAGGCGGCATAACTACCATCTACTATGTCACCATACTAGTTCTACAATTAAAACCGCAATACACGTATTGGAAATTGGATTTCCGTCATGAGTCGAGGAAAGGGGCAAGCTCCTCTCCGCGTTCGAGACACTCTAGCAAATGTCCCAGGGTTACGCACTCTGGGCAACCCCTGGATCTTCAGGGCCGGTCCTCACTTACGTTAGAGGATTGGCAATTCCTGAACACACGTTTCCCGGTCCTTACAGACCTAAAATCGAGGCGCCTTGCATTCCAACAACCACATAGGTGAAAAGTATATAAATGTCAGGGCTGGTAAGTCACTGACACCACCAAAGCTAGAAAGAAACGTCGTGCTCTCCCTGCAGTCCGTATCCCGTTTTTGACTCATACCGAGGTGTGAGGCTCGCGAATTCACGTTATACACAAAGCTATGCCACAAAGGTCATGCTTTGATAATCAACCGCAAGACTTTGCTTTTCAACAGAAGCCTTGATCCATGTAACTCAGCGTGCCACACAGGCAAATCATGCCATGCGATTGATATCCATCGATATACAACCTCTTAGCTCGTACGTCTCAGAGAAGGGCGTTAAGCAAAAGAATAAATTCTCCGCCGCCAAACAGATGTATATTTAATAGAAATCAATCAACACAGAATAAAATCCAATGTCAGACACATAATCCATTTACAAGTCCGTTCTGGGTCTGAACGAAACCGGAGGCACTTTCCTCGCATATCCATCCATCTCCAAGTGCGTCTGGATGACCACTAACTATTTCCATCCTCTTGGGTGTACAGCCCAATCAGGATCATCAGTAATTATCCCAATGATGTGAAGATTTCCGGTCTTCAACCACCGTCTTCATCTTCGACTTATCGTTGAATCGGTTATTCAGAATGGGTATAAACCCGGCCTTTCCGAACAACCCGCGTATATTAAAAACAAATGTTACACAAAACACAACATACGCCTCATTCTAGTTCAGAATATTCCTTTATTCATAAAATCACATTTTTAGGGAAAGGTTTCCATTAATTTTATCCAAGATAAATTCTTTAAAACTTATCCTTTAATCTTCCTTTGGATGTCGTTTCAAACCAAATTATGGTTTTCCAAACTAGTCGAGATCAGCGAACCACAACGAAGTAATTACTTATTTTATTGCCCATTCCCAACCTATTCATCCCATGAAGCAAAACTGGTAATACTCCATATCTAATACTATGGTGCTATCGGTAAAATTAATTACCATTTCACGTTCAAATCTAATTAAAGATTTAATTATCGCTTTGGAGCAAAACTGGCGATACTCCATTCTCGCTCATTTCTAAATTTGATAATTTAGATTATAGATTCACATTTCAACCTAATTGCAGATTCGTTAAAACTCCTTTTACTGGGTTAAAGAACTAGGTGTTATTTAAAACACAGTTCACGACAAACCCAAATCACATTCTATTTGTTATCGGGTTAAAGAACTAGTGTTATTTAAAACACTGTTCACGATAAACCCATTTCAAATCCAATCAAATATATTAGAAATTCCGATTATTTAAAACCCCTTTTTAAATCTAATTTATTTATTTAAAAATAATTGGGTTTTAAATTTAGTTCAAAACTAGTTCATTTCGATAAAAATCCATTTTTATCTTTTCAAATATGGAGTTTTTTCACCCCAATTTTTCTCAAATAATTTCTTGTGATTTTACACAAATTATTACTATTTTTAATAATTTTATCAAGGCCCGTACAGTCGATTTCCATCAACGGCCATCGAACTGCACTTACAACGACCTTTTCCAATTTTGATTTGGATGTATCTCCAAATCCAACTGTTAGATTTTGAATTTCTAATATTCGTTAGAAAGCTCTTTTCGATACGAACCCAACGGTTCCAGTTTTAGGGGAATCCGACGGTCGGATCTCCCGTAATGTCTGTTTGAAATAAATGGTCGAATTTCACGAACTTCCGCGGCGCGGCGCGTTCTGTTCAGGCCATTATATTATATATATAATATATATAATATATATTTCGTCGATTTCTATTTAAAACGAATTATATAGATAGTTTTGAATTCGTTTCAAAAACATTTTCAACTTCCATTTCAATTCAAATCAAAATTAACTTTTGCTTTATAAATTCGGTTTAAAATTCATTTCTATTCAATTCAAATTTCAATTAAATTTGAATTCATTTCAATTCGTTTTCATTTCATTTCTATTCAATTCAAATTCGGTTCAAATTGGTTTTCTATTCAATTCAAATAAAATTCGTTATATATTCAATTGAAATCAAATTTGTTTTCTATTTAATTCAATTCGAAATCGTTTTATATTCAATTCATTTCGAAATCGTTTTATATTCAATTCATTTCGAAATCGTTTTATATTCAATTCATTTCGAAATCGTTTTATATTCAATTCATTTCGAAATCGTTTTATATTCAATTCAAATTGGTTTTCTATTCGATTCCTTTCGAAATTGTTTTATATTCAATTCAATTCAAATTGGTTTTCTATTCGATTCATTTCAAAATCGTTTTATATTCAATTCATTTCAAAATATGCGATTTCGAAATCTCTTTTCAATATTCATTTAAAATATGCGATTTCGAAATCACTTTTCAATATTCATTTCAAAATGAATAAAATCGATATAAATATCGTTTACGTCAAAATGGCGTCAATCTAACCAACACGGCTTCATATATTTCGATTTTCAAATGTTCTATTCAACAAATGAATATTTATTTTTGTCAACACACGACTAATCCCAATGAATGAGTACTGTCAACGTGTGACTATTTTATTATTTAATATATTTTATAAAAATTAGGGTATCTATCGGTTGATATCAAATCAGACTCCAACCGTAAATTAGTAAGAGAACGGTTCCCTAAATATTAACCCCGAAGGCCGAAACCAACATCAGATCAATATCCAGGAGACCATCATCTTATTTATCTTCCAGTTAATTTCTGATTTCATATATGACAAAGATGTAAATTTTATTGTTAAAATATTTCGTTCAACACATGACTAATCTCAACGGATGAGTACAGTCAACACATGAACCTTTATTTTATATTGATAAAGATGTAAATTTTATTATTAAAATATTTCGTTCAACACATGACTAATCTCAACGGATGAGTACAGTCAACACATGAACCTTTATTTTATAATATTCTTTATTCTTCAAATTGGAATGAGGCCCAATCAATTACCATATAATATTAATTATATGGATTTTCATACATCACACGTATATAATAGCATTGAAAAATAATCAACCATCAACCAAAGTGCACTACACTGTATAAGCATCAAATATAGATATCTAACGCTTATAATAGTCTGTCAATCAATCGATCGACATATTTAATCAATCAGGATGAGTGAACTTCAAATTTCATCCCAACACCCGTGTGGGGTTTCAAACAATCAAACACAGATTTTGTTTGTGTAGTTGGGCGATGTGTAAAATTTATCGTCCCAATCAATGTCCTTCAAATAGGTGTACATAAACAAACCGTCCGGTTTGTAAAAGAATATTTATTTATTCACATTCACGTTAAAAAATTATATTTTTAACGATAAAATATTTTATTTTAACACATGAATTTCTATTCAGTTCATTTACACAATAAAAATGATATTTTTATTTTTCTAACTTATTTTAGAAAATTTCGGCGGCATAACGGCACGATACTAGAAACGGGACAAGGCCTAGCCTTATCCCCGGTCTAGTGAAGGCCCACGCCATTCACACATCAATCAAATCCATTCCATTTCACCAAACAATTCAATTTCAAATCAAATAATCTAACCAACTACACAACCAAACAAACAAGTCCATGGTCTGTGGACGATTGTGTCGGGTGCTACTAAACACCGTCTGCATCCTAGTATATATATATAACTAGAAAAAGAAATTGAAAGGTGAGGAGTTCTCACCAATAGCTATCCAATCATCTTGACTCTTCTTTGATAGAAATCTTCATCGTTATCGCATTCTTGTCATCTTCGTTGCTGTAGCCACTACATATGTAAAAATCGAATTTTTTTATTATGCTATTCAATATATAAAAATAGAATTTTTACTATGCTATTCAATATATAAAAATCGAATTTTTACTGCGATGTCATATAGATAAAAATTCCATTTCAAAAATATAGATTTCGCCTTTTCAAAAATAAAGATTTCGCCTTTATAAAAATAAAGATTTCGCCTTTTCAAAAATAAAGATTTCGCCTTTTCAAAAATAAAGATTTCACCTTTATAAAAATAAAGATTTGCCTTTATAAAAATAAAGATTTCGCCTTTATAAAAATATCATTATAAAAATCTCATTTTTAATTCAACGTATATATAATAAAAAATCAAATTTTTATCCCTCTACATAAGTAAAAATCAAATTTTTATCGCTACTACTTCATATAGAAAAATTATATTTTTACATTGCTAAAAATCACGTCTTTCTAACATGAAAAATCATATTTTTCCTACATGAAAAATCTCATCTTTTCGTTTAACAAAAAGCTTTACCTTTATTTTATATCTACCTAACAAAAATAGAACCTTAATCCATGTAAAAATCGAAAGGGAAGTTAAACAAATAAATAAATAAAATTACCTTTGCATTTTCAGAAAGGGTAGGGGGTTTGGGGAGTTTAGGGTTCGAATTAGAAGAGGGAAAGCGAGGAGGAGGCACGGAGGAGGGGGAGAGAGGGTTCGGCGACCGGAGGCGCCGTCGCTAGTGGATGCGTCGGGGGGTACGGTCGTGGAAGGGGGTGCGGTTTTCAAGAGGGGAAGGAGGAGCGAGACGCGAGGGCGAGGGGGTAGCTGGAGATGGCGGCGCACCTCCTGAGGGGGGGCGCGATGGCGTCGGCGGTGGGTTCCCCCTTCCGCGTCGCCCCTCTCTGATTTGTTTTTTTTTTCCTTTTTTCGTTCGAATGAATTTAATCGGGGGGGGGGGGGGGGGCAGAGAGAAATAATGGGAGGAAGATATTTTTTTTTATTATTTAATTACTTTATTTTTCACTAAAAAGCAACTTTTATTTTCGACCTCAAAACGAGGCCCACCGCCTGTCGCCCATAGCGTTTCACCCCCATTCCGAACACAATGAGATATGTATCGTAGGCTGATTCGATCGTTACGATCAGTTTCCGTTAAAACCAACATATAACTCTATATATTGAATTTGAACGCGCATTTCAATTTACCGGGGTCGCATACTAACTCTATAAACCCCAGAAAATATTTTCTAGCTTCGTATTGATGATACGGTCCTAACAAACTAGTTTCGTCAAATTCTGAGACCGTTTGAAAAATGGCCATTTTCCAGTCGATTAAAATCAACTAAAACTGGTCAAACGCGTTTTCCTTTGCCATGCTCACATATTGATTCGAAAAATTATGAAATTTGGAATCTAGCAATAACTTGACACTGCGGATCCAATAAAAGTGGTTTCGTTGAAATCCGAGGTCGTTTGCAAAATTCCCATTTTTAAGGGCCTGAATTTCATAGCGACTATTCAAAATTTTCAACTGGACATATCTTTTGATTCCCGCTATGAAATTTTGATTTTTCGGATTCGTTGGAAAGATATTATCAATTAGATCCTAATGTTTTTGGTTTCACTAAAATCCGGATTGTTTTGCACCCGGTACATTCAATTGAAGTTTGAAATCGAATTATCGAACTACCGCGCCATTTTCAATTCTATTTATAATTATATATAAATATTTATATTCTAACGACGGCGTATATAATATATACGTTCGAATTATATTCAAAATAAATTTCCCGTCGATATTATTTAAAATAATTCATTTTAAATATAGAAAATTCGCTATAATTGCCAAAATAAAAATTTTAAACTGGTTCAGATTTTCCGGGTTATTACAATAAATAAGCATGTAATAATACGCTGTAAGCTCATTCTTTTTCTAATAAGCGCAAAAACTCTATCATTTTTCTTCCTTTTTCAAAATCTATGAAATTATAGAATTTAGGTTTGGATTATCAGATTTAATTGGAGAAGAAGATAATAGAGGGTTAGGAACAAGATTCAAATCAAAAAGCTTTTTTAACGAGGATCTACTTTTAACCTAAATTTAAATCTCTTTATTTTAGTCTGATCCAATAGATATGTGTGAATATCATTAGTAAGTCCAAAATAGAAAAAAAAATCAAGAACGTGGATAATAAGAATAGATTTGGATTATATATTGAGATTTAAAAAGAAAAATAGGTGAACGAATAAATTTTCCGTTTTATTATGATAGTATATTATATCTTTGTAATCCCATCTACCTATTTAAGAACTATAATTTGTTATATTAATTTTGTGATGAAATTCATAATCTTTGATAGAATTACAATTATGAATATGTTGCCTTTGAGCTTAAAAGGATGTAAGAAATTTATAGTGTTTATTACGCTTAATTGTTTAACATTTAATTGAAAAGAGTTGGAAATATAAATTAATGTTTGACTTGAATTAGGATAAATGAATAAAAAAATACTTCTTGAAAATTATAATACAAAATAACCTAAACTTCAACTTTAGGAACTTAGTCGATATTTTAGTTTGCTGGAAAAGAAGGTTGAAGCAGGTAAATTTACATATTTTTATTTTTACCCTTACAAATGTGATGTTTGTACTTACGAGAAGCTTAATATCTTTTAAATGGAAGGGAAGCATAAAATAAAAGCAATCATTATGTTTTGTGTTACCTACTTCCACAAATAAAAAGGAAATTTCTGGTAAGTACAAATATCGTGCAAAACCCATCGCTTGTGAATATATGGAAATGAACTATGTGGTAAAAGGTAAAAACTGAATTTCAGCTTATTAAAATATGATAGGTTCTAGAAAGTGGGAACATTAAGAAGAATGATGAGTTGATAAGGTTGATGAAACTGGAAATTAGCATAATAATAATAATAATAATAATAATAATAAAAAGTGACGTATATATACAGAAGTAGATAAAATAAAAGGAAAATAAATTTAAATTAAAAAATGTAAGGTGAAATAAAAATTAAAACAACTTTATGACTAGCTAATGAAAATAATGATTAAAGATGAAATAGGTTAATAAGGAAATATAAAATGCATAAGAATAAAAATTAGACATAGGGTCTAATAAAAACATGAATTATATGCGTAACTTCGTATATGCATTTTAAAAATGGTTTTGAGGCAAATCTATAACATAAGCAAAGGGTTGTTGGCCATTGCCGATAGCTTGAAAATTTGGGAGCCTATCCTAACAATAGTATAGTGGTTATTGTCATAGTAGGAAATAAGAGGCTAAATAGGGATATTTAGAAGCCCGTCCTATCGACGGTATGGTGGTTACCATTGGAGCCAGAAATCAATAGCTAAATACAAATATTGTGAAGCCCGTCTTCGCTATTTCACAGGCCAACCTCTGATTAGGAAATAAGTGACCACATCTGGGTAGCATGTGCTTAGCAATGTTTATCAAACAAATATTGGAATAGGAAATAGGCGACTTTATGCGATCATGTGGAGAAGAATACACTGAGATAGTCATTTGATATAATCGAGCAAAAGGGTAGTTTATCGGAGGTAAGGCCTGTATGTGGTATCAAAGGGGTATTGCCTTGATTTCTCTAAGTAATTTAAAGAGTTCATGGATGGCTCGATGATTATATGATAATGGAGGCGCGACGCTCATGTATTATGAAATGTAACAGTCCCATGATTATTTGGTCATCTTCAGTTTAAACAGCATAGCGACGAAGGACATAGATTCTTCTTCTTTGGTCCCAGCGATCTTTCACTATTGAGATGTTCGATGGGGGACAGGCATTGCTATATGATTTTATCAGATTGCTTTCTTAGGGGCAATGTTAGTAACTCGTATTAAGAGATACCTTCCAAACTAGAAAAGGGTAGCTTGGCGGGGCCTGTTCGCGTAGGAAAAGAAAATTCATATAGTAAATCCCCAACTAAATTCATATGCAGTGTAGACAATTGGGTGCCCCTATTTGAAGAATTCAGATTATTTATGATACGACGCATGATGTGCACACTCACGGGAAGTGTGTAGCTTACTCGTACTCGAAGCATGCGATGTGATACTGTGACATGGCGAGACTGCTGATCCTAGCGAGGTGATTGTGAAATATACTAGGGATCCATTCTAGGTCTATTGGGGAAAGGATATGTATATGTATGTACATACACACACACACACATCATTATACGACATACAAAAATAACGGCTCTTTCTTCCTAAAAATGGCAACCTTTCTTCCTAATTTCTAAGCGATTTCTCTTCTACGTTCAATTCCTGAATTTCTCTCTGCTCTTTTGCTACTTGCTTCAATTTTTAGTTGTGTTCCCTCTTTTGTGGGATTCATTCTAGTTTGTGTCGTTGTTTTTCAATCTCTCACATCATTGATTTAGGGCTTCTTGGCTTTGATTGGGATGCATTTCAATTATTGTGCAGTGGGTACCTTCGTTGGTTCTTGCCCTACGTTACAAAGGGTGATTGAGGTGGTCACTGCCTTTGTTGCTTCACCCTTGGCGGTTGCGGCTCTCAGCGCTTCCTCCGTCGTTGTTCAGGCGGTTTCCCTTTCGTCCTTCATGGCGATTTCGCGGTATCGTTTTGTTCTGGTCAATGAGGTTTTCATGGAATTGTTCCCTTGTTCTTATTTGTTGCAAATAAAGAAGAAACATAAATCCAAAACGGGATAAACTTCTCTTACTTTATTGTACACCTCAGCAGCTCCTTATATACAATCAACAAAGACAAAATGAAAGAAGAAAAATACTAGGCCGAGCAATAGACATGTGTCGAACTATATGCACACAACAAAGCTAAGAAAATGAAACCAAAAATGTACACACAACACTTATACATACATTGCACATATATGATTTCCCTTAATAAGAGTCCCCCTCAAGTTGTACATAGATGTTTATCATGCCCAACTTGACGCACAGATAATCGATACTAGCCCCATTTAGTGCTTTAATGAATATATCAGCAAGTTGTTCTCTAGTTTTCACATCCTTGGAATCACTAGCACTTGTAGTTTCCCCTCTATAACGAAATGATAGTCTACATCAATGTGCTTAGTCCTCTCATGGAACACAGGGTTTGATGCAATATGAAGAGCGGCGTAGTTATCATAATACAGAGTGATCGACTTTGTAATTCTTAGTCCAATCTCACATACAAGATGATCTATCTACATTATCTCATATACTTCCTTGGCCATAGCTCTATACTCGGCCTTAGAACTCGATCTGCAAACCACATTATGTTTTACTCTTTCAGAAAATCAAATTTCCTCCTAAGAATACACATAACCCAAAGGTCGACTTCTTATCATTCTTGGATCCTGCCTAATCCGCATCACAGAAATATTTAAATTGTGTATGTCCATAATTCTTGTACACTATTCCTTTCCCAATAATTCCTTTGAGGTAGCTCAACACTTGTTTCAATACACTCCAATGATGTACAGTAGGAGATGACATATATCGACTTATTACACTGACATGGAAAGCAATATCAGGTCGTGTAACAGTCAAATAGTTTAGCTTTCCTACTAATCTTCTATATCTATTTGGATCTTTGAATAACTCACCACCCTCTACAATATTATTGTTTGGTGGAGTGGGTATGGAACTTGGTTTGATTCATAAATTTCCAGTCTTTTCTAACAAATCAAGAACATATTTTCTTTGAGACATAAAGATACTTTCACCACTTCTTCTAATCTCAACTCCTAGAAAATACTTCAAATCATCCAAGTCTTTGGTATGAAACTGATTATAGATGAAGGTCTTAAGAGATGAAATACCCAATTCATCATTACCAGTGATTACTATATCATCAATGTAAACAAATAGTAAAATAATCTTCTTTTACTGTTTTATAAGAACACTAAATGATCAGACTTGCTTTTCTTCATACTAAAATTCTTCATAGCATGGATGAACTTTACCTCTAGGACTTTGTTTTAACCCATACAATGTCTTCTTCAATCGACAAACTAAACCATCTTTCCCTTGTGCAATAAACCTAGGTGGTTGGACCATATACACCTCCTCTTCTATATCACCATGAAGGAATGCATTTTTAATAACCATCTGATGTAACTTCCAGCTATATGTTGCTGCTAATGAAATGAATAATCGAATAGAAGTTAACTTTTCCATTAGAGAGAATGTTTCCAAATTGTCTACTCCTTATACTTGTGCATATCCTTTTGCAACTAAACATGCCTTTAGTCTAGCAATTGATCCTTCTGAGTTTTCTTTTATGGTAAACACCCATTTAGATCCAATGGGTCTCTTATCCTTAGGAAATTGAACTAAGTTCCATGTTTTATGATACTTAAGAGCATTCAGCTCTTCGACCATAGCAGCTTGCCATCTAAGATTAGCTAATGCTTCCTTAACAGTTTTAGGTATAGTGATGGATTCAAGAGAAGTGATAAGTTAATGAGTGGATGATGACACATGTTTATATGATAGAAATGAAGAAATAGGATATGTACTTTGATGTTTTCCCTTCTGTGGAGCAATAGGGAGATCTATATATAGATTGAAAGTGGATACATGTTCATGTGACGATATATTTTATGGTGAGGATGAAATGATTTCAGTTGAAGTTTCAGTGGTAATTCCTTGTTGTAGAGGTTCTGACATCTGATATACAAGGAATTCATCACTCTCCCCTTGATTTTGATAAGATGAGCTTGGTAACGAAGATGATTGCAAAAAATGGTGTTTCTTAAACAAATGCAACATCAATAGACAAAAGATATTTATTCAGAGAAGGAGAAAAGCATCTATATCCTTTTT
Organism: Allium sativum; assembly: GCA_030737875.1. Taxonomy (NCBI): domain Eukaryota; kingdom Viridiplantae; phylum Streptophyta; class Magnoliopsida; order Asparagales; family Amaryllidaceae; genus Allium; species Allium sativum. Next base: position 433,965 of record JASFAX010000086.1, on the reverse strand, counting down.
CTAAGCGACAATAGCCAAGAAATATACATTTGACAGATTTTGGATCAAGCTTAAATGCTAATGGTCTGACATCTCAAATAAAACACGTACAACCAAATATTGTTGGTTTAACTGGATATACGAAAGAGTAGTGAGCATGGAATATCACCATTAAGAACAGTTAATGGCACATGATTTATGAGGAAGTAGGATATGGAAACGACATCAGCCTAGAAAGCTTTTGGTACATTCATATGAAACAATAATGCACGAGTAGTTTCAAGGAGATGTCTATTTTTCCTTTTGGCCACCCCATTTTGAGATGCTATATCAACACAAGAAGTTTCATGAAGGATTCATACTCACTTATATAAGTCTAAAATAAACTTGAAGTGTATTCCTTTGCATTATCACTTCTTAGAGATCGAATAGAAATATTAAATCGAGTTTTTATTTCAACACAAAATGAAGAAAGTATTGAATATAACTCAAAGCGATTTTTCATGAGAAACAACCGAGTTACACGTGAATAATTATCCTTAAAAGTAACAAAGTATTTAAACCTGGCTTAGACATTAGATCTTTAGGTCTCCAAATATCAGAGTGAACAAGTTCAAAAGGGGAACTAGCTCTTTTATTCATTCTGGGACTCAAGCTAACTCAGTGGTGCTCAGCATATTGACAAGACTCACCATTCAATGACTGTAATGATTTAAACTGTGGGCATAGTTTCATTAAAAAAAGATAAAGATTGATGACCTAATTGATAGTATCTTTAAGGCCTGAGTAATAATTGAACAAACAAATAATTTTTGATTTATAGAAGGAGTATCAAGTACATACAGTCCCTTTGACTTATGCCCTTTACCAATAATTTGCTGAGTCAAAAAATCTTGAAATATACAGTAAGGTGGAAAGAATTAGATAGAAAAGCTGAGTTTCAGAGTTAACTGACTAATTGAGAGTAAATTGTTCGCAAGTTTAGGAATGTATAAAGAAGATGTTGATTGAAAGGGTAAATGGGTTGGACCTATTGTTCCAAACACTAGAATATTGGAGGAAGAACATCAGCTAAAGTAACATTATGTAAGAGTTTGTGATTGAAGATTTGAAAAGAGAAGACAACCACCTTTCATATGATCTATGGTACCATAATCAATAATCCATTGAGTTTTCCCTAGAATGACGAAGCTACTATTATTTGCAATAGTAGTGGCAGTTGGTGCTGGTTTACATAAACTATTTTGATATTAAATGAATTTTTCAAATTCTTCAGTAGAAATCATAATATTTTGATTAGTCTAGTTTTGAGATTTCACAACATTAGCTACTTGTGGATTCATAACATGTCTTTGCTTATTTTGTAGCTTCCAACACTCAAATTTAGTATGCCATGGTTTTTTATAATATGCACCTGACTTTGTATTCACTGTCTGATCTTCACGTCCAAGTATGCCAATATCCCTCTAATTCACATTCTGATTCTGTTTCCATGGAGGATATCTATTATTTACGCCTATCAATGTACTTTTATGTTGAGCATAGGTAGTTGATGCTGGACTTGAGATTCCAGTTCAAAGAATCCTTCTAAACACATCATGTAATGAAGTAACATTAGATCTAGATAGAACTTGAGCCTTAGTAGACTCACACTCTGATGGAAGTCCTGCTAAAATGCTCATAATAGTCATTTGCTTTCTCTGCTTCTGATATACCTTAATATCAACACTGATAGGGAATAGTAGATTAAATTCCTCATATGTCTTCTTGAACATCATAAATAGTTCATCAATGACTGATCCTGCTTTTCAACACGATAGAATGATTTATATATCTCATACATTCAATTCAGATTCTGTAACACCCCGAATTTTAGTTAATGCTAAAATTCACTAATTACAGAATAAATAATCTCAAATGTGGGAATTGGGGGAAACGGGCTGCGTCATTGCGTTCGTCTCGGAAAAATACGCAAAATAGAGTCCGAGTTTTCGAAAATCGGAGTCCGTATGGCCCGGTTATGGCCCAAAGAAGTTTGCAGAAAAATTAGAGCTAAAAACAGATTTAGGAATTTAAATTTAGATTTTAAATTAGAACCAGCGGGGCCAGGCGGGAAGTTTCCCGCCCTAAGCATGTCGACAGGGCTGTCGACAGGCCTGTCGACAGGGGTGTCGACTTGCCTGTCGACTTGCCTGTCGACACGGCGTGTCGAACCAGGGTGCTTGGGTGCACCAGATCTGGTTTTCTGGCTAGGGCTGGGCTTGGTTCTAGAGGTTTCCTAAATCTAACGGACCTAAATTAATCTAGGGTTAATCTAAGGGCCTAAAACACTCTCTTAATCTATAAATACACCCTAAACCTACCTTAATCCATACTAAAAATAGAAATGAGGGCCTCATGCCGCCAAATTAAATCCTAGAAGGAGTCTCCATTAATCTAAGAAGGAAGTTTCAAGCTAATCCCTCTCATATCATTCTCTAATCACCACCATCTTCATAATTAGCAACTAATCCCTCTTCATAAGTTGGTTTTGGTGAGTTTCTATCACTTTAACATCAATTGTTAAAGTAAGTAGATTGGGTGTAATGAGACTTATGGTCTTAAATGCGGATTAATGGGTTTGAATCATGTATAATGATATGTTACTCTATGTTGTTCTATGTTTATGCATGTTTGATAAATTGGTTTATGCATGCTTAATAAGTTGATTTATGCATGCTTAACAAGTTGGTATATGCATGTTTAACAAGTGGATTTATGCATATTTAATGAGTGGAATTATGCATGTTTAATAAAATAAGTTATGCAAGATAAGTATATGTTTAAATGCAAGTTTAAAGTGATATGCAAGTTATGCATGCTTATGCAAGTGTATGGATGCTTATGCAAGTCATGTATATGTTTAAATGCAAGATTTATGTGATATGCAAGTTATGCATGCTTATGCGAGTATATGAATGCTTATGCAAGATATGTATATGCTTAAATGACATGATATGCAAGTTATGCATGTTTATGCAAGTTATGTATGCTTATGCAAGTATGTGAATGTTTATGCAAGTATGTGAATGCTTATGCAAGTTATGTGTATGCCTAAATGCATGTTTAACATGTTATGCAAGTCATGAGAATGCTTATATGCAAGTTCAACATGTTATGCAAAATATGTGTATGATAATATGCAAGCTCATATGCAACATGTTATGCAAATCATGTGTATGATAATATGCAAGTTTGGGTTAAATGTGGTTGGGTTAAAATGTGTTCATATATGCAAGTTGACATCCTCTTAACCCATGACAAAGTTGTATGTTAAACCCATGATATTTGTGATGATCTTCCCCTTTATTATATCATGAAATGAGAACGATTTACGTGGGGAACGATGGGGTTGGTAAATAAGTTAATAAATGAATGATTGGGTATGATTAAGCATACCATAAAAATAAATTACCATAAGTGGGAATTTACCTATTGAGTTAGGTCTACCCCATGGGAATTTACCTATTGAGTTAGGTCTACCCATGTTATGGAAAACTTGATATTAATTAGGGATAATTAATATGGGGGTGATTAATTAGGTGTAATTAATCGACTAAGACACGAGGTTGGACTCATTTGTAGTGTAAAACTGCCCGGACCCGACCGGCTTAACCAGTTGCTACAAGTGTCAGCCCAATGTGAGAGGTCTTAGCCATGAATTAAATACGTGATTAAGGTGAAGACACGAGGTTAGACTCTGTTATGATGTAAGACTGCCCGGACTCTACCGGCTTAACCAGGCGGTCATAACAGCCAGTCTAATGTGGGAGGTCTTTATGGGAGATCACGGTCTTAATTAATTAAGAAACACTTAACCATATTAGCATGTAGTGGGACATGAGGGGTTAAGTGGGTGCCTTGGGTGGCATGTGGAAATTTTGTGGTTGCCTTGGGTGGCATGTGGAATCTAGTGGGTTGCCTTGGGTGGCAATAGAAAATACGATTAGAATACTTAACCAAGTGGAAACATGTAATTAAACATGATTAAAGGGTTAAGTGGGATACACTAGATATATGACAAGCTTAGGTGGGTAGCTTGTGGGGGCCCATTTCAACCAATATCCCAAACGTATCTTTGTGGGCTCGACCCATGTCGAGTGACGGGACACGCATATTGGGCTTGATTATAAGAGGCCAAAACGGGTTAGCGGTGGCAACGCAAGTCCAACGGGTTTCATATGCGTGTGTAGGCCCGGGCTGGTAGATAAGCCGTTGTTGCATCGTGTAGATATTAAGCCGTGCACCGTTAGTATTGGGTAGCCACTTTAGGGGAGTGATACACCCCACTGTGGGACCAGCACGGGTATCTACGGTAGGGAGCCGATCGATGGGGAGTAGTGGGTACACCTAATGAAGATAGGGGCAGACGGCACCTATGTAGGGGTACACGAAACTACTGGGTAAGAATTACTGAGTACACCTAGTGGAGATAGGGGCAGACGGCACCTATGTAGTGGGCTAGGAGTACACGAAACTACTGGGGAAATTTTCTAAGTCCTTGGGAGGGATCAACCTTTAAGTAGGAATGACTGGTGTGGTGCAGTTAGTAATTATCCTTGGGTGGGTAGATGCGTCCTGACGGTTATCTTAGTTTATCCTAAGTTTACCAAGCTGCTTAGTGTAGCCATTCATCCCCAGATATTACCGTAGGTCAAGTTTATGTCTTCTCTGGTTACTTTAATGATTGTATTGTTAAAGTTATAGGACTCACTCAGACTTATGTCTGACCCCGTTGTTTTTATCTTTTTTTCCCAACCCTCAGGTCCTACGGTGGATCCTAGCGGTAGTAGAGCTTGATCGGATTGCTGTTCCAGTCTTTAGGAGCTTGGGTAGATGTAAAGCTCCAGTTATCCAGTTATCTTTTCTTTTGTTATGGCTATTGTATGAGAGAGTGGGATTATGTACTTCTTTATTTTGACGGATATTGTACTTGACTTTTATCATGGTTTTATGATGTAACCAGACATGTTTATTTCCGCTGTTATGAGATGATGTTTTAAATTTCAAGTACTATTTATATCTGTCTTGGTGTAATTTTTCTGTTCTATATTCACTAAAATACTCCACCGATGCTATGGCATTCCCTTATGAGTGACTATAGCGGGCGTGGGGTGTTACACGTGGTATCAGAGCAAAGGTTACCGGAACAGATAAAATTTTTAGAAAATTATTTTTCTAAAAACATTTTTGGAAGAGGTATTTTCAAAAACATGTCTTTAAAGAGAAAAGTTTTTAAAAGAAAAGCATAATCCCCAATAGCCATATCTATATCCTTCGAATTCTCCGTTTTGAATCTTTCCTTTTTCGTTTCAGCATGGCTGAGGATCTTAACTTTCCGGAGGGTGTGACGGTACCAGTATGGTATAGGAGATTGATGGAGGCTAGGGCCACCACTGCGGGTCCAGCAAATATTCCTCCACCAACCGTAGCACCCGATCTTCCTCCTCCCCCTCCTCCTCGCACGAATACTTTTGCTAAGACTTGCAAGGAATTTAAAGCTATGGGAGGGAAACCTTTTCAAGGATCTGAAACTTTTGTGGAGGCTAGAGATTGGCTTAAGGAGGTGGAAGAGTTGATAGATATCTTTGAGATGGAAGAAGGGAAGAAAGTCAAGTTGGCTGCTTGGTTAATGAAGGGGGAGGCCTCATTCTGGTGGGAGGTCACTAATGGAGAACGCCCCGTTGACTCTTGGGCGGATTTTAGGCAAAGATTTGTGGCAAAGTTTCTCTCAAGGGCGGAGGAAAACTTGTATATGGAAAGATTCTTGACTCTAAAGCAAGGGAATCTCTCGGTGAAGGAGTATGTTAACAAGTTTAATCAATTGGCAAGGTTTGGCCTAGACATGGTGAATACACCGGAGAAGAAGGCTTTGAGGTTCGTGAAAGGCTTGAATGAACCTATGCATGGGTTGGCTATGACTCATATCCCTATGGGGGCCACCTTTGAGAAGCTAGTTGACATGGCACTCATGTATGAGGAAGAGAAGGGTCCTAATGCTAATAAGGCGCCCGAAAAGAAGGGAGATCAAAAGAGACCTCAACAACAGCAAAGCAAAGGTGGGAAAGGCAACGGTGGCAAGGGCAAGAAGAAGAAGTGTTTCAATTGTGGGACACCTGGCCACCTAAGCAAGGATTGTCGCAAGAAGAAGAAGACTGGCTGCTTCAACTGTAGCGAAGCAGGGCATTTAGTGAAGGATTGCCCTAAGAAAGGGCAAAGGACGTGATCTACCTCAGGAGGACAGGTGCAAGCTCTTATGGCACCGAGTCAGGCTAGGGGGCAAGTACAGGCTCTCGCGGTTCCACCGATTCAGGAGAGAGGTAGAACTATCTCCGTTGAAAGTCTGGTTTTTCTATTTGACCATCCTGTCCGTACATTGTTTGATTTCAGACCTTCCATTGATTATGTACCCGGTTTGCTAGCTTCCTTGGAAGTTAGGCCTACTCTTTTGGGGCGGATTGGGGAAGCCCAGAGGGACGACCCACAGTTGGTTGAGTTGATAGAGAAGCTCATAAGGGGGGAGTCGTCCAGCCATTTGAGTAGGTACACCCTAGACGACAGGGGGTGCTTGCGTAGAGACGGTAGACTTTGCGTACCGCAAGACGAGGGTTTGAGGAAGGCTATTCTTGATGACGCACACCGTTCTAGGATGACCATTCATCCCGGTGGGGATAAGATGTACCAAGACATGAAGAGGGTTTTCTTCTGGGCCGGTATGAAGAAAGATGTGGCCGAGTATGTCGCTCAATGTTTGGTGTGCCAGCAAGTGAAGGCGGAGCAAAGGAAACCAGGTGGGTTGCTTCACCCATTGGAGGTTCCGCAATGGAAGTGGGATAGCGTCTCGATGGATTTTATTGACGGGTTACCCAGGTCGAGGAAGGGTAATACAGGAATTTGGGTGGTGGTAGACAGACTTACTAAGAGCGCCCATTTCATACCTGTGAAGAGTAAGAGGACTGCTCCATGGCTAGCTTCAGTATATCTTCGAGAGATAGTTCGATTACATGGGGTACCCTCTAGCATAGTAAGTGATCGAGATCCTATCTTCACTAGCGAGTTCTGGAGAAGTTTGCAAGAAGCAGTGGGGACTCAATTGTGTCTAAGCACCGCATATCATCCTCAGACAGACGGCCAGACTGAGAGGGTGAATCGTGTTCTAGAAGACCTTTTGAGGCTTTGTATCTTAGATTTTGGAGGTACATGGGAAGAGCATCTTCCATTGGTGGAGTTCGCATATAATAACAGCTTTCAGTCCAGTATTGGTATGGCTCCTTTCAAAGCTCTCTATGGAAGGCCTTGTCGATCACCTACATGTTGGTGGGAATCTACGGATAAGATCCTGCTTGGGCCTGATATGATTAGGGAGACTTCTGAGAAGATTGACTTGATTCGAAGAAGGATGAAAGCAGCGCAGGATAGGCAAAAATCTTATGCGGACAAGAGAAGGACGGATCTTGAGTTTGAGGTTGGGGATATGGTTTTTGTTAAGGTATCTCCGTTGAGAAATGTTGTTCGCTTCGGATCCGTTGGGAAGTTAGCACCGAGGTTTGTTGGACCGTTTCCTATCAAGGAAAGGATTGGACGGATGGCATATAGGGTGGAGTTGCCCGACAGACTTAGTGGTGTTCATGATGTATTCCATGTGTCCCATTTGAGGAAGTGCTTACATGAGACCGCAGAGGTGGTAGAGCCAAGCTTGCTTAGAGATGTAGAGGTAGAGCGTGATGCGACTATTCGACGAGCCCCTACTCGCATCCTTGGGTCAGAGACTAGGAAGTTGAGAAACAGAGAGGTTCAGCTAGTCAAAGTGCAATGGGGAGAAGATGAGAGCAACGCAACTTGGGAAACGGAAGCGAAGATGCGTTCATTGTACCCATTTCTTTTTGAGGGTATGTCTTTTAACTTCTCCTTTATCGTTTGTCTAGTACTTATCTTATCTTGAGTGTGTCCTCTCATTAGTACCTTTGACCTTTAGATAGGGTAAACCTATGGTTGAAACATGTGTTTGAGACATGTTATGGTTGATGGATGCAAGTGGATGCAAGTGTTTGCTAGTGGTTGCTCGTGGATGCATATACACACACTCTAGGCACTAGATCGGCTCAGTCACTTCATATTGCATATTGCATAAAATTGTGTGTAGGAAAATATATTTATGGATGTATAATGGTTGTGTTATCACATGGATGATGCATTTTGGTGAATGATTGTGCACTCATGTAGATATTGTATGTGTCGATAGGGTTTTCTCGCATACATAATGGATGCATGGCACTATCATGGTTTGCATATGTTCATACATTAGATAGGGAACATATACACACACTGTTTGCATATGCTCATACATCATTAGAAACTGTTTAAGGACAATGGATGCCCGTGGTTGATGATTTGAGTAGATGGTTGTTTGGATGGTAGGATATGCATTCTCCTTAGCTTAAAGATTTCGGGGACGAAATCCTTTAAGGAGGGGAGAATGTAACACCCCGAATTTTAGTTAATGCTAAAATTCACTAATTACAGAATAAATAATCTCAAATGTGGGAATTGGGGGAAACGGGCTACGTCATTGCGTTCGTCTCGGAAAAATACGCAAAATAGAGTCCGAGTTTTCGAAAATCGGAGTCCGTATGGCCCGGTTATGGCCCAAAGAAGTTTGCAGAAAAATTAGAGCTAAAAACAGATTTAGGAATTTAAATTTAGATTTTAAATTAGAACCAGCGGGGCCAGGCGGGAAGTTTCCCGCCCTAAGCATGTCGACAGGGCTGTCGACAGGCCTGTCGACATGGGTGTCGACTTGCCTGTCGACTTGCCTGTCGACACGGCGTGTCGAACCAGGGTGCTTGGGTGCACCAGATCTGGTTTTCTGGCTAGGGCTGGGCTTGGTTCTAGAGGTTTCCTAAATCTAACGGACCTAAATTAATCTAGGGTTAATCTAAGGGCCTAAAACACTCTCTTAATCTATGAATACACCCTAAACCTACCTTAATCCATACTAAAAATAGAAATGAGGGCCTCATGCCGCCAAATTAAATCCAAGAAGGAGTCTCCATTAATCTAAGAAGGAAGTTTCAAGCTAATCCCTCTCATATCATTCTCTAATCACCACCATCTTCATAATTAGCAACTAATACCTCTTCATAAGTTGGTTTTGGTGAGTTTCTATCACTTTAACATCAATTGTTAAAGTAAGTAGATTGGGTGTAATGAGACTTATGGTCTTAAATGCGGATTAGTGAGTTTGAATCATGTATAATGATATGTTACTCTATGTTGTTCTATGTTTATGCATGTTTGATAAATTGGTTTATGCATGCTTAATAAGTTGATTTATGCATGCTTAACAAGTTGGTATATGCATGTTTAACAAGTGGATTTATGCATATTTAATGAGTGGAATTATGCATGTTTAATAAAATAAGTTATGCAAGATAAGTATATGTTTAAATGCAAGTTTAAAGTGATATGCAAGTTATGCATGCTTATGCAAGTGTATGGATGCTTATGCAAGTCATGTATATGTTTAAATGCAAGATTTATGTGATATGCAAGTTATGCATGCTTATGCGAGTATATGAATGCTTATGCAAGATATGTATATGCTTAAATGACATGATATGCAAGTTATGCATGTTTATGCAAGTTATGTATGCTTATGCAAGTATGTGAATGTTTATGCAAGTATGTGAATGCTTATGCAAGTTATGTGTATGCCTAAATGCATGTTTAACATGTTATGCAAGTCATAAGAATGCTTATATGCAAGTTCAACATGTTATGCAAAATATGTGTATGATAATATGCAAGCTCATATGCAACATGTTATGCAAATCATGTGTATGATAATATGCAAGTTTGGGTTAAATGTGGTTGGGTTAAAATGTGTTCATATATGCAAGTTGACATCCTCTTAACCCATGACAAAGTTGTATGTTAAACCCATGATATTTGTGATGATCTTCCCCTTTATTATATCATGAAATGAGAACGATTTACGTGGGGAACGATGGGGTTGGTAAATAAGTTAATAAATGAATGATTGGGTATGATTAAGCATACCATAAAAATAAATTACCATAAGTGGGAATTTACCTATTGAGTTAGGTCTACCCCATGGGAATTTACCTATTGAGTTAGGTCTACCCATGTTATGGAAAACTTGATATTAATTAGGGATAATTAATATGGGGGTGATTAATTAGGTGTAATTAATCGACTAAGACACGAGGTTGGACTCATTTGTAGTGTAAAACTGCCCAGACCCGACCGGCTTAACCAGTTGCTACAAGTGTCAGCCCAATGTGAGAGGTCTTAGCCATGAATTAAATACGTGATTAAGGTGAAGACACGAGGTTAGACTCTGTTATGACGTAAGACTGCCCGGACTCTACCGGCTTAACCAGGCGGTCATAACAGCCAGTCTAATGTGGGAGGTCTTTATGGGAGATCACGGTCTTAATTAATTAAGAAACACTTAACCATATTAGCATGTAGTGGGACATGAGGGGTTAAGTGGGTGCCTTGGGTGGCATGTGGAAATTTTGTGGTTGCCTTGGGTGGCATGTGGAATCTAGTGGGTTGCCTTGGGTGGCAATAGAAAATACGATTAGAATACTTAACCAAGTGGAAACATGTAATTAAACATGATTAAAGGGTTAAGTGGGATACACTAGATATATGACAAGCTTAGGTGGGTAGCTTGTGGGGGCCCATTTCAACCAATATCCCAAACGTATCTTTGTGGGCTCGACCCATGTCGAGTGACGGGACACGCATATTGGGCTTGATTATAAGAGGCCAAAACGGGTTAGCGGTGGCAACGCAAGTCCAACGGGTTTCATATGCGTGTGTGGGCCCGGGCTGGTAGATAAGCCGTTGTTGCATCGTGTAGATATAAAGCCGTGCACCGTTAGTATTGGGTAGCCACTTTAGGGGAGTGATACACCCCACTGTGGGACCAGCACGGGTATCTACGGTAGGGAGCCGATCGATGGGGAGTAGTGGGTACACCTAATGAAGATAGGGGCAGACGGCACCTATGTAGGGGTACACGAAACTACTGGGTAAGAATTACTGAGTACACCTAGTGGAGATAGGGGCAGACGGCACCTATGTAGTGGGCTAGGAGTACACGAAACTACTGGGGAAATTTTCTAAGTCCTTGGGAGGGATCAACCTTTAAGTAGGAATGACTGGTGTGGTGCAGTTAGTAATTATCCTTGGGTGGGTAGATGCGCCCTGACGGTTATCTTAGTTTATCCTAAGTTTACCAAGCTGCTTAGTGTAGCCATTCATCCCCAGATATTACCGTAGGTCAAGTTTATGTCTTCTCTGGTTACTTTAATGATTGTATTGTTAAAGTTATAGGACTCACTCAGACTTATGTCTGACCCCGTTGTTTTTATCTTTTTTTCCCAACCCTCAGGTCCTACGGTGGATCCTAGCGGTAGTAGAGCTTGATCGGATTGCTGTTCCAGTCTTTAGGAGCTTGGGTAGATGTAAAGCTCCAGTTATCCAGTTATCTTTTCTTTTGTTATGGCTATTGTATGAGAGAGTGGGATTATGTACTTCTTTATTTTGACGGATATTGTACTTGACTTTTATCATGGTTTTATGATGTAACCAGACATGTTTATTTCCGCTGTTATGAGATGATGTTTTAAATTTCAAGTACTATTTATATCTGTCTTGGTGTAATTTTTCTGTTCTATATTCACTAAAATACTCCACCGATGCTATGGCATTCCCTTATGAGTGACTATAGCGGGCGTGGGGTGTTACAGATTCCCTTTTCTAGAATACAAAAACTCCAAATAATCCATAAGTTCTTGCACGAATTCACAGTGATTCATCAAACTGATGATCTCATTCTCGGTCGTATTTCGTATCTGAAGAAATAGATGAGCATCATCTCAAAACCAAACCAAAGCTTCTTCATCTGATGGATATACCTATGGTGGATCTTTAGTTAGATGATTATCCCTATCAATACTCCATTGATACAATCGAATTGTTTTACTCCAATCAAAGTAATTTGATTCACTCAGTTTGTGCTTAGTTATCCTTGACATCATGGGCATAACATCCATAACCGATATAGTCTCTCCTATAGTTCAAGAATGAAATTACAGAAGTAGATCTGAGATCTAAGATTCGAATCAAGAGTCCTGCTCTGATACCATGTTGTGAATAAAGAAGAAACATAAATAAAAAATGTGATATACTTCCCTTACTTTACTGTACACCTCAACAGCTCCTTATATCCAATCAACAACGCCTAAACCAAAGAAGAAAAATACTAGGCCGAACAATAGACATGGGCCGAACTATACACACACAACAAAGCAAAGAAAATTAAACCAAAACATGTACACACAACATTTATACATACATTGCACATATACGATTTCCCATGATAACATTTTCTTTTGGGGTATTCCTCTTTTGGGCTTCGTCGGCTTGTGATTTGGTTCCTCCCTTTGGTTTTGGGAGTGTGCATGTGGCTGGTTATTATTCCTCCCCAACTGTTGAATTTGTTTGATCTGGAAATGAGAACCTGATCCCCTTAATCCAGTTCTTACCTTTGATGATCATGGGTTGTGAGGTGTTGTTGATGCCTTGTCCTCTACAGGGTTCCTCTCCCCTTTTGCATAAGGGCATGTCTAGTTTTATTGATGGTGGTCCTTTGGTCAATAGGTCGACATCGTCTTCTCTTGAAGGTAACGGATCAGGGTATTTTATCCCCCTTGTTCGCTACCTTCCTAAGATATTACCTTATTGCTCGTTGCCTGTCAATGAGTAGCCAAAGGTTGTTGTTTCAGTTGGTGCCCCTACTCGACATCATCGTCAGCGGCGGCAGTCGCAACGCTCAATGTGTGTGTCCAGGTTATTACCTAGTTACCTTCATCTCGCCTTTGTGTGAAGGAGTTCCCTTTGGAGGTTGAGGGTGGTTGTAGCGACCCGTATTCTACGTATCGGAGGATCATAGAATATTTATTTTATTTTCATATGAAATCGCATGGACGTGTAACATTGGGAAACGACTATTGGGGTCATTTCCCACATTCATGATTTTTGCCGGATTTTAAAATGACTATTTTACCCCTGGAAAATCTTGATTCTCCTATAACTTTTGATTGGTAAGGATTTTTGACCTGAAACCGCTTCCATTGGATTTGGATGATGGTTTCCCATTCTATAGAGTGGTCACGTTAATCAAACGGATTTACCGTTTGGGAGATATGGCTGAAATAAGATTTGAAAGATGGAAAACAGCCTAATTGGGCTTAATTAAGTGATTAGTAGCTAGGCCCATAACCCAGTTCGGGATTAGGGTTATGGGAGGGTTGAAAGGATTTGGAGAATCATCTCCTTTCATTTTTCTACCTGCCACAAACCTTTCTCAAACCCTAATCATGGCTTCCATCTTCTAAATCTCTCTCTAATCACTCCTTAATCACAAATTAATCAAATCTACATCAAATCAAGCCGGATTAACACCAAATTCGAGGTACAGCTAATGCACTACATTGGAATCCGAGCCAAATCAGTAAAAGTTTCTGATTTATCATTTATTATTGGCTAAGGTGAGTGATTAGCATGTTTATTCACTAATTATGGCTAATTAAGGGTGATTAGTGATAATTAGCAAATTAACTACTCATAAAAATATGAAAAAATATGCATAAAATCTAAAATCATATTTTATGTCACATATATGAAATTGGGTTGATTTGGATCTATTTTGTTAATCCCAGAATTTAGGGGATTAAGGGGAAAATCATGGATTTGGGTATGTTTGATCTAAGTTAACATGTGAGATCATTGTTTTATGTTTGGTTGATTCTACATGTTACTAATGCTGTTTGGTATGTTTTATGATTGCATAGGAAAGTTAGAATGGTTGAAAACGTCGTTGTTCGTCGAAAAATAGCTTGCTGGAAATTCTGCAGTGATCCGGTTCGGATTGGATGGAGGGGATCATATCAGATAAGACGGACCGAACCGGATCGGAGCATGGCAAAAAGGAATGCCACTTACATAGGGTTGGAGTTTGAGTGGAGCACGAAACCGAAATGGAGGAGCACTGAACCGAACCGAGATGAGTTGGCTTTCATAGGGTTGGAGTTTGAGTTGGCTTTCATATGCTAAATCTAAAAACTAGTTCTCTCTTCTTCTATTTGTGTCAGTATTCATTTTAGCTCTAATGTAGGCATGTTATTATCTTTCCATTAGTTTTGATAATGACAACACTATCTAGTATGTTTATTCGATATGGTCTGCTTATGCATATTGGTTTTCTTGCAGATAAACACCATTGTTTGATTAACTAGAGTACCTGAGGTCCATTTAATTATGCAAAGTAGCAACACTCCGGTTTTCAAAGAGAGAATATAGAGTGTTTAGAGAAATGCATCAATTATCTCAAATAAGGCATGCTAATGGTGGAACGACTGAAGGGGATGCAACAGGTATGATTCTCAAGGCACAATTTCTTACCCTTGAAAAGGTCAAGCATGAGTTGTGAACATTACAAATACACTGTGTATAATTATAGCTAATTTTTGTTTCTTTTTTTTGTCTTTCAATGTGAATATGTTGTCATGCCTATCTAAGATAAGAGTAAAGTATGAACATAGGAAAGTTGAACACTAAATATAACCCAGACAGAAACTGAGTGAGGAGGTTTATTTATTTGGGGTCAAAATTAAAATAAAACTATCAATTTTTTTTAATATCATATACCATAATGGTCAGTTTTCCCATCGTTGTGCGGTATTACTAGGATAGATATGCACTGGCAAAGTGTTTATCATCTATACTGTTTCATGTGCTTTTGCAGCTGTCCAGTTGAATAACTTGTACTTGCTACAGCTGTCCATTAGCATTAATGCTCTATACTGTCGTTGTGTATGTATATGGCTATTTTTACTAACTTGATTTTTAAATCAATCGTTATTTTTGAATATTCAAGCTTTAATAAAACCCATAGAAAAGAGAC
Source organism: Allium sativum (assembly GCA_030737875.1). Lineage (NCBI taxonomy): Eukaryota > Viridiplantae > Streptophyta > Magnoliopsida > Asparagales > Amaryllidaceae > Allium > Allium sativum. Next base: position 418,946 of record JASFAX010000086.1, on the reverse strand, counting down.
AAATTAAATGAAGTGGAGAATGGAAATTGCTTCGCATTCCGAGCACCATCCTTGTAACACCCCACTTCCATTAATGTCACTCACAAAGGGAATGCATTAACTTCCATGGAGGTTATAAGTGAATATAGAACATAAAAATTACAACAAGACAGATAATAAATAGTACTTGGAAATCTAAAACTTCATTTTATTGCAGCAGAAATTAAACATGTTTGTTACATCATAAAACCATATATCATAACCAAGTACAATATCCATCTTCATAAAAACAAAATACATAATCCCATTACATAAATAGCCATTAAAAAGATAACAAGCTGGACTTTACTTCAACGGTCCAAGCTTTCCAAAGAGAGATGAAACAATTCAATCAAACTCCACTAGAGCTGGGCCCAACCTGAGGACCTGGAGGGGGAAATAGGATAGAAATAAAGGGGGTCAGACATAAAGTCTGGCAAGTATGATAATTCTAACAATACTATTATCAAAATAACTAGACTAAGGCTTAAGATGGAAGACAAGTAAATGTCTATGAACTCTTAGGAAGATAAAGATAGCGTTTAAGATAACGTTAAAGATAACGGTTGTAACAACCCGAAAATCTGGGCCAGTTTAAATTTTTTATTTTGGCAATTTTAGCGAATTTTGATTATTTAAAATGAATTATTTTAAATAATATCAACGAGAAATTTACTTTGAATGGAATTCGAACGTATATATTATATACGTCGTCGTTAGAATATAAATAATTATAAATAGAATTGAAAATGGCACGGTAGTTCGATAATTTGATTTCAAACTTCAATTGAATATACCGGGTGCAAAACAATCCGGATTTTGGTGAAACCAAAAACATTAGGATCTAATTGATGATATCTTTCCAACGAATCCGAAAAATCGAAATTTCATAGCGGGAATCAAAAGATATGTCCAGTTGAAAATTCTGAATAGTCGCTATGGAATTCAGGCCCTTAAAAATGGAAATTTTGAAAATGACCTCGGATTTCGACGAAACCACTTTTGTTGGATCCCCAGTGTCAAGTTATTGCTAGATTCCAAATTTCATAATTTTTCGAATCAGTATGTGAGCGTGGCAAAGGAAAACGCGTTTGACCAATTTTAGTTGATTTTAATCGACTGGAAAATGGCCATTTTTCCAACGGTCTCAGAGTTCGACGAAATCAGTTTTGTTAGGACTGTATCGTCAATACGAAGCTAGAAAATATTTTTCTTCAATTTTTCAAGTTAATATGTGACCCCGGTAAATTGAAATGCGCGTTCAAATTCAATATATAGAGTTATATGTTGATTTTGACGAAAACTGATTGTAACGATCGAATCAGCTTGCGAAACATATCACATTTTGTTTGAAATGGGGGTGAAACGCTATGGACGACGGGCGGTGGGCCTCGTTTAGAGGTCGTATGTAAAAAGTCAACATTTTAGAAATTTAAATTATTAAAATAATTAAACCTCTCCCTCTCTCCTCTCTATATACTATCTGGCCCCCCCTTTTTGATTTCCAACCGGATTCAGAAAGAAGAAAAAAAAAGGAAAAAAAAACGAACCCGCACAGCCTCGTCGATCGTCGACGTCCAACCCCCCCCCCCCGACGCTCAGCCACCGCAAGCCCCTCCAGTCAACTGCGACGTGGTCCCCCCTTTCTCCATTCGAACTCGCGACCTCCCCCAGACCCTAACCCCACCGAGCTGCACCATTTCCGAGCTGGAGAGAGGCGATGGAATCGGTGACGTTGGGGGCGGGTCTGATGATCCTCGGTTGGCCAGGTGGAGGCGCAGTAAACGGATTGGGTGTCGATGCTTTAACAGGGTGATTAGGGTTAGTTTTTTCTCTCTTTATTTATTAAATTAGATTAAATAAATTAACAGTAAATGATTTTAAAGATATATAGCAGCAAATGAAATTATAATATATAAATAGATTTGTTTTAAAAATTAGATTTTTATGGTTATGACATAGAGTAAAAATCTGAATTTTAATATGTAAAAACATCGTTTTATTTTCAGTTTTTATATAAGCAGTGTAGTATGGAAAAAAAATATGATTTTTATATTTTTAAAGTATTAAAAACATGATCTTTATAATATAAACATCAACATAAAAATTAGATTTTTATGTTATATAAAGAGTTTAATTTTTATATAAACACAGCAAAGGATGAAAGTGTGATTTTCACAGGTATATAGCGAAAGAAAGGATACGGTTTTTGGTGAGAAAATGAAATGATTTTTGTAGAAATGATTATAGAACAAAAATATGGTTTTTACATATTTAGTAGGGATTTTTATACAAGTGAAAAATTTGATTTTTATATATTGAACATCGAAGTAAAAATGTGATTTTTATATATTGAACATCGAAGTAAAAATGTGATTTTTATATATTGAACATCGAAGTAAAAATGTGATTTTTATATATTGAACATCGAAGTAAAAATTCGATTTTTATATATTGAACAGCGAAGTAAAAATTCGATTTTTATGTATTGAACAGCGAAGTAAAAATTCGATTTTTATATATGTAGTGGCTACGGGCGAAGAAAGTGATAAGAGACGAGAACAGTGAAGATTTCCTGCATTAGAAGTGCCGTGGAGTTAGGATAGCTATCGGTGAGAACTTCTCACCTTTCAATTTAATTTTTCTAGTTATAAACATATACTAGGATGCAGACGGTGTTTAGTAGCACCCGACACCCGTCATCCACAGACCATGGATGGCTTGTTTGTTTAATTGTTTGGTTGTGTAGTTAGTTAGGTTATTTGGTTTGAATTGAATTGTTTGGTGAAATGGAATGGATTTGATTGATGTGTGAATGGCGTGGGCCTTCACTAGACCGGGGATAAGGCTAGGTCTTGTCCCGTTTCTAGTATCGTGCCGTTATGCCGCCGAAATTTTCTAAAATGAGTTAGAAAAATAAAAATATCATTTTATTGTGTAAATGAATAATAGAAATTCATGTGTTGGAATAAAATGTTTTATCATAAAAAATATATATAATTTTTAACATGAATGTGAATAAATGAATACTTATAAACAAATCGGGCGATTTGTTTATATACACTAATTTGAATGACATGGATTGGGTCGATAAATTTTACACATCGCCCAACTGCACAAATAAAATATGTGTTTGATTGTTTGAAACCCCACACGGGTGTTGGGATGAAATTTGAAGTTCTCTCATCCTGATTGATTAAATATGTCGATCGATTGATTGACAGGCTGTTATAAGCGTTAGATATCTATATTTGATGCTTATACAATGTAGTGCACTTTGGTTGATGGTTGATTATTTTTCAATGCTATTATATGCGTGTGATGTATGAAAATCCATATAATTAACATTATATGGTGATTGATTGGGCCTCATTCCAATTTAGAAAATAAAGAATAAAGGTTCATGTGTTGACAGTACTCATCCGTTGAGATTAGTCATGTGTTGAACGAAATATTTAAAATAGAATATTTGAAAATAGAAATACATTAAGCCGTATTGATTAGATTGACGCCATTTTGACGTGAACGATATTTATATCGATTGAAAACGATTTCGAAATGAATTGAATATAAAACGATTTCGAAATGAATTGAATATAAAACGATTTCGAAATTAATTGAATATAAAACGATTTCGAAATGAATTGAATATAAAACGATTTCGAAATGAATTGAATATAAAACGATTTCGAAATGAATTGAATATAAAACGATTTCGAAATGAATTGAAATTGAATAGAAATGAATTCGAATTAAAATTGAATAGAAATGAATTCGAATTAAAATTGAATTGAATTGAAAATGAACTGAAATTGAATTAGAAATCAATTTGAATTGAAATCAATTTGAATTGAAATGAATTTAAAATGAATTTAAATTGGAATATTCAATTTTGATTTGAAATTGAATATGAAGTTGAAACCGTTTTGAAAATGAATTTAAAACGATTTATAAAGCACGTTTTGAATTGAAATCGACGAAGTATATATTATATATATAATATAATGGCCTGAATAGAACGCGCCGCGCCGCGGCAGTTCGCGAATTTCGACCATTTATTTCAAACGGACATTACGGGAGATCCGACCGTCGGATTCTCCTAAAACCGGAACCGTTAGGTTCGTATCGAAAAGAGCTTTCTAACGAATATTAGAAATTTGAAATCTAATGGTTGGATTTGGAGATACGTCCAAATCAAATTCGAAAAAGGTCGCTGTAAGTGCAGTTCGATGGCCGTTGATGGAAATCGACTGTACGGGCCTTGATAAAATTATTAAAAATAGTAATAATTTGTGTAAAATCATAAGAAATGATTTAGAAAGAATTGGGATGAAAAACTCCATATTTGAAAAGATAAAAATAGATTTTTATCGAAATAAACTAGTTTTGAACTAGAATTCTAATTCTAATTATTTTTAAGTAAATAAATTGAATTTGAAAAGGGTTTTAAAAATAACCAGAATTTCCAATGATTGCATTGGAGTGGATTTGAATCGAAATTGTCTTCGGAATATTTCGATGTAGGAATTCGTGATTATACAGATGTTGTTATGGAAATTTGAAAGATATATATTTATATCGTTATTTCCAATATGACATTTGTTAATCGTAGAATTTGATATTGAATATAAGCCGATATATTTTCTATTCAGAGCCTTGTATTGAATATCAAATGTGATTTGGGTTTGTCGTGAATGGTGTCTTCATTAACACTGTTCTTGAACCCAGTTGAGAAAAGATTAAATCTTTTTATTTAGATTTAATGAAGTGTACCAATTAAATAATATTTAATTGGAATTGAATTCGAATTAATTTTTGGGTTTATCGTGAGCAGTGTTTTAAATAACACTCATTCTTTAACCCGATAATTAATGGGATGTGATTTGGGGTTTATCGTGAACTGTGTTTTAAATGACACTGATTCTTTAACCCAGTCACAGATTAAAACTAAGTGGAGTTTTAATGAATCTTTAATTAGATTGAAATAATCGAGAATGGAGTGTCACCAGTTTTACTCCAGGCGATAGTTAAATCTTTAATTAGATTTGAACGTGAAAGGTAACTGAATTTACCGATAACACTGTGGTGTTAAATATGAAGTATTACCAGTTTTACTTCATGGGATGAATAGGTTGGGATTGAGAAATTAAAATAAATGATTACTTCGGTAAGGTTCGCTAATCCTGACTAGTTTGAATTGATATTCAAAAATAGATTAAAGAATAAATTTTAAGGAATTTATCTTGGATAAAATTAATGGGAACCTCTCCCTATGAATGTGAAATTTAGAAACTAACTGTCGGTTAGCTAAGCAGAATGGTTTTCTGGATATTGATCTGATGTTGGTTTCGGCCTTCGGGGTTAATATTTGGGGAATTATTCTCTTGATTGATTTACGGTTAGTGACTGATGAATTGGAATGAGGCGTATGTTGTGTTTCTGTAACACTTATTTAAAATATACGCGAGTTATTCGGAAAGACCGGGTTTACCCCATTCTGAATAACTGATACGACGATAAGTCGAAGATGAAGATGATGGTCGAAGACCGGAGGTCTTCACGTCGTTTGGGTGATTACTGATGATCTTGATTGGGCTGTACACCCAAGAAGATGGAAACAGTTGGTGATCGTCCAGACGTACTTGGAGATGGATGGATATGCGGGGTACTAGGTGCCTCCGGTTTCGTTCAGACCTAGAACGGACTTGTAAATGGACTGTTTGTCTGACATTGGATTTTAGTCCGTGTGATTGATCTCTATTAAATATATATCTGTTTGGCGGCGGAGAATTTATTCTCTTGCTTAATGCCCTTCTCTGAGACGTACGAGCTCAGGGGTTATATATTGATGGATATCAAATGCATGGAGTGAATTGCCTGTGTGGCATGCCTAAGTGGAAATTGATCGAGGCTTCTGTTGAAAAGCAAAGTCTTGTGGTGATGATCAAAGCACAGCCTGTGTGGCACAGCTTTGTGTAACGTGAATCCGCGAGCCTCACACCCCGGTTGTGAACCAAAAACGGGAGACGGTCCTCAGGGAGGGCATGCGTTTCTTTCTAGCTAGGGTGGTGTCAGTGACCTACCAGCCCTGACATTTATATACGTTTCACCTGTGTGGTTGTTGCTGTTGCGAGGCGCCTCGGTTTGATCGGACGATCCGGGTCCGATAGAGTCATTTTTTTCCTCATTGACGCCCCAAAGGGCGGGGAGACGTATTGTTCAGGCATAATAATCCACATCGGTGGACCGGCCCTGACAATCCAAGGGGCAGTTGCGGCTGTTCCTGAGACACGGGCTAGAGCGTCTCGAATCGGTAGAGGACTATCTTTTGCCTCGGTTCATAGATGGAAATCCAATTTCCAAATACGTGACATTTGCGGTTTTATTTGTAGATCCTAGTATGACGACATGATATATGGTACCCATGCCGCCTATGATTGATACTTATGATTTGAAGTTGTTTTATACACTATGCACTTATAATAGTATCAAATAATCTGTTTTAAACATATCAAGCATTCTTTGGCTGTTATAAGGGAAAACCCTATCCCCCGTCTTGCGTTGCATTGTGTGATAGGACCTGGGTCTTATAACAGCTTCATTTTTCTTCATTTAGCATTGCGCTGCTTGTTTTATGCACTGGTATTCTTGGGAGGAAACCCGTTCCGTGTTATACGGCGTGGTCCCTTGATTTACCCAACTTTAAAAATAAAGATTAACAACTGTTTTAGTTCTCACACCAGTCCCATGACTAACTTGGAGTTTATTGTTTTAACCTAAACTCTGGGTGCCCTTATTTTGACACGGGCAGCTAGTAGTTTTGGTTTTGCAGAGTTTTATTCACAGGATCCTGGTTTACAGCTGGAACGATATCCGGAAAGCTTTGTATCCGTATATCTCTTCTAGTTGTGTATTGTATTATTTTCCGCTGCGATGTATTTAAATGTAATTTAAATCTCTGATATTTCTGTGTAATATATGTTTGTTTATACTCTGTATATTCTTGTAATCTGATGCATTGTTGTAATATACAATGAAATGTTCTTTTGTATGCGTTCTATTTTGTCCTGTTCTCAAACGATAGGGCGTTTCGAACGGTCTGGGTCGGTTTAGCGACTGGTTCGGACCGAGCGAAATCCCTTCTCGTCACATTTGGTATCAGAGCTTTGGTTTACAAAGCAGAGAACAAGGCACATTAGAACCATACGAAAGAATTCATCAGATATTGGATTAGTAAAATCCAATGAGAATGACTCGCTAGAGATAGGATCAGTAGTATCCTAGAACGAGTGTGAAGAGTATTTTTAAAATGAAAACAAATTTTGTTTTGAAAATTTAAATCAACTATTCGTATTTGATTATTTATTCTATATTGATTAGGACATTCCAGTATATAAAGATTTTGCATATACGCCTTGCAAATGTGTATTTGAAGTTTTAATATACTGGATATATATAGAATTACACTCTAGTCGCCCGGGGGTGATTCTGATGATTGATATATCATCATCAGAATTTATATTCGAGTGACGAACGTGTAATATCTATATACTTCCTATTGACTGGTGTGAGAACCAAAACTAATATAGCTAGAATATATTGTTGTGATTTGGCATCAAAAAACAGGATTTTTGTATATGTATCAAAATTATGAATTTGCAACTCTAATTAACTAATTGATTGATGTTTGTGTTGTTTGTTTATTTGTTTGCTAATTTTTATCCATTTAGCCTAATTGAATCACATATTGAATATTATTGAAATTTGGTCGCATTTGCTTGCATATACTTGTACTTACATTGAACAGGTCATAGCAAGGAGGCTAGAGCAGAGAATAAATTGGTTTGCCCGACAAATAGGTACATGTTTACTACATAATTTACTGTTTTGTTTGGGTGATGATGATTTTATGAGCCTATTGGCTAGTCGCTTGGCTTTTTCTTTTTCTTTTTGAGATCTGAAGGACCGGGGAAGCTATTTGAGATTTCCCGATGCTCCCATTGCAGGGGAGGTTATGGCGAAATTTTTCAAAAATTTAGGGTGTTAGCCAAATTTTTGAAATTTTGAAAATTCTCAGAAACTAAAGAGTTGGAGAATGGAAGCTAGATCGAACGAAGAGTTCATTAATCAAACCACTTTCGACTTTGTTCCTTTTCGGGGACGAAAAGTTTTAAGTGAGGGAGATTGTAACAACCCGAAAATCTAGGCCAGTTTAAAATTTTTATTTTGGCAATTTTAGCGAATTTTGATTATTTAAAATGAATTATTTTATATAATATCGACAAGAAATTTACTTTGAATGGAATCCGAACGTATATATTATATACGTCGTCGTTAGAATATAAATAATTATATATAATTATAAATTGAATTGAAAATGGCGCGGTAGTTCGATAATTTGATTTCAAACTTCAATTGAATGTACTGGGTGCAAAACAATCCGGATTTTAGTGAAACCAAAAACATTAGGATCTAATTGATGATTGCTTTCCAACGAATCCGAGAAATCGAAACTTCATAGCGGGAATCAAAAGATATGTCCAGTTGAAAATTCTGAATAGTAGCTATGGAATTCAGGCCCTTAAAAATGGAAATTTTGCAAATGACCTCGGATTTCGACGAAACCACTTTTGTTGGATCCGCAGTGTCAAGTTATTGCTAGATTCCAAATTTCATAATTTTTCGAATCAGTATGTGAGCGGGGCAAAGGAAAACGCGTTTGACCAGTTTCAGTTGATTTTAATCGACTGGAAAATGGCCATTTTTCCAACGGTCTCAGAGTTCGACGAAACTAGTTTTGTTAGGACTGTATCGTCAATACGAAGCTAGAAAATATTTTTCTGCAATTTTTCAAGTTAATATGTGACCCCGGTAAATTGAAATGCGCGTTCAAATTCAATATATAGAGTTATATGTTGATTTTGACGAAAACTGATTGTAACGATCGAATCAGCTTGCGAAACATATCCCACTGTGTTTGAAATGGGGGTGAAACGCTATGGACGACGGGCGGTGGGCCTCGTTTAGAGGTCGTATGTAAAAAGTCAACATTTTAGAAATTTAAATTATTAAAATAATTAAACCTCTCCCTCTCTCCTCTCTATATACTATCTGCCCCCCCTTTTTGATTTCCAACCAGATTCAGAAAAAAGAAAAAAAAAGGAAAAAAAAAACGAACCCGCACAGCCTTGTCGATCGTCGACGTCCAAACCCCCCCCACCGACGCTCAGCCACCGCAAGCCCCTCTAGTCAACTGCGACGTGGTCCCCCCTTTCTCCATTCGAACTCGCGACCTCCCCCAGACCCTAACCCCACCGAGCTGCACCATTTCCGAGCTGGAGAGAGGCGATGGAATCGGCGACGTTGGGGGCGGGTCTGATGATCCTCCGACGGCCAGGTGGAGGCGCAGTAAACGGATTGGGTGTCGATGCTTTAACAGGGTGATTAGGGTTAGTTTTTTCTCTCTTTATTTATTAAATTAGATTAAATAAATTAACAGTAAATGATTTTAAAGATATATAGCAGCAAATGGAATTATAATATATAAATAGATTTGTTTTAAAAATTAGATTTTTATGGTTATGACATAGAGTAAAAATCTGATTTTTAATATGTAAAAACATCGTTTTATTTTCAGTTTTTATATAAGCAGTGTAGTATGGAAAAAAATATGATTTTTATATTTTAAAGTATTAAAAACATGATCTTTATAATATAAACATCAACATAAAAATTAGATTTTTATGTTATATAAAGAGTTTAATTTTTATATAAACACAGCAAAGGATGAAAGTGTGATTTTCACAGGTATATAGCGAAAGAAAGGATACGGTTTTTGGTAAGAAAATGAAATGATTTTTGTAGAAATGATTATAGAACAAAAATATGGTTTTTACATATTTAGTAGGGATTTTTATACAAGTGAAAATTTTGATTTTTATATATTGAACATCGAAGTAAAAATGTGATTTTTATATATTGAACATCGAAGTAAAAATGTGATTTTTATATATTGAACATCAAAGTAAAAATGTGATTTTTATATATTGAACATCGAAGTAAAAATTCGATTTTTAGAAGTAAAAATTCGATTTTTATATATTGAACAGTGAAGTAAAAATTCGATTTTTATATATGTAGTGGCTACGGGCGAAGAAAGTGATAAGAGACGAGAACAGTGAAGATTTCCTGCATTAGAAGTGCCGTGGAGTTAGGATGGCTATCGGTGAGAACTTCTCACCTTTCAATTTAATTTTTCTAGTTATAAACATATACTAGGATGCAGACGGTGTTTAGTAGCACCCGACACCCGTCATCCACAGACCATGGATGGCTTGTTTGTTTAATTGTTTGGTTGTGTAGTTAGTTAGATTATTCGGTTTGAATTGAATTGTTTGGTGAAATGGAATGGATTTGATTGATGTGTGAATGGCGTGGGCCTTCACTAGACCGGGGATAAGGCTAGGCCTTGTCCCGTTTCTAGTATCGTGCCGTTATGCCGCCGAAATTTTCTAAAATGAGTTAGAAAAATAAAAATATCATTTTATTGTGTAAATGAATAATAGAAATTCATGTGTTGGAATAAAATGTTTTATTGTAAAAAAAATATAATTTTTAACATGAATGTGAATAAATGAATACTTATAAACAAATCGGCCGATTTGTTTATATACACTAATTTGAATGACATGGATTGGGTCGATAAATTTTATACATCACCCAACTGCACAAATAAAATATGTGTTTGATTGTTTGAAACCCCACACGGGTGTTGGGATGAAATTTGAAGTTCACTTATCCTGATTGATTAAATATGTCGATCGATTGATTGACAGGCTGTTATAAGCGTTAGATATCTATTTGATGCTTATACAATGTAGTGCACTTTGGTTGATGGTTGATTATTTTTCAATGCTATTATATGCGTGTGATGTATGAAAATCCATATAATTAACATTATATGGTGATTGATTGGGCCTCATTCCAATTTAGAAAATAAAGAATAATATAAAATAAAGGTTCATGTGTTGACAGTACTCATCCGTTGAGATTAGTCATGTGTTGAACGAAATATTTAAAATAGAATATTTGAAAATAGAAATACATTAAGCCGTATTGATTAGATTGACGCCATTTTGACGTGAACGATATTTATATCGATTGAAAACGATTTCGAAATGAATTGAATATAAAACGATTTCGAAATGAATTGAATATAAAACAATTTCGAAATGAATTGAATATAAAGCGATTTCGAAATGAATTGAATATAAAACGATTTCGAAATGAATTGAATATAAAACGATTTCGAAATGAATTGAATATAAAACGATTTCGAAATGAATTGAAATTGAATAGAAATGAATTCGAATTAAAATTGAATAGAAATGAATTCGAATTAAAATTGAATTGAATTGAAAACGAACTGAAATTGAATTAGAAATCAATTTGAATTGAAATCAATTTGAAATGAATTTAAAATGAATTTAAATTGGAATATTCAATTTTGATTTGAAATTGAATATGAAGTTGAAACCGTTTTGAAAATGAATTTAAAACGATTTATAAAGCACGTTTTGAATTGAAATCGACGAAGTATATATTATATATATAATATAATGGCCTGAATAGAACGCGCCGCGCCGCGGCAGTTCGCGAATTTCGACCATTTATTTCAAACGGACATTACGGGAGATCCGACCGTCGGATTCTCCTAAAACAGGAACCGTTAGGTTCGTATCGAAAATAGCTTTCTAACGAATATTAGAAATTTGAAATCTAATGGTTGGATTTGGAGATACGTCCAAATCAAATTCGAAAAAGGTCGCTGTAAGTGCAGTTCGATGGCCGTTGATGGAAATCGACTGTACGGGCCTTGATAAAATTATTAAAAATAGTAATAATTTGTGTAAAATCATAAGAAATGATTTAGAAAGAATTGGGATGAAAAACTCCATATTTGAAAAGATAAAAATAGATTTTTATCGAAATAAACTAGTTTTGAACTAGAATTATAATTCTATTTATTTTTAAGTAAATAAATTGAATTTGAAAAGGGTTTTAAAAATAACCAGAATTTCCAATGATTGCATTGGAGTGGATTTGAATCGAAATTGTCTTCGGAATATTTCGATGTAGGAATTCGTGATTATACAGATGTTGTTATGGAAATTTGAAAGATATATATTTGTATCGTTATTTCCAATACGACATTTGTTAATCGTAGAATTTGATATTGAATATAAGCCGATATATTTTCTATTCAGAGCCTTGTATTGAATATCAAATGTGATTTGGGTTTGTCGTGAATGGTGTCTTCATTAACACTGTTCTTGAACCCAGTTGAGAAAAGATTAAATCTTTTTATTTAGATTTAATGAAGTGTACCAATTAAATAATATTTAATTGGAATTGAATTCGAATTAATTTTTGGGTTTATCGTGAGCAATGTTTTAAATAACACTCGTTCTTTAACCCGATAATTAATGGGATGTGATTTGGGGTTTATCGTGAACTGTGTTTTAAATGACACTGATTCTTTAACCCAGTCACAGATTAAAACTAAGTGGAGTTTTAATGAATCTTTAATTAGATTGAAATAATCGAGAATGGAGTGTCACCAGTTTTACTCCAGGCGATAGTTAAATCTTTAATTAGATTTGAACGTGAAAGGTAACTGAATTTACCGATAACAATGTGGTGTTAAATATGAAGTATTACCAGTTTTACTTCATGGGATGAATAGGTTGGGATTGGGAAATTAAAATAAATGATTACTTCGGTAAGGTTCGCTAATCCTGACTAGTTTGAATTGATATTCAAAAATAGATTAAAGAATAAATTTTAAGGAATTTATCTTGGATAAAATTAATGGGAACCTCTCCCTATGAATGTGAAATTTAGAAACTAACTGTCGGTTAGCTAAGCAGAATGGTTTTCTGGATATTGATCTGATGTTGGTTTCGGCCTTCGGGGTTAATATTTGGGGAATTATTCTCTTGATTAATTTACGGTTAGTGACCGATGAATTGGAATGAAGCGTATGTTGTGTTTCTGTAACACTTATTTAAAATATACGCGAGTTATTCGGAAAGACCGGGTTTACCCCATTCTGAATAACTGATACGACGATAAGTCGAAGATGAAGACGATGGTCGAAGACCGGAGGTCTTCATGTCGTTTGGGTGATTACTGATGATCTTGATTGGGCTGTACACCCAAGAAGATGGAAACAGTTGGTGATCGTCCAGACGTACTTGGAGATGGATGGATATGCGGGGTACTAGGTGCCTCCGGTTTCGTTCAGACCCAGAACGGACTTGTAAATGGACTGTGTGTCTGACATTGGATTTTAGTCCGTGTGATTGATCTCTATTAAATATATATCTGTTTGGCAGCGGAGAATTTATTCTCTTGCTTAACGCCCTTCTCTGAGACGTACGAGCTCAGGGGTTATATATTGATGGATATCAAACGCATGGAGTGAATTGCCTGTGTGGCATGCCTAAGTGGCAATTGATCGAGGCTTCTATTGAAAAGCAAAGTCTTGTGGTGATGATCAAAGCACAGCCTATGTGGCACAGCTTTGTGTAACGTGAATTCGCGAGCCTCACACCCCGGTTGTGAACCAAAAACGGGAGACGGACCTCAGGGAGGGCATGCGTTTCTTTCTAGCTAGGGTGGTGTCAGTGACCTACCAGCCCTGACATTTATATACTTTTCACCTGTGTGGTTGTTGCTGTTGCGAGGCGCCTCGGTTTGATCGGACGATCCGGGTCCGATGGAGTCATTTTTTGGCTCATTGACGCCCCAAAGGGCGGGGAGACGTATTGTTCAGGCATAATAATCCACATCGGTGGACCGGCCCTGACGATCCAAGGGGCAGTTGCGGCTGTTCCTGAGACACGGGCTAGAGCATCTCGAATCGGTAGAGGACTATCTTTTGCCTCAGTTCATAGATGGAAATCCAATTTCCAAATACGTGACATTTGCGGTTTTATTTGTAGAGCCTAGTATAGCGACATGATATATGGTACCCATGCCGCCTATGATTGATACTTATGATTTGAAGTTGTTTTATACACTATGCACTTATAATAGTATCAAATAATCTGTTTTAAACGTATCAAGCATTCTTTGGCTGTTATAAGGGAAAACCCTATCCCCCGGCTTGCGTTGCATTGTGTGATAGGACCTGGGTCTTATAACAGCTTCATTTTTCTTCATTTAGCATTGCGCTGTTTGTTTTATGCACTGGTATTCTTGGGAGGAAACCCGTTCCGTGTTATACGGCGTGGTCCCTTGATTTACCCAACTTTAAAAATAAAGATTAACAACTGTTTTAGTTCTCACACCAGTCCCATGACTGACTTGGAGTTTATTGTTTTAACCTAAACTCTGGGTGCCCTTATTTTGACACGGGCAGCTAGTAGTTTTGGTTTTGCAGATTTTTATTCACAGGATCCTGGTTTACAGCTGGAACGATATCCGGAAAGCTTTGTATCCGTATATCTCTTCTAGTTGTGTATTGTATTATTTTCCGCTGCGATGTATTTAAATGTAATTTAAATCTCTAATATTTCTGTGTAATATATGTTTGTTTATACTCTGTATATTCTTGTAATCTGATGCATTGTTGTAATATACAATGAAATGTTCTTTTGTATGTGTTCTATTTTGTCCTGTTCTCAAACGATAGGGCGTTTCGAATGGTCTGGGTCGGTTTAGCGACCGGTTCGGACCGAGCGAAATCCCTTCTCGTCACAACGGTAAAGGCACACCTAATTACTAACGAATGATTACCACACTGCACCGCATATTACTACACTGCACCACACCAGTCACCCTATTGTTTCATCCCACTTGCTTCACACTGAAACTTTATAAATAGCCTTACGTACCCCTAGCTGACTACATAGGTGCCGTCTGCCCCTATCTCCACTAGGTGTACCCCACTACCCACTTTCGATCGGATCCCTACTCGTAGATACCCGTGCTGGCCCCACAGTAGGGTGTATCACTCCCCTAAAGTGGCAACCCGATACAACTTGAGAATGCACGGCTTGTACCTACACGATGCAACAACGTCTTACCTACCAGCCCGGGTCCACACACGCATATGAAACCCGTTGGACTTGCGTTGCCACCGCTCCCCGTTTTGGCCTCTTACAGTCGAACCCAGCATGCGTGTCCCGTCCTCGACTTGGGTCGAGCCCACAAAGATATATTTGGGATACTGGTCGAAATGGCCCCCACAAGCTACCCACCTAAGCTTGTCACTGGTATATCCCACTTAACCCTCTTAGTCATGTTCATTTACATGTGTGTTTGGTTAAGTCTTACTAATCGTATTTCACATGTCCCTAAGGGCACCCCCTAGATTCCTCATGCCACCCAAGGCACCTACTTAACCCCCATGTCCCACCTTACATGTTTATCTGGTTAAGTATTTCTTAATTCATTCAGGCCATAACCTTATAAAGATCTCTAACATTAGACTGGCATTTATGGCAGCTGGATTTGCCGGGCGGGTCCGGGCAGTCTTACACCATAAAAGAGTCTAACCTCATGTCTTTACAACCGTTATGCTTTAGTTTAGGCCTAGGACCTCTCACATTGGGCTGACATTTGTGACCACGGGATTTGCTGGGCGGGTCCGGGCAGGTTTACGTCACAAACGAGTCCA
Organism: Allium sativum; assembly: GCA_030737875.1. Taxonomy (NCBI): domain Eukaryota; kingdom Viridiplantae; phylum Streptophyta; class Magnoliopsida; order Asparagales; family Amaryllidaceae; genus Allium; species Allium sativum. The sequence goes on along the minus strand of JASFAX010000086.1, from coordinate 403,243 downwards.
ACCTCGTGTCCTAAGTATTGATTAACACTTAAAATCTTTTACCCCAGTTTTAATAATTCCCTATTCAAATTATTAATTAAGTCAACTTTTAATGATGTCCATAATTGACTCAATTATGGCCATCCACTTATGGCATGCAAAATCATATCAATTGCACCCCAACTTTTTAATATTAAATCTTTAATATTACCCCTACCCCACGTTTATACGTTCGCTTATTCAACGCATAATATAGGCTAGACTTGTATAGTCTAACACCTAACACAAAGATAAATTATCACAACATATAGACAGTTAAAATATATCTAATCATAATAGGGGTGAAACTTGCATAAACTACACATGTTAAGGATCAAAAGGTGTCAACTTGGTAAATGTCTCAATTTACATGATATGATCATAGCCCAAATCTATACATAAACTTGCATATGAGGTTTTTAGGCAACATAATGATGGTGTGAACTAGCATAGGATATCACATATGTCATAGCATAATTCTAGATGTCATAATAGATGTCTTGGCATATGTTCATAACTTTTCTAATCAATCTAACTTGCATATGTGACTTGTCAGATAGATCAACATAACCCAAACATGATGATTTAATTAATATGAACTAACTAGCATAGATGGTAACATCATGGCCTTTTTAACATGTATGATTCATCACAACTTAGCATAGAAACTTTCAACATACATAACATCATCATAGCATGATTTACAACATATAGGATATCATCATCACATAACATTGGATTTACAATATACATGATCGCAAAATGGGTTTACAACAACATATATGATAATTCACATCATCTACTCATAATCCATTCATAACTCAACCTAATTAAAATGATAATAATCTTGTTAAGATCATCATACTCACAATTTAAAGAAGAAAAGAGAGAGTTTTGCTTTGGTTTAGGGTTGAGAGAATTAGAATTGAATTTGCTTTTCTTCTTTCTTAGTTGGCGGTGGATCCATTGATTTCCATGGCGACGGTAACTATTTTATTTTAATTAGGTTTAGGGTTGGCATTAGGATGTATTTATAGGTGTAGGAATTTATTTAGGACCATTAGATTAACCCTGAACCAAGAGAACCAATCAAATGCAAAATCTGCATTTGAGCGAATCGGCCCACGGGTTGATAGCCAAACACCCTGGATTAACCCCTAGTCAACCCAGCGGGGCTCGGGTCGACCTCAAAAATGGGCCGGTTCGGTTATTTCCCCTCCCAATTCACTGTTTTGAACTTTTTCGCATTTTTTTTAATTTTTATATATATATATATCAATATATATATTTCTCTGTGCAACCCATTTCACTATATTCTTTTCTAAAAATTAAGTATACTTTAATTTGAAAATTTTAATGTTATAAAATTACGGGGTGTTACATTCTCCCCTCCTTAAAGGATTTCGTCCCCGAAATTTCCAAGTCAAGAAGAATGCATATCCTACCATCTAATCATCCATCTACTCAACCATCAAACACCAGCATCCATTGTCCTTAAAAGACTTCTAATGCTTTAATGTTTATATGCACAGTGTGTGTATATGTCCATATCTAATGCAAAATTAGGCGGTCTACTGATTCAGTCGACCTCCTTAGTGCAATTCATGATAGTGCCATTCGTCCAATATGTATGCAAAAGATTCCTAATGATACATATTAATTCTATATGCGTGCACAACCATCCACCCGAATGCAACAACTATATGATAATACAACCATTATACATCCATTTCACTAAATACATCCATATATATGCAATATGCAATATGAAGTGACTGAGCCGATCTGGTGCCTAATAGTGTGTGTATATGCATCCACGAGCAACCACTAGCAAACAGTTGCATACACTTTGCATCCACCATACATAACATGTCTCAAATACATGTTTCAACCATAGGATTATCCTAACTAAAGGTCAAAGATACTAGCGAGAGGATATACTAAAGATAAGATAAGTACAAGCTAAGCGATAAAGGAGAAATTAAAGGACATACCCTCAAAAAGAAAAGGGTATCGTGAACGTATCTTCTCTTCCGTCTCCCAAGTAGCGTTGCTCTCATCATCTCCCCATTGCACTTTGACTAGTCTGACCTCTCGATTCCTCAACCTCTTGATCTCCGACCCAAGAATGCGCGTAGGAGCTCGTCGAATTATCGCATCACGCTCTATCTCCACCTCTCTAAGCAAGCTCGGCTCTACCACTTCCGCGGTCTCGTGCAAGCACTTCCTCAAATGTGACACATGGAATACGTCATGTACACCACTAAGTCTCTCGAGCAATTCCACTCTATACGCCATCCGTCCAATCCTCTCCTTAATAGGAAACGGCCCTACAAACCTTGGTGCTAATTTCCCAACGGACCCAAAGCGAACAACGTTTCGTAATGGAGACACTTTGACAAAGACCATGTCCCCAACTTCAAACTCGAGATCTGTCCTCCTCTTATCCGCATAAGATTTCGGCCTATCTTGCGCTGCTTTCATCCTCCTTCGTATCAAGTCGATCTTCTCTGAAGTCTCCCTAATCATATCGGGCCCAAGTAAGATCTTATCCGTAGATTCCCACCAACATGTAGGTGAACGACAAGGTCGTCCATAAAGAGCTTCGAATGGTGCCATACCAATGCTGGACTGAAAGCTATTATTATATGCGAACTCAACCAATGGAAGATGCTCTTCCCATGTACCCCCAAAGTCTAGGATACACAGCCTCAAAAGATCCTCTAGAATGCGATTCACCCTCTCGGTCTGGCCGTCCGTCTGGGGATGATATGCGGTGCTCAAACATAACTGAGTCCCTACCGCCTCTTGTAAGCTTCTCCAAAATTCGCTAGTGAAAATAGGATCGTGGTCGCTCACTATGCTAAAAGAAACACCGTGCAAACGAACTATCTCTCGAACGTATACAGAAGCTAACCATGGAGCAGTCCTCTTACTCTTCACGGGAATAAAATGGGCGCTCTTAGTAAGTCTATCTACTATAAACCAAATTCCCGTATTACCCTTCCTCGATCGCGGTAATCCATCCACAAAATCCATCGAGATGCTTTCCCATTTCCATAGTGGAACCTCCAATGGGTGAAGCAACCCACCGGGTATACCTACAGAGATGGCTTGATGACTCCCCTCCTTTGAGCTTTTCTACTAACTCAACTAACTGTGGGTCATCTCGCTGTGCCTCGCCAATCCGTCCCAAAAGTGTAGGTCTGACCTCCAGGGATGCTAGCAAACCGGGTACGAAGTCAACGGAAGGTCTAAAATCAAACATAGAGATGAACTCTAAACTTCGCCGCTCAACAAACAAAGGACTTTAGGATAATCTTTTTCTACTTAAGGCATCGACCACCACGTTACCCTTGCCAGGGGTATATGCTATCTCAAAGTTGTAGGATGCTAAGAACTCCATCCACCTTTGCTGCCTTAAGTTCAAGTCCTATTGAGAGAATAGGTATTTTAAAGATTTGTGGTCAGTGAATAATTCGAATTTCTCGCCAAGAAGATAATGACGCCAAGACTTAAGCGCGAAAACAATAGCGGCCAACTCTAGGTCATGTGTGGGGTAATTCTTCTCATGCGCTCTCAACTGCCTTCCACCATAGGCTATTTCCCTGCCCTCTTGCATTAAGACTGCGCCTAGTCCTGTCCCACAAGCGTCGGTATAAATGGTAAACGGCTTACTCCCGTCTGGCAATACTAAGACTGGGGTTGAAGTCAAAGCTCTCTTCAAACATTGGAACGCATCATCACAATCTACGTCCCATGTGAAAACTAGGTTCTTCTTCGTCAAGCGTGTCAATGGAGCTGATATCTTTACGAAGTCATTGATAAACTTCCTATAGTAGCCAGCCAACCCCTAGAAACTTCTTACTTCGGTAGCATTTTTAGGAACCTTCCAATCTTGGATGGCCACCACCTTCGCGGGATCTACAGCTATTCCTTCTTTGGAAACCACGTGTCCTAAGAACCGTACTTCCTTCCTCCAAAAGTGACACTTAGAAAATTTAGCCTTAAGGCTATGCGCTCGTAGGGTCTCCAACGCTTCCCTAAGATGTAGGGCATGCGCTTCTTCATCCTTAGAAAAGATCAAGATGTCATCTACAAAGACTACCACGAATTTGTTAAGGTACTCCCTAAACACCCTACTCATCAAATCAACAAAGTATGCGGGGGCGTTTGTCAAACCGAAGGGCATCACTAGCCATTCATAGAAACCGTCCGGAGTCCTAAAGGCAGTCTTGTCTATGCTATCCTCAGCCACTCTCAACTGATGGAACCCAGTGGCTAAGTCCAATTGCGAAAACACTGAGGCGCCAACTAACTGATCGAAGAGATCATCAATCCTCGGCAATGGGTGTCTGTTCTTCTTAGTAAGCTTATTAAGTTCTCTATAGTCCACACAAAGTCTAAGGGACCCATCCGCTTTCGTGACAAATACTACTGGAGCACCCCACTCTGATATACTTCGTCTTATGAACCCCTTCTCAAGCAACTCCTTCACTTGCTTACCGAGTTCCCTCCTTTCACGTGGAGCCATGTGGCGTACTGGCAAAGATACTGGTTTCGCATTATCCACAAGATATATTCGAAAATCTGTCTCCCGCTTCGGAGGCAAGCCCTTCACCTCCTCAAACACATCCGAATATTCTCGGACAACTCTAACAGATCCTAGATTTTCCTCAGACGCGTCAAGCGATTCTAGATAACTTAGCATAACCGAATTTATGGGATTACAAAAGATTTCGAGAGTGTTGCCAAGGCGAGTCACGAGCCTAACTACTCTCCTTTCACAATCAAGAACGGCCCCATTTCTGGATAACCAATCCATTCCTAAAATTAGCCCATAGCCCGTGAAGCCCAACACATAAGCATCACATCTAAATTCAACTCTACGTATGGAAATTTTTAAATCCAAACACATCATAGACAAATAAGCTGAGCCCCCAATTGGATTCGAAACAACTAAGGGATCCTCTACTAAACTAGTGTTTAAGTGCAGTGATTCAACTAATGATGTAGAGATAAACGAATGTGATGCGCCCGAATCGAATAAGGTACGGACAGGATGATCAAACAGAAAAACTAAGCTTTCAACAGAAATGGTTCTACCTCGTTCTTGCAGCGGTGGGACCGCGAGAGCCTGAACTTGTCCCCTTGCCTGCCCTGGTGCCATAAGAGCCTGCACCTGTCCTCCCGAGGTAGCTCTTGCCCTCTGCCCCTTCTTTGGGCAGTCCTTCACTAAATGTCCCGCATCGCCACAATGAAAACAACCTGTCTTCTTTTTCTTTCGGCAATCCTTGCTGAGATGGCCTGGCGTTCCATAGTTAAAGCACTTCTTCTTTCCCTTCTTCTACTTCGAAGATTTCTAGCAATTCTTCCACCTCCTTAAGCCAATCTCCAGCTTCCACAAACGTTTCTGACCCTTGAAATGGTTTTCCACCCATAGCCTTGAATTCCTTGCACGTCTTTGCAAAAGTATCTACGCGAGGAGGAGGAGGAGGAACGGGTGCAACTGGTGGTGGAGGAACATTGGCTGGACCTGCAGCGGCCCTAGCCTCTAATAACCTCCTATACCATCCTGGTATCGTTACACCATCGGGTAGATTAAGATCTTCAGCCATGCTGAAACGAAAAAGGAAAGATTCTGAATGGAGAATTCGACAGATAAAGATATGGGCTATTGGGAATTATGTTTTTTTCTTAAAAACTTTTCTCTTTAAATTTCTCATTAAAACATGTTTTTGAAAGCACTTCTTCCAAAAATAACTATTTTTCTAAAGTATTTTTATCTGTTCTGGTAACCTTAAGCTCTGATACCACGTGTAACACCCCACGTCCATTAATGTCACTCACAAAGGGAATGCATTAAATTCCATGGAGGTTATAAGTGAATATAGAACAGAAAAATTACAACAAGACAGATAATAAATAGTACTTGGAAATCTAAAACTTCATTTTATTGCAGCGGAAATTAAACATGTTTGTTACATCATAAAACCATAGATCATAACCAAGTACAATATCCATCTTCATAAAAACAAAATACATAATCCCATTACATAAATAGTCATTAAAAAGATAACAAGCTGGACTTTACTTCAACGGTCCAAGCTTTCCAAAGAGAGATGAAGCAATTCAATCAAACTCCACTAGAGCTGGGCCCAACCTGAGGACCTGGAGGGGGGAAAAAGGATAGAAATAGAGGGGGCCAGACATAAAGTCTGGCGAGTATGATAATTCTAACAATACTATTATCAAAATAAATAGACTAAGGCATAAGCTAGAAGACAAGTAAATGTCTATGAACTCTTAGGAAGATAAAGATAGCGTTTAAGATAACGGTAAAGGCACACCTAATTACTAACGAATGATTACTACACTGCACCGCACATTACTACACTGCACCACACCAGTCACCCTATTGTTTGATCCCACTTTCTTCACACAGAAACTTTATAAATAGCCTTACGTACCCCTAGCTGACTACATAGGTGCCGTCTGCCCCTATCTAGCTAGGTGTACCCCACTACCCACTTTCGACCGGCTCCCTACTCGTAGATACCCGTGCTGGCCCCACAGTGGGGTGTATCACTCCCATAAAGTGGCAATCCGATACAACTTGAGAATGCACGGCTTATACCTACACGATGCAACAACGTCTTACCTACTAGCCCGGGTCCACACACGCATATGAAACCCGTTGGACTTGCATTGCCACCGCTCCCCATTTTGGCCTCTTACAGTCGAACCCAGCATGCGTGTCCCGTCCTCGACTTGGGTCGAGCCCACAAAGATACGTTTGGGATACTGGTCGAAATGGGCCCCCACAAGCTACCCACCTAAGCTTGTCACTAGTATATCCCACTTAACCCTCTTAGTCATGTTCATTTACATGTGTGTTTGGTTAAGTCTTACTAATCGTATTTCACATGCCACTAAGGGCACCCCCTAGATTCCTCATGCCACCCAAGTTACCTACTTAACCCCCATGTCCAACCTTACATGTTTATCTGGTTAAGTATTTCTTAATTCATTCAGGCCATAACCTCATAAAGACCTCTCACATTAGACTGGCATTTATGGCAGCTGGATTTGCCGGGCGGGTCCGGGCAGTCTTACACCATAAAAGAGTCTAACCTCGTGTCTTTACAACCATTATGCTTTAGTTTAGGCCTAGGACCTCTCACATTGGGCTGACATTTGTGACCACTGGATTTGCCGGGCGGGTCCGGGCAGGTTTACGTCACAAACGAGTCCAACCTCATGTCCTAAGTATTGATTAACACTTTAAATCTTTTACCCTAGTTTTAATAATTCCCTATTCAAATTATTAATTAAGTCAACTTTTAATGATGTCCATAATTGACTCAATTATGTCCATCCACTTATGACATGCAAAATCATATCAATTGCACCCCAACTTTTTAATATTAATTCCTTAATATTACCCCAACCCCACATTTATACGTTCGCTTATTCAACACATAATATAAGCTAGACTTGTATAGTCTAACACCTAGCACAAAGATAAATTATCACAACATATAGACAATTAAAATAAATCTAATCATAATAGGGGTGAAACTTGCATAAACTACACATGTTAAGGATCAAAAGGTGTCAACTTGTTAAATGTCTTAATTTACATGATATGATCATAGCCCAAATCTATACATAAACTTGCATATGGGGTTTTTAGGCAACATAATGATGGTGTGAACTAGCATAGAATATCACATATGTCATAGCATAATTCTAGATGTCATAATAGATGTCTTGGCATATGTTCATAACTTTTCTAATCAATCTAACTTGCATATGTGACTTGTCATATAGATCAACATAACCCAAACATGATGATTTAATTAATATGAACTAACTAGCATAGATGGTAACATCATGGCCTTTTTAACATGTATGATTCACCACAACTTAGCATAGAAACTTTCAACATACATAACATCATCATAGCATGATTTACAACATATAAGATATCATCATCACATAACATTGGATTTACAATATACATGATAGCAAAAGGGGTTTACAACAACATATATGATAATTCACATAATCTACTCATAATCCATTCATAACTCAACCTAATTAAAATGATAATAATCCTGTTAAGATCATCATACTCACAATTTAGAGAAGAAAAGAGAGAGTTTTGCTTTCTTTAGGGTTGAGATAATTAGAATTGAATTTTCTTTTCTTCTTTCTTAGTTGGCGGCGACTCCATTGATTTCCATGGCGACGGTAACTATTCTATTTTAATTAGGTTTAGGGTTAACATTAGGATGTATTTATAGGTGTAGGAAGTTATTTAGGACCATTATATTAACCCTGAACCATGAGAACCAATCAAATGCAAAATCTGCATTTGAGCGAATTGGCCCACGGGTTGACAGCCAAACACCCTGGATTAACCCCTAGTCGACCCAGCAGAGCTCGGGTCGACCTCAAAAATGGGCCGGTTTGGTTATTTCCCCTCCCAATTCGCTATTTTGAACTTTTTCGCATTTTTTTTAATTTATATATATATATATATATCAATATATATATATATATATATATTTCTCTGTGCAACCCATTTCACTTAATTCTTTTCTAAAAATTAAGTATACTTTAATTTGTGAATTTTAATGTTATAAAATTACGGGGTGTTACAATCCTATACCAAGTCCTGCTCCATCTAATGTTGTTATTGGATCATCAACATCTTAAAGACAACCGCTGCATTCATTGTCACAAGAATTGGAAGTGGTAGCTAAAGGACACTCGGAATGCAAAAGATTTGTCATGGTAGAAAGGTCCTAAATGGAGAAAAAGTTTTTTGGATAGAGAATGCTCTTGATTCAAATGAGCCATTATCTGGTGCATCTCAAAATGGTTATTATACATTATCTGAATGGGTTGATGGTAGTTTTGTGGTTCGGCCCATTCTTTGTAAGGTTATATATACTTTGTAGTAGTGAAAATTGAAGTTGTCACAATGAACTTTGTAGAATTGATATGATTTCCTTAATATGCGTGATGCTTTTTTTCAATTTGATGCAATGTTAGTTTGAAATTTAATTTCATGTGCGTTATTGTCATAAATTTGTATTTGTATATCTAAATTAATTGATATGTTGTGATACATTAAGATGTATGAGTTATAGCCCAATAGTACTAAAATTGTAAAACTTATAAGCGTTTGGAACTCTTATAGTTAAATATCTGTATTGAAATTATAATGGTTATAACAATTGGAACAAATAAGTATTCTAATGGTTATGACCGTTGGAACAATTTAACTTTCCTAACAATTATAACCGTAAGGACTATCAAATTTACCAACGGTAATAACCATTGTAAGAACAAAATCTTCCAACAGTTATAACCGTTAGAATATTCGTTACATAATTTGTCACGCATCTTGTACCAATGGTTACAACCATCAGGAATGTAATTTGTAACACTTATAACCATTAAGAAAAGATAATTTTGGTGTTATGAGGGAGCACCCAAACAAACCGAAATAGAGGAGCACCAAACCGAACCGAGATGAGGAGGAGCACCGAACCGAACTGAACACCAATTCGACCAAAACCCGAGATCCAAAGGAAGCCCAAGTGGGAAGTTGTCGCTCAGGATCCAGATGGATACCAACGAGTTAACTTCAAGAGTTGGGCTTTGCTGCGGGACGCATGCGAAAGAGTTATCGATATCTATAACTTTGGTTCACCATTGAGAGAGGGGATATGTAGACGAACCAGAGCTAGGGCGTTGTGGACTGGTTGGCCCGTACCCCAGAGTCAGGGCGGTGTGGGCTGGGTAGGGTTATTGACTGTAAATCAGGGTGGTGCGGTTATAGCAATATGTAATGGCGCGTTTTGTTAGCTGTCGAATAATTAATTTATTTAATTATTTATATATCGATTTGGCGATATCGATAACTTAAAGTACAACGTTCGAACTTATAATTTATAATTATAATTAAAACGAACCTGAAACGTCGCGGCAGTTCGCAATTTGGCGATTCGAACTTCAACTGAATATACAGAATTCGTTTTAAGCCGGATTTCTGTGAAACAAGAAACGTGTGGAGCTGGTGGAGTATATCTTTCTAGTGGAAGAGAAAAATCAGAATTTCGTCGTGTAGATTTTGATTCACGTCCAAATCAAATTTTGAAATAGTCGCTATAGAATCGTTTATCGACCGTATCGGTTTATTCGATATAACTAGAAATCAGATTGGAATTTAGACAGGGTTCTTTTGGGAAATAGTGATAATTTAATTTTTAGAATTTTACTATAATTTTTAATTAATTAAATAAGCAACTTTTTATTTGGAGTATTTGGCACCCTGTATCGACATTTCGGGGTTTCACAATATGAGTCCATCTACCGGTATTATTATATTTTTGGGATCATGACACCTCACTGAGCACGACTGTACTCTTATTTCTGTCTGTAGCAGTCAGACATGAATGAAATCTTACGTGTCACGGTACCTAAAACTTAAAAGAAAGCAAAGTATATGTTTTGTAAAAGGTCCACGTTGAAAACAAAATAGATGTGTCATGACAAACCATAATCATATGTATTTTGTCCCAACTCTTTTTCTTAGAATTTCGAAGCATTGTAGATGCTCTTACGAAATCACGTATTTTAATCCAAGTAATACTTGTACACAGTCCAGTACACATTTTGGCATTTTCTAGCACTCAAGACAAACGTAAATATCCTTGCAAAATACATATGTTGCTCAACACATACATCTACTCAAAGAAATGTGTTTTTGTTTGAATGAGTCAAGTAAGAAAAGAGTAATATATAATAGAATACATATTAGGTTCCTTAGCAACAAAAAGATGGCACAGGAACCACGTTGAGGCATGGATTACCACATCAACTGCCAAGCTACTGTCTAGACACATCAATCCTTTTTAAAGTATTTGCAATGCCTACTTCGTGTCTACAGACAGACCAAGTAAAGTGAAAACTCCAACCTTACCAACCAAATACAAGTATATATAAACCGTGAAATCCAGACACATCAACAATTTCAAGAAAGAAAATCAAAAGAAAATCGAAATAAAAATCAATAATTCGCGAAACAATTATATCTGAATTCCTCATACAATTCTCTTCATCCTTCGATCGATTTCTCTGCGTTCAATCAATACTCTCGAGCTCGAAAATTTGATCAGTGAAGCTAGGTTTAAGCTTTTCCGGGGATGAGGGCAACGGGAGGGCGAGGTGAGTGCAGCGTTGAGTTTGTGGTGACAAGGAGGTTCAGTGACCAGAGTTTGATGAAGTGCGACGCCCATTTAGGTCGTGACCTGCAGGTGATGGCCGAAGTCGAAATGGTCAGGAACCGAGCTCGAGTTGGGGGAAACTCATATGAAGTCGGAGAGGATTGAAAGAGAAGGGTCATGGTAATATTTGTTTGAGATTTCGTTGAAGATTTGAGGAGTTAGGAGGCTTGGAAAAATCGGTGATGGCCATATGCGGTTACAGGGAGTCACGATGGGATTTGGGGAAGATGAGGGAATCGGGCCTGGTTAATAAGAGAGGTAATGGGCCGGTTGAAAAGGGTTAAAGCCCATTTTAGTGTTTATATTCGATTTAATTTAAATAAAGTATCGTATAACTTGTTAAAATCATAACTTCGTCATACGTTGTCAGAATCATGAACGGTCAGATCCGTTGGGATCGTATGGACGGGAGCAATACGATGGAGCTGACTGGGAGTGAATCCGAGCTCGTTACAATTTATGGCGAAATAAATTGTCAGACTGAATCAAATAACGCAAACCGTTATTTAACGGCTAACGCGCAAATGTGAGTAAATCTCACAAACTCTAAACAGTTTTATTTTCACGTTGTATTCTTAGAACTGTTAAAATATTGTCTGTTTGACTGCGTGTTGATTGTTTGCTTGAACTGCTAGTCAGTTAGTAGAGATTTTATATATATGTATATATATATAAACCGTCAAATAGTTATATGTTGATTCTGTTTATCAGAATATTATACTGGTGTTGTCTAACATCTGTGGTGCAGGGAAACAGGTTGGAGGAATCCAACTGGATTCCTCAACAGTTATTTTTACTGTGATTTATGTATTGTGATATATAAATGTGATATATATATAATCTGATGTGATTACGTGTGGTTGGACGATATTCATCGTTGTTAGGTGATGTGTTAAAAACCGTAAGAAATACCAGAGTGTGATAAAAGGATTAAACAAAGTGATTTGGTAAAGATTAAACTAAGTAAATTAGTCGAGATTAAACAAAGTGGATTTGTCGAGCAAACCGAATCAAATGGGTTAGTCAAACCAAATCAAATGGGTTAGTCAAACCGAATCAAATGGGTTAGTCAAACCGAATCAAATGGATTAGTCAAACCGAATCAAATGGGCTAAGTTAGTCGAGTTAAACAAATGGGCTAAGTTGGTCGAGTTAAACAAATGGGCTAAGTTAGTCGAGTTAATCGAAGTAATTGGTTAGGTTAACCAAAGCAAAGTTAGTCGAGAGAAACAAAGTAATTGGTTAGGTTAACCAAAGCAAGTTAGTCGAGTAAATCGAAGTGAATTGGTTAAGTTAACCAAAGTGAATTAGTTGCGTCAAACTAAGTAAATTAGTTGCGTCAAACTAAGTGACTTAGTTAAGTTAACTAATTGGTAAATCAAAGCGAATTAGTTGTGTCAAACTAAGTGAATTAGTCAAGTTAAATAAATTGGTTAATCGAAGTAAATTTGTTGGGTTAATCAAAGTGAATTAGCTGAGTAAACTAAGTAAATCGGTTAGAGTTAATCAAAGTGAATTAACTAAGTTAAACTAAGTGGATTAGTTCAGTTAATCGAGACAAGTAAATCAAGTTAGGGTAAACCATTTGAGTTAACCAGTTAGAGTTAACCATTTGAGTTAACCAGTTAGAGTTAATCTGTTAGAGTTAACCAGTTGAGTTAACCAGTTAGAGTTGACCTGTTAGAGTTGACCAGTTAGAGTTGACCAGTTAGAGTTGACCAGTTAGAGTTGATCAGTTAGAGTTATCCAAGTAGAGTTAATCGAGTAGAGTTGTCGAATATCTCTTATCCGAAGTAGAGTTATCGAATATGGTGTATTCGAGAGAAGAGTTATCGAATATAGTTTATTCGAGTGGAGAAATCAAATGTTATTCATTTGAGAAGAGTTATCGAATATAGTTTATTCGAGTGGAGAAATCAAATGTGATTCATTTGAGAAGAGTTATCGAATATTATTTATTCGAAGATTAGTTATCGAATATTGGTTATTCGAAGTTAGTTAATCCAAAGGAGTTATTCGAAGTTAGTTAATCCGAAGGAGCTAGTCGAAGAGTTATTCGAAGTTAGTTAATCCAAAGGAGTTATTCGAAGTTAGTTAATCCGAAGGAGCTAGTCGAAGAATTATTCGAAGTTAGTTAATCCAAAGGAGTTATTCGAAGTTAGTTAATCCGAAGGAGTTAGTCGAAGAGTATTCGAAGTTAGTTAATCCAAAGGAGTTATTCGAAGTTAGTTAATCCGAAGGAGTTAATCGAAGAGTTAATCCGAAGGAGTTAGTCGAAGAGTTAATCCAAAGGAGTTATTCGAAGTTAGTTAATCCAAAAGAGTTAGTCGAAGAGTTAATCGAATATAGTTATTCGAAAGAAGGTGTTAATCGAATATTGTTATTCGAGTAAAGTTAAAAGAGTTAATCGAATTTAGTTATTCGAAATGAGTTATTCGAATTAGATATTTGAATAGAGTTAAACACATTAGAGTGATTCGAATTACTTATTCAAATAGAGTAAACACGTAAGAGTTAATTGAATATTAGTTATTCAATTAGAGTTAAATCGAATTTAGTTATTCGAAAGGAGTTAATCAATTTGAGTTAAGTTAATCGATTTGAATTAAGTTGAATCGAAATGGAGTAAATCGATTAGAATTAAGTTAATCGAGTTAGAGTAAATCGAATATTGGTTATTCGAAGGTAAGTTATTCGAGTTAGTTATTCGAAGGAGTTAATCAAATGAGTCGATCCAAAAGAGTTAGTCGAATATTAGTTATTCGAATAGAGTTAAAGGAGTTATCGATTTTAGTTTGATCGAAAGGAGTTATCAATTAGTAAATCGAAAGGAGATTTTCGAATATAGCATATTCGAAAGAAAGAGATCGAATATTGTTTATTCGAAAGAGAGAGATTTCGAATATGAGTTATTCGAAGAGAGATAATCGAATATAGGTTATTCGAAGAAGAGTTAATCAAATAGGGATTACTCGAAAGAGAGTTATACGTCGAATTCGATTATAGCGAATTCGAGAAAGTACTATTTACTTTCCAGGGTTTAAATCAAGATTTAGTTATTGATTTAGAAATTAGGTGTCTGTTAAATTATTCGAGTTAGGAGATAAAGTTATAATTTAGGTTAGATATTGCAGAAGTAGGAATTATAACGTTATAGTTATAATCAAACGTTTTCATATAAGAAGTGGATTCGTAACCTGAATCCGAGAATTTGCATAAACAGATGATTGTAAAAAGTGAGTGATGAGCTTCATCTATTTCACAGTAAAGGACGTTGTTAAATTAAGGTCTGAGAGGTAATTATACCCCAACTTGATTTACTTCAGAATTGACAAAGGAATAGTTGTGGTTCGATAGAAAAGGTTGATTTGAAATATAGTTAAGTAATAAGCGATAAATGGATTAAGCGTAACGATGTTTTATACAACGTTCATTGGAAATCCGTAAATGAGTTTTGGAAACGTTTTCCAAATATAGTCAGATATGTTTTCTAAACATAGAAAATGAAATGTTTCCATGATAAGAATTTAAGAAATAGAGTTAAGCAAATTTAGAAACTAACCGGAGAGGGTAAGTTGAACGGTTTTCTAAGTGACGATCTGATGTTGGTTTCGACCTTCAGGATTGATACTTAGAGAATTGTTCTCATACTAGTTACAGTTAGGGACTGATAGTTGCGAAATAATAGTGATGAGATATTAAGCTATGGAAATGTTTTCCAATGATTAATAACAGATATTTTCTAAATATATGAAATAAGGAAATATGAACATATGATGATTGATCGATCAAATTTCCATTTGGAAATAAGATCGTTGTTTGTACACCGACATGTTTTCATTTGGTAGTTGAATCACAGACTATCAAAGTTTTTACCATTTTAACGTTGTTAATATGGAGAGACCGGTTGGATTATTATCCAAAGAACCACTCTGTATTGGCATAAGCGTTGCGAGCAATATATGCCAAAGATAAATTGAAGACGGAGTAAAGTGCAAGGGCTGTTGTATAAGTCTTAGATAACAGTGACTAAGATGGATATACTGAATAGTGCCTTCGGTTTGTCCAGTCCCAGGACAACGTATATGGAAGAAGGTCTGACAGAGTATATCCAATGGATCGCGTAAGTTGATCTATTCAAACGTATTCACGTTTGGTGGCGGAGGAATTCGTTTCTCTTAGCTGTATACCCGTGTTATTTTTGGATAAGTCAATTTATGATTTGGCGGGTATGACGATGTGGCATTCAAAGTGAATGGTGATCAGATGTTCTGAAGATAGACGTAGCCTCTAGCCTCACAACCAGGAAGTAACAAAAGTTGGGCTAGGCAGCATGGCTAGTTGGGTCATCCCCAAGCAGAGTGTATTGTCACCGATCTAGAGAATATTCATATTTATACTTCTTTTTGATTTTGTATCTTCGGATGACGGTTTGATGGCCTACAACCGTGGTGGCAATATATTCGCGACACTCAAGCTAAATGAGTGAGCGGTCATGTGTGGCCGGGTTGCAAGACGTTCTTGTTGAACCCTGAGTGTATCACCTCTAGAGTACACTATTCAGAAGGTGCTCCCATACCTTGTCTGTTGGAATCCATTCTCCGATAAGCGCCCTGCTGTTTATGATTTTATACTATGTATGTAGAACGTGAGATGCAAGCGTTTCTGCTAGATTGATACCTATTTGTACTTAGACATTATTATAATATCACAATGATATTGCTTGTCAAAGTTGTTCAGATACTCATAAGGGAAAAACCCGTTCCGTATTCACGGCGTGGTCTTATGAGATATCCTATACTTGTTTTAAACTATTTTACTCATACCAGTCCCATGACTGACCCGGAGTTTACTTTGTTGTTTTCCCTAAACTCTTGGGTGCCTAAATTTGTACGGGCAGTCAAGTAGTCGGGATTTACAGATATACTTGGAGAGCTTGGAGCAGGAGGCTGCAAGATTCTATAGCTATAGTTATTTCCGCTGTGTTGTAAGTGTTGTACTCTGATAAGTGCTATTGTATATATATAACTGTTTACTTCAAAGCTATGTTATATATTATATGTTATTCGTTCCGCTGTGAGATTCGTGTTACTCTGATGATTCTGATGTTCTTCTTCTTCTTCTATTCTATTAGTTCTATCTTTTCTTTCTCACCTTCTAAATTCTTTCACTAACGTCTCGGAATTTCCGACTCTCGAGGAGTCGGAAATTTCCAGCCGTTACAGTTGGTATCAGAGCTTAAGTTAAGAATTACCTTGGCTCTGTGGCATAACTCGATAGAGATGGGATTAGTAATATCCTAGATTGAGTTTGAGTGTATATATATGAGTGCGTATATGTTATTCAATATAAAATGGTTTTATATTGTGGAGACTCATTGGTTGAGTGGCTTATGAATTCTGGTCGATCAGTTGATCCACTGTATCGATAAGGGTTACTAAACACTCGAATACGATGAACCGTCATGGTATGTTTTGAAAGAGGGTAAATGAAATAATTTTTCCCAAAATATAGTTGTTTGTAGAAGAAATATATATCTTGAAATTATTATAGTATATTGATTGTGATGGTTGTTATTATAATCGAATAAGATTATAAAAGGGTGAAATGGTTATAAATGACCAATCAGAATTCATATGAATGTAATATATGAAATAGTTTGAATTAAATATGAATTTAAATCAGAATTTGGAATTTAAAATAAGGAAATTTTAAGTTCCTGGGAGATTTTGAAAATGTTTTTCAAATTGAAAATGATATAATATTGAACTCACGTCGATAGCTGGAAAATAGATTCTGATGATGAATCTAGACATCATCAGTGTTCATTTTCGAGTTCTAAGTGACGGATTACTACCAAAGGTTTTGTTTTTGAATTGTTTTGAGAAAACAAGTTGTTTAGAAATTCAAAGGTTTTGAATTGGCATTATGATTTCAAATTAATTTGAAAGAAACCCAGGAACTTAAGTTCTGGAATTAAAATTTAACTAATGAAGTTAAATAAAATGAGATGGTAAAAATAAATTGAAATTTAACTTGAACCGAGTTAAATAAAATTGAATTGGGATCAGAGATAATCTAGAAAGGAACCAAATTGATAAGTCAATAATTTGGAATTTGATATTAGAGTTCGAATGAAATTCGATTTGGATTTGAGGATATGAACTGATTGGAATTTGATTGAGATAACACTGGTATATGCTGAGTTGATAGCATATGGAAGTGATAGAGTTGATATGCCCGACAAAAAGGTACCAGTTTATATTATATATGAGTTTGGAATTTATGAGCCAATTTGGCAAGCCTCTTGGCTATTTTGATTTCCTTTTGGATTGGAGGAGGCCTAGAGAGGCGAGTTGTGGTTTGACGTATTGGCCAATACAAAGGAGGTTATGGCAAAATTTTGCGAAAATTCCAAGCGTTAGAACATTCTCATGATTTATGGAAATTCAGTTAGCCAGAATGAATTAATAATTTAATTGAAAATTAAATGGTTCAGTTGAAACTGGAGTTGAGAAGTAAACTAAAAGATATTTGAATCTAGTTAGTAAAGTGGGTAGCATTTTCCTAGCTTAGCAATTTCGAGGACGAAATTATTTTAAGGGGGGAAGTCTGTAATGGCGCGTTTTGTTAGCTGTCGAATAATTAATTTATTTAATTATTTATATATCGATTTGGCGATATCGATAACTTAAAGTACAACGTTCGAACTTATAATTTATAATTATAATTAAAACGAACCTGAAACGTCGCGGCAGTTCGCAATTTGGCGATTCGAACTTCAACTGAATATACAGAATTCGTTTTAAGCCGGATTTCTGTGAAACAAGAAACGTGTGGAGCTGGTGGAGTATATCTTTCTAGTGGAAGAGAAAAATCAGAATTTCGTCGTGTAGATTTTGATTCACGTCCAAATCAAATTTTGAAATAGTCGCTATAGAATCGTTTATCGACCGTATCGGTTTATTCGATATAACTAGAAATCAGATTGGAATTTAGACAGGGTTCTTTTGGGAAATAGTGATAATTTAATTTTTAGAATTTTACTATAATTTTTAATTAATTAAATAAGCAACTTTTTATTTGGAGTATTTGGCACCCTGTATCGACATTTCGGGGTTTCACAATATGAGTCCATCTACCGGTATTATTATATTTTTGGGATCATGACACCTCACTGAGCACGACTGTACTCTTATTTCTGTCTGTAGCAGTCAGACATGAATGAAATCTTACGTGTCACGGTACCTAAAACTTAAAAGAAAGCAAAGTATATGTTTTGTAAAAGGTCCACGTTGAAAACAAAATAGATGTGTCACGACAAACCATAATCATATGTATTTTGTCCCAACTCTTTTTCTTAGAATTTCGAAGCATTGTAGATGCTCTTACGAAATCACGTATTTTAATCCAAGTAATACTTGTACACAGTCCAGTACACATTTTGGCATTTTCTAGCACTCAAGACAAACGTAAATATCCTTGCAAAATACATATGTTGCTCAACACATACATCTACTCAAAGAAATGTGTTTTTGTTTGAATGAGTCAAGTAAGAAAAGAGTAATATATAATAGAATACATATTAGGTTCCTTAGCAACAAAAAGATGGCACAGGAACCACGTTGAGGCATGGATTACCACATCAACTGCCAAGCTACTGTCTAGACACATCAATCCTTTTTAAAGTATTTGCAATGCCTACTTCGTGTCTACAGACAGACCAAGTAAAGTGAAAACTCCAACCTTACCAACCAAATACAAGTATATATAAACCGTGAAATCCAGACACATCAACAATTTCAAGAAAGAAAATCAAAAGAAAATCGAAATAAAAATCAATAATTCGCGAAACAATTATATCTGAATTCCTCATACAATTCTCTTCATCCTTCGATCGATTTCTCTGCGTTCAATCAATACTCTCGAGCTCGAAAATTTGATCAGTGAAGCTAGGTTTAAGCTTTTCCGGGGATGAGGGCAACGGGAGGGCGAGGTGAGTGCAGCGTTGAGTTTGTGGTGACAAGGAGGTTCAGTGACCAGAGTTTGATGAAGTGCGACGCCCATTTAGGTCGTGACCTGCAGGTGATGGCCGAAGTCGAAATGGTCAGGAACCGAGCTCGAGTTGGGGGAAACTCATATGAAGTCGGAGAGGATTGAAAGAGAAGGGTCATGGTAATATTTGTTTGAGATTTCGTTGAAGATTTGAGGAGTTAGGAGGCTTGGAAAAATCGGTGATGGCCATATGCGGTTACAGGGAGTCACGATGGGATTTGGGGAAGATGAGGGAATCGGGCCTGGTTAATAAGAGAGGTAATGGGCCGGTTGAAAAGGGTTAAAGCCCATTTTAGTGTTTATATTCGATTTAATTTAAATAAAGTATCGTATAACTTGTTAAAATCATAACTTCGTCATACGTTGTCAGAATCATGAACGGTCAGATCCGTTGGGATCGTATGGACGGGAGCAATACGATGGAGCTGACTGGGAGTGAATCCGAGCTCGTTACAATTTATGGCGAAATAAATTGTCAGACTGAATCAAATAACGCAAACCGTTATTTAACGGCTAACGCGCAAATGTGAGTAAATCTCACAAACTCTAAACAGTTTTATTTTCACGTTGTATTCTTAGAACTGTTAAAATATTGTCTGTTTGACTGCGTGTTGATTGTTTGCTTGAACTGCTAGTCAGTTAGTAGAGATTTTATATATATGTATATATATATAAACCGTCAAATAGTTATATGTTGATTCTGTTTATCAGAATATTATACTGGTGTTGTCTAACATCTGTGGTGCAGGGAAACAGGTTGGAGGAATCCAACTGGATTCCTCAACAGTTATTTTTATTGTGATTTATGTATTGTGATATATAAATGTGATATATATATAATCTGATGTGATTACGTGTGGTTGGACGATATTCATCGTTGTTAGGTGATGTGTTAAAAACCGTAAGAAATACCAGAGTGTGATAAAAGGATTAAACAAAGTGATTTGGTAAAGATTAAACTAAGTAAATTAGTCGAGATTAAACAAAGTGGATTTGTCGAGCAAACCGAATCAAATGGGTTAGTCAAACCAAATCAAATGGGTTAGTCAAACCGAATCAAATGGGTTAGTCAAACCGAATCAAATGGATTAGTCAAACCGAATCAAATGGGCTAAGTTAGTCGAGTTAAACAAATGGGCTAAGTTGGTCGAGTTAAACAAATGGGCTAAGTTAGTCGAGTTAATCGAAGTAATTGGTTAGGTTAACCAAAGCAAAGTTAGTCGAGAGAAACAAAGTAATTGGTTAGGTTAACCAAAGCAAGTTAGTCGAGTAAATCGAAGTGAATTGGTTAAGTTAACCAAAGTGAATTAGTTGCGTCAAACTAAGTAAATTAGTTACGTCAAACTAAGTGACTTAGTTAAGTTAACTAATTGGTAAATCAAAGCGAATTAGTTGTGTCAAACTAAGTGAATTAGTCAAGTTAAATAAATTGGTTAATCGAAGTAAATTTGTTGGGTTAATCAAAGTGAATTAGCTGAGTAAACTAAGTAAATCGGTTAGAGTTAATCAAAGTGAATTAACTAAGTTAAACTAAGTGGATTAGTTCAGTTAATCGAGACAAGTAAATCAAGTTAGGGTAAACCATTTGAGTTAACCAGTTAGAGTTAACCATTTGAGTTAACCAGTTAGAGTTAATCTGTTAGAGTTAACCAGTTGAGTTAACCAGTTAGAGTTGACCTGTTAGAGTTGACCAGTTAGAGTTGACCAGTTAGAGTTGACCAGTTAGAGTTGATCAGTTAGAGTTATCCAAGTAGAGTTAATCGAGTAGAGTTGTCGAATATCTCTTATCCGAAGTAGAGTTATCGAATATGGTGTATTCGAGAGAAGAGTTATCGAATATAGTTTATTCGAGTGGAGAAATCAAATGTTATTCATTTGAGAAGAGTTATCGAATATAGTTTATTCGAGTGGAGAAATCAAATGTGATTCATTTGAGAAGAGTTATCGAATATTATTTATTCGAAGAGTAGTTATCGAATATTGGTTATTCGAAGTTAGTTAATCCAAAGGAGTTATTCGAAGTTAGTTAATCCGAAGGAGCTAGTCGAAGAGTTATTCGAAGTTAGTTAATCCAAAGGAGTTATTCGAAGTTAGTTAATCCGAAGGAGCTAGTCGAAGAATTATTCGAAGTTAGTTAATCCAAAGGAGTTATTCGAAGTTAGTTAATCCGAAGGAGTTAGTCGAAGAGTATTCGAAGTTAGTTAATCCAAAGGAGTTATTCGAAGTTAGTTAATCCGAAGGAGTTAATCGAAGAGTTAATCCGAAGGAGTTAGTCGAAGAGTTAATCCAAAGGAGTTATTCGAAGTTAGTTAATCCAAAAGAGTTAGTCGAAGAGTTAATCGAATATAGTTATTCGAAAGAATGTGTTAATCGAATATTGTTATTCGAGTAAAGTTAAAAGAGTTAATCGAATTTAGTTATTCGAAATGAGTTATTCGAATTAGATATTTGAATAGAGTTAAACACATTAGAGTGATTCGAATTACTTATTCAAATAGAGTAAACACGTAAGAGTTAATTGAATATTAGTTATTCAATTAGAGTTAAATCGAATTTAGTTATTCGAAAGGAGTTAATCAATTTGAGTTAAGTTAATCGATTTGAATTAAGTTGAATCGAAATGGAGTAAATCGATTAGAATTAAGTTAATCGAGTTAGAGTAAATCGAATATTGGTTATTCGAAGGTAAGTTATTCGAGTTAGTTATTCGAAGGAGTTAATCAAATGAGTCGATCCAAAAGAGTTAGTCGAATATTAGTTATTCGAATAGAGTTAAAGGAGTTATCGATTTTAGTTTGATCGAAAGGAGTTATCAATTAGTAAATCGAAAGGAGATTTTCGAATATAGCATATTCGAAAGAAAGAGATCGAATATTGTTTATTCGAAAGAGAGAGATTTCGAATATGAGTTATTCGAAGAGAGATAATCGAATATAGGTTATTCGAAGAAGAGTTAATCAAATAGGGATTACTCGAAAGAGAGTTATACGTCGAATTCGATTATAGCGAATTCGAGAAAGTACTATTTACTTTCCAGGGTTTAAATCAAGATTTAGTTATTGATTTAGAAATTAGGTGTCTGTTAAATTATTCGAGTTAGGAGATAAAGTTATAATTTAGGTTAGATATTGCAGAAGTAGGAATTATAACGTTATAGTTATAATCAAACGTTTTCATATAAGAAGTGGATTCGTAACCTGAATCCGAGAATTTGCATAAACAGATGATTGTAAAAAGTGAGTGATGAGCTTCATCTATTTCACAGTAAAGGACGTTGTTAAATTAAGGTCTGAGAGGTAATTATACCCCAACTTGATTTACTTCAGAATTGACAAAGGAATAGTTGTGGTTCGATAGAAAAGGTTGATTTGAAATATAGTTAAGTAATAAGCGATAAATGGATTAAGCGTAACGATGTTTTATACAACGTTCATTGGAAATCCGTAAATGAGTTTTGGAAACGTTTTCCAAATATAGTCAGATATGTTTTCTAAACATAGAAAATGAAATGTTTCCATGATAAGAATTTAAGAAATAGAGTTAAGCAAATTTAGAAACTAACCGGAGAGGGTAAGTTGAATGGTTTTCTAAGTGACGATCTGATGTTGGTTTCGACCTTCAGGATTGATACTTAGAGAATTGTTCTCATACTAGTTACAGTTAGGGACTGATAGTTGCGAAATAATAGTGATGAGATATTAAGCTATGGAAATGTTTTCCAATGATTAATAACAGATATTTTCTAAATATATGAAATAAGGAAATATGAACATATGATGATTGATCGATCAAATTTCCATTTGGAAATAAGATCGTTTTTTGTACACCGACATGTTTTCATTTGGTAGTTGAATCACAGACTATCAAAGTTTTTACCATTTTAACGTTGTTAATATGGAGAGACCGGTTGGATTATTATCCAAAGAACCACTCTGTATTGGCATAAGCGTTGCGAGCAATATATGCCAAAGATAAATTGAAGACGGAGTAAAGTGCAAGGGCTGTTGTATAAGTCTTAGATAACAGTGACTAAGATGGATATACTGAATAGTGCCTTCGGTTTGTCCAGTCCCAGGACAACGTATATGGAAGAAGGTCTGACAGAGTATATCCAATGGATCGCGTAAGTTGATCTATTCAAACGTATTCACGTTTGGTGGCGGAGGAATTCGTTTCTCTTAGCTGTATACCCGTGTTATTTTTGGATAAGTCAATTTATGATTTGGCGGGTATGACGATGTGGCATTCAAAGTGAATGGTGATCAGATGTTCTGAAGATAGACGTAGCCTCTAGCCTCACAACCAGGAAGTAACAAAAGTTGGGCTAGGCAGCATGGCTAGTTGGGTCATCCCCAAGCAGGGTGTATTGTCACCGATCTAGAGAATATTCATATTTATACTTCTTTTTGATTTTGTATCTTCGGATGACGGTTTGATGGCCTACAACCGTGGTGGCAATATATTCGCGACACTCAAGCTAAATGAGTGAGCGGTCATGTGTGGCCGGGTTGCAAGACGTTCTTGTTGAACCCTGAGTGTATCACCTCTAGAGTACACTATTCAGAAGGTGCTCCCATACCTTGTCTGTTGGAATCCATTCTCCGATAAGCGCCCTGCTGTTTATGATTTTATACTATGTATGTAGAACGTGAGATGCAAGCGTTTCTGCTAGATTGATACCTATTTGTACTTAGACATTATTATAATATCACAATGATATTGCTTGTCAAAGTTGTTCAGATACTCATAAGGGAAAAACCCGTTCCGTATTCACGGCGTGGTCTTATGAGATATCCTATACTTGTTTTAAACTATTTTACTCATACCAGTCCCATGACTGACCCGGAGTTTACTTTGTTGTTTTCCCTAAACTCTTGGGTGCCTAAATTTGTACGGGCAGTCAAGTAGTCGGGATTTACAGATATACTTGGAGAGCTTGGAGCAGGAGGCTGCAAGATTCTATAGCTATAGTTATTTCCGCTGTGTTGTAAGTGTTGTACTCTGATAAGTGCTATTGTATATATATAACTGTTTACTTCAAAGCTATGTTATATATTATATGTTATTCGTTCCGCTGTGAGATTCGTGTTACTCTGATGATTCTGATGTTCTTCTTCTTCTTCTATTCTATTAGTTCTATCTTTTCTTTCTCACCTTCTAAATTCTTTCACTAACGTCTCGGAATTTCCGACTCTCGAGGAGTCGGAAATTTCCAGCCGTTACACAATAGTTGTGCGGAGTCCAGGGCGGTGTGGACCTGTCATCGCCCAATGGACTTGGTGATCAAAGCGGTAGATATCATATGCTTTACGTACTGAGTGAGAGATGTGAGGATGATTGCTATGTTTGATGTTTGCTATCACCATGACACGCACACTCCCATTTTACATTCTATGTTAGTGTTACCTTAGAGTATTGTACATCTTGTTGTGCTAACTCTTTGGTTGCAGGTCCAGGTCAGGTATGATTACTTATACCTGTTATTGTTCTATTTAGTTATATAGAATTGTTATCGCTCACATCAGACTTTCGTCTGACCGAGAGTTTTATGTCTCTTCTTATTACTCTAGGTGCTCCTAAACGAGCAGACTAGAAGCAGGTTAGGTGGTTATGCACGAGTAGTTGTCCCGAGACGAGCAGGAGGCTACCACGTACTTTATACATATTCTCCCTGTGTTGTTGCTGGTCACTGCTTTAGGCATTAGTAGTGTACCTCTTTTATTTCCTTTTAGAGACAGTATTTTAAAGTTTTAATAATTGGATATAAAGCTGTATTTTGGATTCCGCTTCTGTGACGGATATGGTTTAGTTTTCAGTTTATGTACTGTCTCGTCTGTTTTATATCTAGTTATGTTATTATTATATTTTATTACATGCGCTGTGAAATATGCTATAGATTCTTTGATAATTCATTCGTTTTAACCTTTTTGACGATCATCCCATGCTAGTCTGGCATTGGCATAGTGCATTTAGAGGAAATGTATGATGGTACGGGGTGACTGTCACACTTGGTATCAGAGCCTAGGTTGCATAGTTTAACCTAGGGGAATACATCAGGGAGAGATAGTATACATAGATGAGAGAGCGTATTTGTGATATTTTGGTTTTCAAAATATATATATATATATACTATTAGTATATCTAAGGATGAAGTCGCACTGTACTGGCACCACTAAGGAGACTCCTCGAGAGATGGTTAATCAGTTTCTCTTTACAGATTGAATGATAAGCCGAAATATGAGGAATACTGTGAGGAACCCTGTAACGGGAGTTGAAGAGGGAGCGGGTTCACGGGCCAACAATAGGAATGTCCCTGATATAAGGACGATGTTTACTGCCTTCATGCGAGAGATGTTTAGGGATGCTCAAGGAGAAGTTCATAATGCTGCTAACAGTGGTGGTGTAGTAGTGCAGACGCCTAGAGATGATTTAGCCAAGCTTAACAAGGATTATACTAGTCTTGGTGGGAAGCCGTTCCATGAAACGGAATCGGCTACGGAGGTTTAGTATTGGCTTAATAGTTGTGAGCGCATCTTCGAGGATTTGGGGATCGATGATGCTATAAAGAGAAAGCTAGCATCGCGTCAGCTTCAAGGACGGGTAATGGATTGGGGGAATGCTATTAAAGTGGCTACTCTTGAAGATCAAGTTACTTGGAATCAGTTTAAAACTCGCTTCAGTGATAAGTTTATTCCAACCGCTCAGAAATCGAAATTGTTCAGGAAGTTTTTGGAGCTTAAGCAAAATGGTAGGGCAGTCTCGGAACCAAACCAAGGATGGCAAGAAAAAGAAGAATAAGAAAGATATCGAGTGCTCTAGTTGCGGCAAGAAGGGCCACTATATCAGAGATTGTCAAGCGAAGCCAAAGGAGAAGAAGTTCTTCAACTGTGACCAAGTGGGACATTTCAAGAATGAATGTCCACAACCCCCTAAGGAGAAGAAGATCATGAAAGCATATGCTATCAACGTTGTTCCTTCTTCATCGAATGCCCCAACTGCGGCGGAGAAGGGAAAGGGTGTTGTCATTCAATGTATGCTTTCTATTTATGATGTTCATGTTCGAGAATTGTTTGATATCGGGGCTTCCCATTCCTTCGTATTTAGTGACCTGGTAGATAGGTTGGAATTGGAACCCGAGATTGTCGATAGACCTTTAATTGTGACGAACCCGATCGATGGTTCGACTAGCCTTTATATGATTTATCATAATTTGGTCTTATCGAGTCATGGATGTATGTTTGCTTGTGATTGCTTTGTTTTGGGCTTCACTGGGTTTGGCATTATTTTTGGAGTCGATTGGCTCCAAAGGTATAGGGGTGGTGGTAGACTGTGAGGGGTCTTCGGTGACCATTAGAGCGGATGATGGGCGGAAGGTGGTATTGGGTTGCCTACCTAGTGATGGGGTGATGGCTAGTTTTTTAAATTCCCTCGACATCCCGCATGATTAGTTATCAGATGTGCCCATCGCTGGCGAGTATCCGGACATCTTTGAGGGAGTGACCAGACTTCTACCATACCGAGAGATCGATTTTCAGATTGATTTAGTGAAAGATGCCAGACCTATAGTGATGCCTCTTCGTCGTATGGCGCTAAGGGAGCAGTGAGAGCTCGAAGTGCAAGTAGGCGATCTTTTGAAGAAGGGATTTATCCAATGAAGCGTTTCCAAGTGGGGAGCACCAGTTGTATTTGCTACCAAGGATGATGGTTCTCTTCGCTTATGTGTGGGCTACCATGAGTTGAACAACGTGACTAAGAAGAATAAGTACCCACTTCCACAGATAGATGATTTGTTTGATCAACTAAATGGAGCAAGAGTGATTTCCTAGTTGGATCTCGTGACAGGATTTCATCAGCTCCGAGTAGCAACTGAGAGTATACCTAAAACGACATTTCGGACGCCGTTTGGATTCTGTGAGTGGTTAGTCATGCCATTCAGGTTGACCAATGCACCTGCATATTTTGTGGATCTTATGAATAGGGTTTTCAGGGATCAATTAAATAAGTTTGTTCTTGTGTTCGTGGATGATATATTGGTCTACTCGAGGACAGAGGAAGAACACAAGGAACATTTGAGGACAGTGAGGAGGTGTTGAGGAAACTCCAATTGAAAGCGAAATTTTCTAAGTGTCACTTCTGGAGGAGGGGAGTGAAGTTCTTGGGCCATGTTGTTTCAGAGAATGGTATTGTTGTGGACCCTGCGAAGGTGGCTACGGTGCAAGATTGGTCTACGCCCAAGAATGCAACGGACATGAGAAGTTTCTTTGGATTAGCTGGATGTCATCATAAGTTTATTCAAGACTTCTCCACGATAGCGGCACCGTTAACTCAACTGACCAAGAAGAATCAAGCTTTTGTTTGGGGCAAAAAGTGTGAGAATGCATTTAAAAGACTAAAGGAGAAGCTAACGTGTGCACCAGTGTTAGTTATTCCTAAGGGGAATAAAGAGATGATGGTATACATGGATGCCTGTGGTACCAGGCTAGGTGCTTTATTGATGCAAGGAAGTAAGGTTGTAGCTTATGCTAGTCGGCAACTAAAACCACATGAGAAATGTGACACCCCATGTCCGTTAGTGTCACTCATTAAGAGAATGCGTTAAGTTTCGTGAAGCGTTATAGGTAATTAGAAACAAAAACATTACAAGACAGATATAAAATAGCAACGAAATTTAAAACTTTATTAATCATAAAGCATCGTGGTTCAAAACATGGTTACATCATATGTCTGAAAAACATAAAACCCAGTACATCATTAAAATTTCTGTCTTGTACTCTAAAACATCAGAGTACAATAATAAAAAAAGCATAATCCCCAAAACATAGCCATGGTAGAGAAATATGAAATCGAGCAGTGCATCTATGCAGCTCCAAGCAAGATGAAAGCAGAATCCTGATCAAGCTTGAGTATTCCCACCCTAAGAACCTTGAGGGGGGGGGGGAATAGAAGAGAAAGAGGAGGAAACAAAATGGGTCAGAAATAAAGTCTGTCGAGTCCAGTTACTTTTAACATATAAATAAGTAAAAGTATCATGATAGGCATATAAAGTTGATAAGAGAGGTAACAACATAAAAACGCAGGTATGACAAGGTAAACAGGATCAATGTGATAGAGTATATTGTGTTTCTCTAATGATTTCTCTGCACCAATACTTGTGTCTTATTAACAAGATGATACCCAACAAGTATAAGATGGTAGACTTAGGTGTACTTCCAGTGAGAGGTTTTCACTCCATACAATCAACAGGCAGCCCAACATACCGGAGTTACCCCTAAGGGTATTAACGGGCTCCCCAACATACTGGAGTCTAGATGTACCCTAATTACTACACTAATTGATCAGCTCCCTACTCTGTAGATACCCTGTGCTGGCCCCACGGTAGGGTGTATCACTCCCTAAAGTGGCAGCCCTTCGTTTTCAAGATGTGCACAACCATAACTATAGGTGTCACCACGTCTAAACCTCCTCTACCGGACCTATGCACGCACATGACCCTGTTGGAATGCGCCGCCCACACCGTCCCCCACAATTGGATCTCTTACAATCATCCCAGTAAGCATGCCCCGACTCAGACCTAGTTCGGAGTACTCGTTTAATACCTATATATGGGTTACTGACTGAAATGGGTCCAACACACAAGATGATACAAGCTTCCCCCACGCTTGCATCCCCACTAGGTTTTCTTCAGGTTATGCCATACCAGAGTAAAAGATTGCATAACCCCACAGGTTAAGTTTGTGGGCTTATATATATATATATATATATATATATATATATTACCCACCCACCCAAGATTTACCTAACCCACCCACTGTTTCAAATAGGTTTACTAAACCCCCACTCAAGTTACATGTTCATACAATCCTCATGGATTCAACTAGGTTAAATATTCCAATTCATTACCATATTCATTTATGGTTATAATGTGCTAGACCTCCCACATTAAGCCTACCACTTGTGGATGCTGAATATGCCAGTCGGTTCCGAGCAGACTTCTTCCACAAGTCGGATTTATCCTCATGTCTTAGCACGTCTCGTGTTTATGCACTTAGACCCCTCACATTAGATTCACCACTTGTGGTCGCTGGATATGCCAGTCGGTTCCGGGCAGACTTCCACCACAAGGGTAATCTAACCTGTTGTCTAAGCGCAATTACAGTTTCTAATTATTGTAATTCTTGGCATTTCCATTATTAACCAATTATTCCTATATTGTTATAGGTTTTCATGCCCCTTTCCCAAGTTATGTTCATAATGAATCATATACCCCAAATTGAGGTCTTTAATCACAAGTTGATTTATGCCCCAAATTCATGTTCATATATTACATTCAAGTTACGCCCAAATTTCCAATTACAAGTTATGCCCCAATTTTAACATTTTCCCCTCGTTTCCAATTTAACACGTTTGCATATTTCAGCGGCATGCCTAGGCTCAAAGGTAGCCTGGCTATATATAAATAAAAAGGAAAAGATGAAGGGAAGAGGATAGAAATGATCATACTAACAAGTTTGACATATAATGACAGAAATATGCATAAACACATAGTGGCATAATGACAAGATAGGCATATAGGAACAGATCCGATGAACATGTGACAATAGAACCGATTCTAACATAATAGAGATTTCATATACATGCATGATAGGATCTAAACAATGAATTAGATAACCAACTAATAACAGATCTGATTTAGCCACAAACATAATAGGAACATGCATGAGGTGATCTAAATAGTGAATTAGATCTACAAACAATGGCAGATCTAACATGATAAATAGGTATAGGTTCAGATCTAGTTCATTGTCATGTCAAAATAACTTAGATAAACAGGTTATAGCAGATATGATATGATTCAAATAGTCACAAGCATAGATCCAAGTTATAGTCATGTCAAGATTTACTTTTAAACATTTAGATCTAAAAGTAGCGTAAACTCACAGTGATTGAATCTATGATAATTAGAAGAAAAATTAATGATGTTGAATCACAGATCTCTAAACTCTAATTGATTGTTGAAGAAGAAAAGACTTGATTTAATGTGGGCAGATGCAACATCTAGTTCTCCATTATTTTTTATGTGGAGAAACAAGAAAAATGAGGCCATATATACAGTTGTCACCACACGCTAATCTGCCAAGGTCTGCCGTGGGGGGTCGGCCCCCCTTATGGGGTAGACCCATGGGTCGACACCCCCTTATGGGGTCGACACCCCCTTGATGAGGTCGACACCCCTGGGCGGGAATTTTTCCGCTCCCCTGATTTCTGCGATTTTGAACTGTTTTTTTTTGAATTTTCTGGATATATTTTATTCATATATATTCTTCTTTTGCATATACAAACGTCAAATCTTAATAACTTCTTTATATGGTGTCCGTTTTTACGCAAACCAGGTGTCTATTTTGTCCAGAATTCCGAGATGAACGCATTGGCGCAGTCCGTTTCCCTTAATTATGAATATTAAATTAATCATTATTTAGTTAATCATCTTTTAGTGTTGTTAAAATATAGGGTGTTACAATCTCCCCTACTCAAAGGATTTCGTCCCCAAAATCTTCAAGTTAAGAAGAATGTATATCCTACCATCCATCATCCATCTACTCATCCACCAATCAAAAGTATCCATTGTCCTTAAAAGATTTCTAATGCTTCTATGAACATATGCAAAGGTGTGCGTATATGTCCTAATGCTAGTGCGAAGATCAGGCGCTCTACTGATTCAGTTGACCTCCTTAATGCAATGTATGTTAGTGCCATGAATCCAACATGTATGCAAATAATCCTACTATAACTTGTAAGTTCTATATGTGTGCACAATCATTCGTCCAAATGCAACATCCATATGATGATACATCCATTTCCATCCATAAAAGAAGAAAAATGTGCATACATCCGTATGCAGTATGAGAGTGATTGAGCCGATCTAGTGCCTAATGTGTGTGTATATGCATCCACGAGAAACCACTACAAAACACTTGAATCCATAAAACATAACATGTCTCAAGCACATGTTTACTTCCATGGGTTTCCTACCTAAAGGTCAAAGATTTGATCGATACGATATACTCAAATGATAGAAACAAGCATATATAAAAGCTTTGGAAAGGAAGTTAAGAACGTACCCTCGAAAAGAAAGGGTACGAAGCACGAATCTTGTTTTCGGTCTCCCAAGTTGCATTCTCTGATTCCTCCAATATACTCGGCTCAACTACTTCTGCAGTATCATGCAAGCATTTTCACAAATGAGAAACGTAGAAAACATCATGAACACTAGACAATATCTCTGGTAGCTTTACTCTATAGGCCATTTGGCCAATCCTTTCTGTTATGGGAAATGGTCCTACGAATCTTGGTGCCAATTTCCCTACAGATCCAAAGCGAACCACATTCCTTAATGGTGACACCTTAATGAAAACCATGTCTCCCACCTCAAACACAATATCAATCCTTCTCTTATCTGCATAGGACGTCGGCCTATCCTGAGCTATCGACTAAGATCAATCTTTTCAGACGTCTCTCTAACCATATCCGGTCCAAGTGGAAGTCATTCTGTAGATTCCCACCAACAAGTTGGTGATCTACAGGGTCGTCCGTACAATGCTTCGAAGGGTGCCATGCCGATACTAGCTTGATAACTATTGTTGTAGACGAACTCCACTAAAGTAAAGTGCTCTTTTCAAGTCCCTCCGAAGTCTAGGATACACAGTCTTAAATAATCCTCAAGAACTTTGTTCACCCTTTCTATCTGTCCATCGGTCTGAGGGTGATAAGCGGTGCTCAAACACAACTGTGTACCTAACGCTTCTTGCATGCTCCTCCAAAATTCACTGGTGAAAATGGGGTCACGATCACTTACGATGCTCGAAGGTACTCCATGAAGACGGACTATTTCATGAGCGTAAACTGCTAGCAACCATGCTGCCATCCTCTTACTCTTAACTAGAATGAAATGAGCGCTCTTAGTAAGTCTGTCTACTGCAACCCAAATACTGGTGTTGCCTTTCTTTGATCTAGGCAAACCATCTATGAAATCCATAGAGAACCTCTCCTACTTCCACTGCGTGACCTCTAAAGGATGAAGTAAACCATCGGGTTTCTTTTGCTCAGCTTTAACTTGCTGGTAAACCAAACATTGAGGAATAAACTCCACCACATCTTTTTTCATCTCAGCCCAAAAGAAAACCCTCTTTATATCCCTGTACATCTTATTGCCACCTGGATGAATAGTCATCTTAGAACGATGGGCTTCCTCTAGGACTGTCTTTAACAAACTCCCAATTCATGGAACACAAAGCCTTCCGTCTCGTCGTAACCACCCTCTATCATCTGTGGAATATCTACTAAGGTGATTAAAATTCTCACCTTTACTGAGCCTATCCCAGATGTCTGAAATAAGTGGATCCTCTCGCTGCGAAGCTCCTATCTGATCCATAAGAGTAGGTCGCACCTCCAGTGATGCAAATAAGCCAGGCAAAAACTCGGTGGAAGGTCTAAAATCAAAAGCCGATATAAACTCCAAGCTTTTCCTTTCCACAACCAGAGGACTTAAGGCCATCCTCTGCCTACTCAGTGCGTCTGCCACCACATTATCCTTGCCATGGGTATAAGCAATCTTGAAGTCATAAGATTCTAGGAACTCCATCCACCTTTGTTGCTTTAAATTAAGATCCTTCTGCAAGAATAAGTACTTGAGAGATTTATGATCGGTGTACAACTCGAACTTCTCTCCAAGAAAATAATGATGCCACGTCTTAAGCGTGAATACTATGGCAGTTAACTCTAAATCATGGGTAGGGTAGTTCTTCTCATGAACCCTTAGCTGTCTACCCCCATAGCATACTACCCTTCCCTCTTGCATTAGAACCGCACCAAGCCCTGTTCCACATGCATCAGTGTAAACTGTGAACACTTTGTTTCCATCGGGCAAGGTCAAGATTGGGGCTGTTGTCAGAGCCCTCTTCAATTGTTGGAAAGAAATATCACAATCTATATCCCATGAAAACGTCAAATTCTTCTTCGTCATCCTGGTGAGTAGGGCTGATATCTTTGCGAAGTCCTTAATGAACTTCCTATAATAGCCTACCAATCCAAAAAAGCTTCTCACTTCCTTTGCATTCTTAGGAATTTGCCAATCTTGAATTGCAACTACCTTTGCAGGATCTACTGCAATCCCATCTTTAGAGACCACATGCCCTAGAAATCTCACCTCTTTTCTCCAAAAATGGCATTTGGAGAATTTCACCTTAAGCTAATGCACATGCAGAGTTTTCAAAACTTCTCTCAAATGTTGGGCATGCTCTTCCTCGCTCTTTGAGAAGATCAGGATATCGTCAACAAAGACCATGACGAACTTATTTAGAAATTCCTGAAACACCCTACTTATCAGATCAACAAAATAGGCGAGTGTATTCGTTAACCTAGAAGGCATAACGAGCCATTTAAAGAAACTATATGGAGTCCTAAAAGATTTCTTGTCTATACTATCCTTGGCCACCCTCAACTGAAGAAACCCCGTGGCCAAGTCTAACTGAGAGAATACTGATGCACCACCATGGTCAAATAGATCATCTATCCCTGGGAGTGGGTGCCTATTCTTCTTTGTGAGTTTGTTCAACTCTCTAAATCTACACATAAGCGAAGCGAACCATCTGCCTTAGTTGCGAATACCACCGGAGGACCCCATTCAGATATGCTTCGCCTAATAAACCCTTTCTCAAGTAGCTCCCCTATTTGCTTACTAAGCTCCCTCTTTTCTCTTTGAGTCATATGGCACACAGGTAATGCAACTAGCTTTGCATTATCTACCAAGTATATATGAAAATCGATCTCGTGCCTCGGAGGTAAGCCCCGAACCTTCTCAAAAACATCAGAATACTCACAGACTACTGGTACAAATCATAGATCATCAATAGATGCATCAAGAGACTCTAGGAAACTAAGCATGACAGACCCCTTATGGTCACAAGAAATCTCGAGGGTCCTCCCATGGCAAGTCAAAAGTCTAACGACCCTCCTTTCACAATCCAGAATGGCACCATACATGGCTAGCAAATACATCCCTAGAATCAAACCATAGCCCATAAAACCGAGAACATATGCGACACCCAAACTCAATGCCTAACACAGATATTCTCAAACCCCGACAAATCATAGACAAATGAGCCGAACCACCAATGGGCTTGAGACAACAATGGGATCCACTATCATACTAGTATTAAGGTGCAGAGACTCAACTAAAGAATCAGATATAAATGAATTCGAAGCGCCAGAATCAAAAAGAGTTCTAATAGGATGATTGGAAAGAGAAATCAAACCTTTCAGGGAAATTTTCCTACCTCGATCTGGAGCACTGATCGCAAGAGCATGCACTTGCTCTCCAAAAGCTCCTGCCCTTTAACCTTGTCCTTGCTTCTTCTAGCACTCCTTAGAAAAGTGTCTTTTGACCTCTCCACAACTGAAGCAAGCATTCTTCCTTCTTTTGCAGTCCTTGATCAAATGACCCTCACGTCGGCAATTATGGCACTTCCTCTTATCCATAGCCTTGTCATTCTTTCCGCCTTTCTTTAGTTGTTGTTGTTGACGCTTCTTGGGCCACATTTTCTTGTTTGTGTTTCGTCAACCTTAACTTCTTCTTTTTTAGCTTTATCTTTCTCATGCATCAAGGCCATATCAACGAGCCTTTCAAAAGTTGCTCCCATTGGAATATGAGACATAGTTGACCCATGAAGGGGTTCGTTCAGTCCTTTAGCAAACTGCAAAGCTTTCTTACGCGGAGTATCTACTAGCTCCAATCTAAACCTTGCTAGTTGGTTAAATTTATTAACATACTATTTAATAGTCAAGCCTCCTTGCTTTAGCACCAAGAACCTTTCCATTTGTGTGCTTTTCTCAGCTTGAGAAAGAAACTTTATTTCAAACCTTTGCCGAAATCATCCCAAGTCTCCACTAGACGCCCTGCTTGCGTCACTTCCCACCAAAATGAAGCTTCATTTTTCAGCAGCTAGGTGACTAACTGAATCTTCCTACGATCGTCTACTTCGAAGATTCCAAACAGGTCCTCCGTTCTTTAAGCAATTCCTTGACTCTACGAACGTCTCGGTTCCTCGGAATAGCTATCCTTTCATAGAACAGAAATCTTTGTAGATCTTAGAGAAATTATCTACACGCGGAGGAGGAGGAACGACATGTCCAGCTGGGGGAGGAACGTCAGCTTAACCACCGGCAGGTGCTAGGGCCTCTAGATACCTACGAAACTAGCCTGATATCATAACACCCTCAGGAATATTAGGTTCCCTAGATATGCTGAAAAGAAAAGGAAAGGGATTCAGACAAAGGATCGAAAGATATTACATATGGCTATGGGGAATATGTTTTTCAAAATAGACTTTTCTTTTAAAACCTTTTTGAAAATAATTTTCAAAATCTTTTATCCGATATGGTAACCTTTAGCTCTAATACCAAGTGGGACATTGTGACGACCGCTTATAACCCTCGCACTATACAAAAAGAAATAATGCGCTAAAAGGTGTGCAAGGTAGTCATAGATGATCATCAAAGTAGGTAAACACAAGCGGAACCTATCGTAAACTCACAATGCAAGGATAAAATATAATAGAACATATACAATAGGCAGTAATAATGAAGCAGAAACACAAGACTTTCATACAACCAGAAACTAATATCCACAAACTTGGAAATAATGTTTGTACAAAGTTGCCTCACTACATTATTCAGAAAAGCAAACAACGGAAACCCAATTATTAGAT
The DNA here is from genome assembly GCA_030737875.1 of Allium sativum. Classification (NCBI taxonomy): domain Eukaryota; kingdom Viridiplantae; phylum Streptophyta; class Magnoliopsida; order Asparagales; family Amaryllidaceae; genus Allium; species Allium sativum. The sequence continues at coordinate 367,104 of JASFAX010000086.1, read as the reverse complement.
AGTAGTAAAACCGGTACGTGAACCTCCTGCTCGCCACCGATCAACACCATCATCCTCACTAAAGCATCACCTGTCACCTGCTACTTAGTCTGCCCATCCACAACCGGATGAGCAACCCAAGGTAATAGAAGGAAACATAAAACCTTGAGTCAGACAATAGTCTTAGTGAGCTATAAAACAGCTAACAAACTTCAACTATAAAGTGTATGAGAAAGGATAGATAAACATACTAATCTACCCACGACACCAGAGAAGAACTCAACCTTATCTCCCCCACATCGGACAATGATAGCCTTTACAATAACAATTCAACCATTCATCCATGGAAACCAGAACACCCATTCAATCATGGAAAACACACACATGACATCCAGATTATGTAAGTCTCACACAGAACAACCAATCATCCATGACTAACTCTGGCTATCACCGCAATCCTGCTTTGAAACCACCGTTAATCATATGACGGCCAACCTTGCCATATGTCAAGGGCTAATGGTAACCCCAGTTCTAGCCTAAACTCCATATGTCCAACATTGACAACTAGGCCTTTCAACGATACCCAAGGTACTTGACCTACAATCGGTCTTTTGGGTGTCCCCATCGTACCCCTGCTTTGAGCCTGCTAGAACTTACGACAACGATAATCTCTCGGCCTTCAATATCACTAGTCGTCCAACCTTGACGGCTATTTACTGCTCAAGCGACCTTCTCGAGCAACCATAATCCACCAACTCACAACCTTTGAGTTTCCACCTCGTTCGTTGTTCCACCTTGATCAACGAACACATTCAACACTTCGAACCTTCCTATTTGAATTTACTTCGAAGTCACACCATCACCGTGCTAATTTGACTCCCCTCGGTCCACATCTGACCGATCCAAATTTAACTCCACCCGATCCAAATTTTACTCCACCACCCGATCCAAATTTGACTCCACCCGGTCCAAATTTGACTCCACCACTCGATCCAAATTTGACTCCACCTGGTCCAAATTTGACTCCACCACCCAATCCAAATTTGACTCCACCCTGTCCAAATTTGACACCACCACCCGATCCGAATTTGACTCCGCCCGGTCCAAATTTGACTCCAACACCCGATCCAAATTTGACTCCACCCGGTCGAAATTAGACTCCACCACCCGATCCAAATTTGATCCACCCTGTCCAAATTTGACTCCAACACCCGATCCGAATTTGATTCCACCCTGTGCAAATTTGACTCCACCACCCGATCTAAATTTTACTCCACCCTGTCCAAATTTGACTCCAGCACCCGATCCAAATTGACTCCACCCAGTCCAAATTTGACTCCACCACCCGATCCAAATTTGACTCTACCCTTTCCAAATTTGACTCCACCACCCGATCCAAATTTCTGCATATTGCATTTCAACTCCTATTTCAACCAAAACTTCGCCAAACGACGAATCCGACAAAACCAAATCAACTAAAATCACCAAACACAATCATAAACATATCATAACATTACTAACCACATGAATATGATGATCACCACTAAAATGATGCAAATCTCACCCAAAAACCATTAAAATGAACATATGATCAAAATGAGAGATCTAACTAACATAAACAAGTAAAATGACATGAAATTAAAGAGTAAAACTTGTTAGATTAGATCATAGGGTGATGCATATGAAAATAAACTTGTAATGGTGTAAATCTATGGTAAAACATCCCAATTTGATGAGAAACATGCACAAACACTCATATACTTCATTGCATTCATGTGAGATATGTAAATCACTCACCGATTTGCCGAAACAATCTTAAACAATAGAAATAAGAATCCGGACAGTGAGCACTCCGAATCAAACCCCTCGATCCGATGATTTGCCTTTGAAATGATGTAGATCTTGCCTTAGATGGTGTAGATCTTCGATTTCCTCCCTTAGATTTGGATTTTTAATGATGGAAAGATATAGGAGGAAGAAGAAGATCAAATGCCTTCAAATGAGAGAATGGGAAAAAGTAACCTTTTCCCTCCACTCTCACCCCCTATTTATAGGATTCCACTAGGGCTCCAAAACCTGAATAACCAACTGGAAAACCTTAAAATAGCGATTTCTCCCAAACCGCTGAGCCAAATCCATAATGTAACCACTCTTTGGAAAGGCAATCATCAATTCCTTTCCAACGACACAGGTCTCACCCTCTGATTCGACCTGAGTCAAAAGTTATGCCCTGTACAAGGCTGACAGGGAAAAAATGGTCACAAACAAAATCGGTAAAAATTATGGACATGTCTCACATCCCCGTAAACTACATATTAAAAGATGAGAATGATCCAACCCTTAGAGAATAAAACAAATATATTTTACGATCTTCCGATATGTAAAATGCTGGCTGTTACATTCTCACGCCTTAAGAATTTCTCCCCCGAAATTCCAAACAAACCCAAGTAATCACAACGATTCCGCATGCTTATCATCCATGAAAAGTCAATTCTATCATCCAAACTAGCATTTATCAAGCCATGCATCCATAGTCTTATCCTAGCACGCGGAATTCTAACAATCAACAACAAGATACAACAATATAACGAAGATACGATATCAAAGGGTCCTACCGACGAAGAGTTCTGGATGAGTCGCTCTCATACTCTCCTCCGTTTCCCACGTACAATCGTTGTCATCTTCACTCCATTGTACCTTAACTAGCGTAACTGTCTTCCTCCTGAGCTGTTTCATGTCATTCCCCATAATATGAAGTGGCTTACGAGGTCTTGAAACTACAGTCTCTACTTCAGGGTCTTCGTACCGCTCTGGAGATACCACCACATTCTAATCATGCACGAGTTTCCATAGAAACGACACATGGAACACATTATGCACACCCGACATCTTGTCGGGTAACTCAAATTTATATGCGAGCATTCCTATTAGCTCGACTATCGGAAATGGTCCAACAAACCATGGAGCTAACTTTCCTTTCTTACCAAATCTAACCATGTGCTTTAACGACAAAGCTTTCACGAAAACCATATCGCCCACGTCGAATTTCAAGTCCTTACGACGCTTGTCGGCGTAACTCTTCTGAGGGTCCTAGGCTGCCTTCATTCGTTGTCGAACTGTCTCGATACAATCTGAGGTTTTTCTAATCATCTCAGGCCCAAGTACTAACTTATCTCCAGTTTCTAGCCAACATGCTGGAGAATTGCATGGCCTTCCATACAACGCTTCATATGGTGCCATCCCAATGTTAGATGGGTAGCTATTATTATACGCAAACTCAACCAGATGTAGATGGTCTTCCCATGATCCTCCAAATTCTAACACAAGCCCGTAGGCGATCTTCCAAAACTCGATTGACTCTCTCGGTCTGACCATCAGTTTGGGGATGATATGCCATTATTAAGCACAGCTCGGTTCCCAAAGCTTCTTGCAAACTTTTCCAAAATCTACTCGTGAATAATGGATCTCGGTCACTCACTATACTCTTTGGGACATTGTTTACACCAAAAATGGTCTAAACATCCTAGGTACTAAACTGTACTTCACCAATTCGGTAAGAAATAAGTGGAACCGTGTCTATCTAGCAATAAAAAGTAAAAAATACGAGAAAAAGTAAAGTAGAGACAAGATTTAGAGTGGTTCAGCCATTAACGAGGCCTATGTCCACTATGAAGATGATTTCCTATATTATAATGAGAATTACATGGTACATCAACTCTTTAACCTTATACATCTCTATATCCATTCAATATACCCTCGTTTATGTATTTTGATCTAGATAATTATACGAGAGAATAATGAAGTTTGAGGAGAAGAAGTGTGGATGAATGATTGAGATAGAAGAAGCCTTCACTCTAAGATGGTCCTTGACGCCATGGCCAGATCTGCGGTTGAGTATGAAGTTTAGCAGCACTTCGTGGTTTTTCCAAAAGCCCCCCTTAAACGTGGGTAGCCATCGTGTATTTATAGGTGAACTCCTCTTTGTAAATGATCCGAAATCGGTTTATCCAGGCCGTGGGTCGTTCATTCTGCTAATTACGACCATGCCACTGGACAGCTGTAGCCAGCTGTCCGTGGTCATATTCGGTGTTATGTGCGGACGACTTGTTGAGTGTCTTGAATAGTTGAGCGGGTCCTTAAGTGCGGGCACAGATGCTTTGGGAGACTTCACAAGAGCGGGGTGCAGAGCCGAGATCGATCCTCCTTTGTTCCATGCGCGATTGCCCTTCTTGAACCAAGGGCGCTCATCCTCTTGCTGCCTTTGCATGGTGCCACTTGGCTTTATGGTTGTACTACAAGGTTGCTCTAGCTCATGCAAAGCGGGTGACCTGTCTTATTTTAGCGCCTGAGCGGTTCTCTAGATGTGCAGCCTTCATCTTTGTCGAGTCGCACTTCTCATGGCCCGGTCGCAGTGGTAGACCTGACCTGCATTGGGTTTGATATTTGGATCCTGCTTAGTGCGGTTGTGTTATGTATGACCGACACTGGTAAGACATGCCTTGTCCCCCTTTACCCAATGTGCGTATGGTTTTTTAGGGATTAACACTTGCCCCTCGAAGTCCATGATTTCTTTTTGGTAAGGAATTACGGGCTTCGATATATTTGATCGCACATTGGGTGGTAGGTTTATCCTGACTTGGTGAGAAGTCGTTCGTGCAAGGGCTGAGGCCGCTTTGTTGTAGCTGACTGGCATTGTCTTTCCCTGCGGGCGAGAGGATCGTTGTACTTTCTTGATTACTGTGTGAATGGCTTAATCTTGGGATGCCAATTGGGACTTAATGAGACACTTTCGTGTAGTCAGTTACTAGGTTGACATGGAGTAATTTCTCTAGATGAATGCCCTTAGGTCTCCCTTATTCACCTTTAACCTGCTTTATTTTATTTTTGCATCTCAAAAGAAATCTTCGTCACGGTTGCGCTTCCTTGAGGGTTTTCAATCAGGTAATCTATGCCTGACATTTCTGCCTTGATTCTTCTTCAAAAGGTTTTGGCTTTCTCATTTTACCACTTTGCTCTTTGCCTGTAGTAGCACCTGTTTATCCTGAGTGATCTTCTCCGAGAAGCCGTGATCCTTCTAGGTAAAAATTTATAAAGCGCGAATACCCTTTCTGTACTTATCTTTAAAAGACATGGGCCATCCGGCGCTTTTCTTTGGAATATCGACGCTTGGTATTTGTTCATAAATTGTTTGGCGAAATGCCCTAGGTTTCTCTGGTCACAACATTTCATCTATGCTTCAGTATGACCACGTTGTTTCTCTTTCCATAGTTGTATTTGTGTCCGTACTGATCTTTTCTGAAGCAGGTCGCCCAAGGATGGAATTTCTAATGTCTAGGAAGCTCAGGAAGAAAACAGCGAGGATGGCTGGTAGCAAAAAGAAGTCTCAGGGTGAGGAGATCTCGAGTGCGAATGGCGCTCATAGTTATTGTTTGTTGAACGGACGTTCTGACTCAGATATGCAGACTGTTGTTAGTCGCATGGTCTCTTCATCCATCACGTTAGATCTTGCATCTGTATCGGAGCCTCTTCCTGTTCCCAATCCTTGTCATCCTGATCTTGCAGAGGACTTTGTGGCCTAGTGTCCAGCTAGTTCGCGCTCTGGTGTGTACATAGACCCCTTTAGCAGATGGATTATTGCAGGTAAGATGGATGTCATGAAGGATACCATATTGGCCGAATTCAATCAACTGGAATCACGTCCGCATCTGGTTGAAGGTCTCATCGTGACAGTCAGAGGCTACATTGTGGAGCAAATGGGTGGTTGGCACTCCCTGGTCGAAGATCTTTAGCAGTCAAATAGGGAGAATCTTGAACGAATTCATGCTTTGGAGGAAGATAGGCAAAAACTTGTCGAGGCTCTGAAGTCTAGGGATAAGATCATTTCCTATCTTATCTAAGTATTTGTGGCCTGCCAATGCTTCACCTGTTCGGTTACTTTGACTTTGATTTTCAGATGATACTTTTTAGCCTGGCTTGTATATGCGGGAGCCAGCCTCGCTTATTCTTGTACATTTTAGTTTGTGACTCTTTGAGGTTTTTTTTGGACTTTATCGTACTACGGTTCTCTGCTATAGAATTTGTTTATCTACGCGTAGGTGCGTTGTACGTTGCACCTTTGTTTTCTGATTTACACGTTCGCCCGGGCGCTTTATTAATCGTTTAGTTGCGCCCAATTTTTATTGTTATTATTATGGTTAGGATTTAGTTATCCTTTTAGGTTTATCGCTTATCGAAGGCTGCTACGCATTTGTGTTATTATAAGCTCGTTTGGTGTCTTTTATTTATTAGTATTCAATCCCGAGATTGGTTTTGAATACGTGCCCCCGGGGAGTGCTTGGGTTAAAAAATTTCGATCCATTTTAGGCCCCATTTGATTGTTTTAGTTATTCAAATAGGTTCTAGAAAGGATACCCCCGCATGGCTAGGATTTCTGATACCCCCTTTCGGCTAGAATTTCTGCTGTTGTAGTCCATCCTTGGCCTTGTCTGACTTGGTTAACAACAAAGAACAAGGATGGCCACCTTCCTTTCGGTCGGGTTTTTGTTTTGTGTTGGTCCTTCCAGCATGTTTAATCCTTCCCCATTTTATGCTTCATTCATGGAACGGATACTAATTCATCTCATCGAGCTTTCGACTCGGAGGGAAGAATTCGTCATTTTACCTACCAAGGTAGGCGCCCTTTGAAATCGGCAATTTTTCTGTTTCGGGACATGTCGGTTTTTCCGACTTATGGCCTTACCTTAGGACACAGACATTGGTTTACCTCATTGAGTTTTTTCTCAAGTTGGAAACTCGTGTCCAGCACTTAGGAAGGTCACCTAAGAAGGTGCTTCTTCGGTGGGCTTAGCAATTTTAACCGCGGGACTTTTACCATGGGACTTTTGAGTTGCTCCCTCTTCAGTGTTGATTCCTAGGAGATGGGCATCAATCCTTGCTACTGAATTTAACTTCGGTTTTAAGGAATTCATTCCTGTTTCTAGGAGAACACTTCTTTGGGATTAGCAACTTCATCCGAGGGACAGATTTGGTGATTTTTCTGTATCTTCAGAGAGGTCTGGTGGCAGCTCTTTGAATGAGTGTTTGCCAAGTATTCAGCATATTCCATAGTAAGAGGCGCATTCCTTCGTTTGGTTGTTTGTCTTAGAACAACTGGTTCCCTTTGAGGCAATAAACCTATTCCTCTTGTTTGACTTTGCTTGACGTTTTCGATTCCCGAACTGCTTCGTTTAGTGCATGACCTGGGATTTTTTTCTACAGCCCCGCTGTGTATGGCGGATTGCTCCTAATTCACCTACATTTCAAGGAATTATTCTTCCTTTAGCATAGATCAATAAGTATGTCATTCAAGTAGGCACATAATTAATTTTTGATGCACACAGTTTTTGTAGGTAAACCATTACTCAACATGGACATAGTGATCAACAAAGAAAGTTAAAAAAGTTTCGATGACAAGATAAAATCAGGGAAATGAGGTAAGATAATGAGAGCTTTAGTTTAACGCTCCATTGTTCAGGTGTTAGCGGTTGGTCCCTCTGATGAGCATTCTCCTTGAATTGGTCTGGGCTCTTTCCTTTCTAAGGTGTGCTGCCCCTTATTTGAGAAGAGTCGTGATAGCTCTTATGATCTCGTACATATTGTTGCAACCAGCCCTTCCTGATCAACCCCTCGATTACCGATTTTAAGTGCCTGCATTCATCGGTATCGTGCCCCGGCTGTTTGTGGAAATAACAAAATTCTCCTGACCTCATGGCGGCATTTTTGACGGGTCTTTGTTTCGAGACCGGATATCTTTTGGTGCCTCTAATTGCCATGAATATATTTCCCATGGAGTCGTTAAGGGGGGTGAATTCAGAGTTCTTGAAAAAGCATAGCTTCTTCCTTGCTCGACCGTCTTCTTCTTCACTGCTCCTTTTTTGATTATCTGAGTTGCCTTGGACCTTTCCATTCTTCTCTGCATGTGTGTTTCTCTCTTCAGTACTTGCATATTTTTCGGCTTTGCTAAGTAACCGTTCGAGTGTACTTGGTTTATTTTTCTTGATCCATCATCCTAACTTGGTTTTCCTGCATATGCCCTTTTTGAGAGCCATTAAGATCATGCTGGGTTCGGGATCCTTGACTTTAGCCAATGCAACATCAAAGCAAGTGAGAAAAACTCTGATGGGCTCTCTTGGTCTTTGCTGTAGTCCGCTTAGCTCCGTAGCATCCTGAGCTTCTAACGCCTGCGATCTGAACTGCTCATTGAATTGCCTAGCCAACGTCACGAAATTGTCCACAGACCGCGGTGGCAGCTTTGTGAACCAAAGATAAGCCACTCCTTCTAGGTAAGTTGGAAAATATAGGCATTTGATTTCGTCAGTAGCGCATGCTCCATTCACGTACTGGTCATATTTACACAGAAATATATCGGGGTTAGTTGTCCCGTCGTAAGGCTGCAACGATGGAGGTTTGAACCTTCATCGGTATACAGTTTTCTTAATCCTCTCGGTGAGTGGGGTTTTAGCTGGGAAAGATTCCCATTCTTTCTGGTCATCCTTCATCTTCAGGCTCTCTTCCACAATTGCTTGCACCATTCCTAAGATGTACTCTTGTTTGTTGGTCGGAACCATGAGTTGACCACCTTTTTCACCATCAACCCTCGATCTAGATGCGCCTTCGTGGACTGGGGATAAGGAATCTAGGAATCCTTCCGGCAGGGATGTCTTGATGGCAGCAGGACTGTCTTCCCGCTCCACAATTGCATCATCAAAGTAATCGTTCGCAGGTGTTTTGCTCCTTTCGTAGTTCGGATTGGTGCGACGCGCAACTCTTGGAATGGAATCCCCCTATCTTGAGTGTGAAGCGGGGAATTCTGTTTCTAATTCGTGATTTGTCCGAGTCAGCGAGGAACAAGTGGCACTAAGAGCGGCTTTTGCGGTAGCGGCTTGGATAACGAGTATCGACTCGAGCTTCTTCATCATCACGCTGCTTGCGATAGTTATCTGACTTGTTAATCCTGTCACCGCTTCCTTCAACTTTTCCCTGGTTACAATCTCTTTGATTTCCGGTGGCTTCCCTTCATCGGAGTCGCCATCTAGTGGCATAATGGTGTTGATGCTGCTGCTGGGGTTGTTGGCTTCATTGGCGGTTCTCCTTAGCATGCTCATGATTGTAAGCACGGTGTCTCTCAGAAAATCTTGTCAGATCTGAAATGGAAAAAAGCAAAACATGACCCCACGGTGGCCGCCAAAATGTTTACACCAAAAATGGTCTAAACACCCAAGGTACTAAACTGTACTTCACCAAAATAAGTAGAACCATGTCTAATTAGCAATAAAAAGTAAAAAATGCGAGAAAAAGTAAAGTAGAGACAAGATTTAGAGTGGTTCAGCCACTAACGAGGCCTACATCCACTATGAAGATGATTTCATGTCTTATAATGAGAATTACAAGGTACATCAACTCTTTAACCTCATACATCTCTATATCCACTCAATATACCCTCGTTTATGTATTTTGATCTAGAGAATTATACAAGAGAATAATGAAGTTTGAGGAGAAGAAGGGTGGATGAATGATTGAGAGAGAAGATGCCTTCACTCTAAGATGGTCCTTGACGCCATGGCCAGATCTGCGGTTGAGTATGAAGTTTAGCAGCACTTCGTGGTTTTTTCAAGAGCCCCCCTTAAACGTGGGTTGCCATCATTTATTTATAGGTGAACTCCTCTTGGTAAATGACCCGGAATCTGTTTATCCAGGCTGTAGGTCGTTCATTCTGCTAATTACGACCATGCCACTGGACAACTATAGCCAGCTGTCCGTGGTCATATTCAGTGTTATGTGCGGACGACTTGTTGAGTGTCTTGAATAGTTGAGCGGGTCCTTAAGTGCGGGCAGACTTCATAAGAGCGGGGTGCGGAGCCGAGATCGATCCTCCTTTGTTCCTTGTGCGATCGCCCTTCTTGAACCAAGGGCGCTTGTCCTCTTGCTGCCTTTGCATGGTGCCGCTTGGCTTTATGGTTATACTACGAGGTTGCTCTAGCTCGTGCAAAGCGGGTGACCTGTCTTATTTTAGCGCCTGAACGGTTCTCTGGATGTGCAGCCTTCATCTTTGTCGAGTCGCGCTTCTCATGGCCCGGTCGCACTGGTATACCTGACCTGCATTGGGTTTGATATTTGGATCCTGCTTAGTGCGGTTGTGTTATGTACGACCGACGCTGGTAAGACCTGCCTTGTCCCCTTTTACCCAATGTGCATATGGTTTTTTAGGGATTAACAGACACTATGGAATCGAACTATCCGTTTCACATAAAGTTCGGCCAATTTTGATGCCGTCCTAGTCGACTTGACAGGAATGAACCTCGCACTTTTGGTCAGACGATCCACGATGACCCAAATCCCTTCGTTTTCTGCCCTGGTTCTAGGTAGTCCATCGATAAAATCCATCGATACTTTCTCCTACTTCCACGTAGGAACTTCTAATGGCTGAAGTAAACCGCTCGGCTTCTTCTGTTCAGCTTTCACCAACTGACACTTCATAAACTTGGAAATGAACTTTCCAATATCTCGCTTCATCCCTTCCCAGTAGTAGACTCTCCTCATGTCCTAATACATTTTATTTCCACCAGGATGAATCGTAAGCTTCGAGTGATGACATTCTCTCAGAACCTAATCCCTCAATCCGTCAATATCAGGAACAACTAATTGCCCTTGCTTTCGAAGCCAACCTTCTCAATCGACCTCGAACTCTTTATCTTCTGGTTCCAGTTTCTGAATGAACTTGACAAGCTTCGCATCTTTCTTTTGGTTCTCGCCAATCCTTTCGATAAGAGTCGGTCTTATCGATAAGCTTGCCAACATTTCAGGTTCCAATTCACACCTTGGCTTGAAATCGAACCTTGCCAAGTACTCGAAGCCCTTCCATTCCGAAAACATCGCTCCTAAACTTGCGTGTCTTCAACTTAACGCATCTGCAACTGCGTTACCCTTGCCTAGAGTATAGGCTATGCCAAAATCATATGACGCCAGAAACTCTAACTATCTTTGCTGCCGAAGATTCAATTCCTTTTGAGGGAAAAGATAGTTCAACGACTTGTGATCCGTAAACAACTCAAATCGAACTCCCAACAAGTAATGTCACCACATCTTTAGAGCAAATGCAATCGCCGCCAACTCCAAATCAAGAGTTGGGGAATTCTTCTCATGTGGCTTCAGCTGTCGACTCGCATAGGCCACAACCTTATCCTTCTGCATTAGCATTGCTCCAAGTCCAGTACCACATGCGTCGGTATATACAACCATCTCTTCATTCCAACTTGGAATGGTCAACACAGGTGCACTCGTTAATCTCTCCTTCAGGATTCTGAACGCTTGTTCACACTTTGCATCCCATGTGAATACTTGGTTCTTCTTCGTCAATCATGTCAATGGTGCAGCTACCTTGGAGAAATCCTTGATAAACCGTCGGTAATATCCTGGCAACCCAAGGAAACTTCGAACATCCGTCGCATTCTTAGTTCGATCCCAGTCCTGGATTGCTGCAACTTTAGCGGGGTTGACCGCTATCCCTTTTCCAGAAACTACATGACCTAAGAACCTCGCTTCATCCTTCCAGAAGTGACTCTTTGAGAACTTAGCCTTAAGCTGAGGCTTCCGCAAGATCTCTAACACAACTCTCAAGTGTGTCTCATGTTCTTCCTCATTTCTGGAGTAAACCATAATATCATCCACGAACACAAGCACAAACTTGTTCAACTGGTCTCTGAATACTCTATTCATAAGATCCACAAAATATGCTGGCGCGTTAGTCAACCCGAATGGCATCACCAACCATTCGAAGAAAGCAGATGGTGTCCTAAAAGCAGTCTTTGATACACTATCCTTAGACACCCTCAACTGGTGAAATTCCGTCGCCAAATCCATCTGAGAAAACACTTTGGCTTCGTGAAGCTGATCGAACAAGTCACCAATCCTTGGCAACGGATACTTGTTCTTCTTATTCACCTTGCTCAGCTCACGATAGTCCACACACAATCTTAACGAGCCGTCCGCCTTGGTTGCAAATACGACTGGTGCAGCCCATTCAGAAACACTCCTCCGAATGAATCCTTTTCCCAAAAGGTCATGAACTTGCACCTCTAACTCTTGCTGTTCCCTAGGCGTCATCCGCCTAAGAGGGATATTGATTAGTCTAGCACCCTCGACCAAATCGATCCTAAACTCGATCTCACGATGCGGAGGCAACCCTTTGACCTAGTCAAAGACATCTACATACTCATTAGCGATCAGCACTGATGACAGGTCTTCTTCTGGAATCCCAAGCGAATATAGATAACTCACGAAGACCCCATCTTCACGCTTACATCTAATCAACACCTTTCACCCTTCCGCATCCCCAACCCTCACCTCTAGCTTCTCGCAATTCACCCTCGCCGCATACCTCTTGAGCCAATCCATGCCCAAGATGATCCCAAACCTAGCGAAGTTAAGAACAAAGCAATCGCACACAAAAGAGCAACCATGACTCGACAACACTAGACCTCGACATATCATGCAAAGATTTGACGAACCCCCAATTGGATTAGTAATTATGAAGGTTCTATCACAATTCTCAGGTTCTAAACCCAAGAGACACACAAGATCATTGCAAATGAAAAAATGCGATGCTCCAGTATCGAAAAGCACACGAACTGAAACACCATTAACAGAAAGAGTACCTTGCACCACGACACCATTTCCCTTCTCCTCTGCAGTGGGAGCTCTCGAAGAAGATGGCATGGCTTCCAAAGCATATGCCTTCACAATCTTCTTGCCCTTAGCTGATTCCGGACAATCCTTCTTCTCATGCCCAGGCTTCCCACATTTGAAACACTTTTTCTCAGCTTTGGGATTCTTGCACTCATTAGAAACATGACCTTTTTGCTAGCAGTTAAAGCAAACCACCTCACTCTTGGGTTTCTTTTGGCCATCTTTTCCCTTCTGTTGTTGCTGCTTCCTCTTTTTATTATTACCAGACTGTTGTGGTTTCTGAGCTTCCTTGGTTGCAGCGACCACATTTGCTGAAACAAGCTCTCATGGCGAATAGCTTTTTCCACAATCTTCTCAAATGTGTCATCAAGATGGTCCACTAACGGCTTTCCAATATAAGCATCCAAACCCAAGACAAACTTCTCGTTCTTCTGATATGGTGTATCAATGTATGAACGAGCATATTTGGACAAGGCTTCTAAGTCAGAAATGTAGTCAAGAACAGAACGACTATTCTGTTTCAGCTCCACAAACTTTTTGAAGAGAACGGACTTCTGAGCAGTGGAGATAAACTTTGCTTCAAACTTAGCTTGGAATAGCTCCCATGAAATTTCTTCCTCTGCATTCTCGAGTGCTACAGAATTCCACCATTCCATGGCCCTATTCTGTAGTTGCCTTGATGCAAGTTTTCTCTTTATTGCATCCTCGATACCCAAGTCTCCAAAGATTCAAACACATGAATCCATCCACCTCTGAACCTCTTCAGCTGGTTCAGTTCCCTTGAATGGTTTCCCCCTAGAGATGTAAAGTCCTTACATAGCTTTGCAAAATCAACTACTCTAGGAACTCGCACACCGACATCTACCGTTGCCGCCACTGGAGCGGGTACCCTTCTCATAATTGCTTCCACCATGGCTTCAAACATGGCCGGGTAATTAAGTTCACCACCATTTTCCCCTCCAGTATTGGCTCCCCTAGCAGCGCGTCTTGTTTCTCGTCTACTCATTCTTAATCTGCAATTTAGAATAATTAGTCACTTTCAAGGAAAACTGCTAAAGGAAAACAACCATTACTACCATATATGCTAATATATATAGTAAGCATCCAACTGAAATCTACAAGTACGTCTCTCATACGTGATTACGTCTCTCATACGTGATTACGTCTTAGAACTTTGGCTAAAAATCGTTAACCAGAGCTCTGATACCAAATGTGACGACTGCCCATAACCCCCGCGCTATACAAAAGAAATAATGCGCTGAAAGGTGTGCAAGGCAGTCGTGGACGAACATCAGAGTAGGAAATCACAAGCGAAACCTGTCATAAACTCACAGTGCAAGGATAAAATATAATAGAACATATACAACAGGTTGTAATAGTGAAGCAGAAACATAAGACTTTCATACAACCAGAAAGTAATATCCACAAACTTGGAAATAGTGTTTATACAAAGTTGCCTCACTACATTATTCAGAAAAGCAAATAGCGGAAACCCAATTATTAGATACTAATAAAACCGGTACGTGAGCCTCCTGCTCGCCACCGATCAACATCATCGTCCTCACTAAAGCATCAACTGTCACCTGCTACTTAGTCTACCCATCCACGACCGGATGAACAACCCAAGATAATAAAAGGAAACATAAAACCTTGAGTCTGAAAACAGTCTTAGTGAGCGATAAAACAGCAAACAAACTTCAACAATAAAGTGTATGAGAAAGGATAAATAAACATACTAATCTACCCACAACACCAGAGAAGAACTCAACCTTATCTTCCCCACATCGGACAGTAATAGCCTTTACAATAACAATTCAACCATTCATCCATGGAAACCAGAACACCCAATCAATCATGGAAAACACACACATGACATCCAAATTATGTAAATCTCACACAGAATAACCAATCATCCATGACTGACTCTGGTTATCACCGCCAATCCTGCTTTGAAACCACCATTAATCGTATGACGACCAACTTTGCCATATGTCAAGGGCTAATGGTAACCCCAGTTCTAGCATAAACTCCATATGTACAACCTTGACAATGTCCAAACTTGACAACTAGGCCTTTCAACGATACCCAAGGTACTCGACCAACAATCGGTCTTTTGGGTGCCCCCATCGTACCCCTGCTTTGAGCGTGCTTGAACTTACGACAACGATAATCTCTCGGCCTTCAATATCTCTAGTCGTCCAACCTTGACAGCTATTTACTGCTCAAGCGATCTTCTCGAGCAACCATTATCCACTAACTCACAACCTTTGAGTTGCCACCTAGTTCGTTGTTCCACCTTGATCAACGAACACATTCAACACTTTGAACCTTCCTACTTGAATTTACTTCGAAGTCACACCATCACCAAGCTAATTTGACTCCACTCGGTCCATATCTGACAGATCCAAATTTGACTCCACCCGATCAAAATTTGACTCCATCACCCGATCCAAATTTGACTCCACCCGGTCCAAATTTCACCCCTCCACCCGATCCAAATTTGACTCCACTCGGTCCAAATTTGACTCCACCACCCGATCCAAATTTGACTCCACCCTGTCCAAATTTGCCTTCACCACCCGATCCGAATTTGACTCCACCCGGTCCAAATTTGAGTCCACCACCAGATCCAAATTTGACTCCACCCGGTCCAAATTTGACTCCACCCCCCGATCCAAATTTGACTCCACCCGGTCCAAATTTGACTCCACCACCCGATCCAAATTTGACTAAACCCTTTCCAAATTTGACTTCACCACATGATCCAAATTTGACTCCACCCTGTCCAAATTTGACTCCACCACCCGATCCAAATTTGACTCCACCCTATCCAAATTTGACTCCACCACTCGATCCAAATTTGACTTTACCCGGTCCAAATTTGACTCCACCACCCTATCCAAATTTGACTCCACCCGGTCCAAATTTGACTCCACCACCCGATCCAAATTTGTCTCCACCCAGTCCAAATTTGACTCCACCATCCGATCCAAATTTCTGCATATTGCAATTCAACTCCTATTTCGAACAAAACTTCGACAAACAACGAATCCGACGAAACCAACTCAATTAAAATCACCAAACACAATCATAAACATATCATAACCTTACTAACCACATGAATATGACTATTACCACAAAAATGATGTAAATCTCACCCAAAAACCATTAAAATGAACATATGATCAAAATGAGATATCTAACCAACATAAACATGTAAAATGACATGAAATTAACAAGTAAAACTTGTTAGATTAGATCATAGGGTGATGCATATGAAAATGAACTTGTAATGGTGTAATCTATGGTAAAACATCCTAATTTGATGAGAAACATGCATAAACACTCATATACTTCATTGTATTCATGTGAGAGATGTAAATCACTCACCGATTTGCCGAAACAATCTAAAATGATAGAAATAAGAATCCAGAGAGCGAGCACTCCAAATCAATCCCCTCGATCCAGTGAATTTGCCTTTGAAATGAAGTAGATCTTGCCTTGGATGGTGTAGATCTTCGATTTTCTCCCTTATATTTGGATTTTAATGGTGGAAAGCTGTAGGAGGAAGAAGGAGATCAAATGCCTTCAAATGAGAGAATGAGAAAAAGTAAACCTTTTCCTCCACTCTCACCCCCTATTTATAGGATTCCACTAAGGCTCCTAAACCAGAATAGCCCACTGAAAAACCTTAAAACAGCGATTTCTCCCAAACCGCTGAGCCAAATCTTTAATGTAACCACTCTACGGAATGGCAATCATCAATTCCTTTCTAACGGCACAAATCTCACTCTCTGATTCGACCTGAGTCAAAAGTTATGCCCTATACAAAGCTAACAGGGGCAAAATGGTCATAAACAAAATCAGTAAAAATTATGGTCATGTCTCACATCCCCATAAACAACATATTAAAATATGAGAATGATCCAACCCTTAGAGAATAAAACAAATATATTTTACGATCTTCTGATGCGTAAAACGCGGGTTGTTACAGATCCCACATCCGTTAATGTCACTCATTAAGAGAATGCATTAAGTTTGTGAAGCGTTATAGGTAAACAGAAACATTACAATACAAATATAAAATAGCAGCGGAATTTAAAACATTATTAATCATAAAGCATCGTGGTTCAAAACGTGGTTACATCATATGTCTGAAAAATATATAACCGAGTACATCATTAAAATTTCTTCCTTGTACTTTAAGACATCAGAGTAGAGTAATAAAAGAAGCATAATCACCAAAACATAGTCATAGTAGAGAAACATGAAATCGAGCAGTACATCTATGCAGCTCCATGCAAGATGAAAGCAGAATCCTGATCAAGCCTGAGTATTCCCACCCTGAGAACCTAGGGGGGTAAATGGAAAAGAAAGAAGAGGAAACAAAATGGGTCAGACATAAAGTCTTGCGAGTCTAATTACTTTTAGCATATAAATAAGTAAAAGTATCATGATAGGCATATAAAGTGGATAAGAGAGATAACAACCGAAAAAGGCAGGTATGACGAGGTAAACAGGATCAACATGACAGAGTATATTGCGCTTCTCTAATAATTTATCTGCACCAACACTAGTGTCATATTAACAAGATGATCCACAACAAGTATAAGATGGTAGACTTAGGTGTACTTCCAGTGAGAGGTTTTCACCCCATACAATCAGTAGGCAGCCCAACATACCGGAGGTACCCCTAAGGGTACTAACGGGCTCCACAACATACCAGATTCTAGATGTACCCTAATTGCAACCCTAATCGATCAGCTCCCTACTCTGTAAATACCCTATGCTGGCCCCACAGTAGGGTGTATCACTCTCTAAAGTGGCAACCCTTCGTTTTCAGAATGTGCACAACCATATCTATAGGTTTCACGGTGTCTAAACCTCCTCTGTCGGACCCATGCACGCACAAGATCCCGTCGGAATGCACCGCCCACACCGTCCCCCACATTTGGATCTCTTACAATCAGCCCAGTAAGCGTGCCCTGACTCGGACCAAGTTTAGAGTACTCCTTTGATACTTATATATGGGTTACTAACTGAAACGGGTCCCACACACAAGATGATACAAGCTTCCCCTATGCTTGCATCCTTATTAGGTTTTCCACAGGTTATGCCATACCAAAGTAAAAGATTGTATAACCCCACATGTTAAGTTTGTGGGCCTATATATATATATAAATATTACCCACCCACCCAAGATTTACCTAATCCACCCACTGTTTCAAACAAGTTTACTTAAACCCTACTTAAGATATATGTTCATACAATCCCTACGAATTCAACTTGGTTAAGTATTCCAATTCATTACCATATTCATTTATGGTTATAATGTGCTAGACCTCCCACATTAAGCCTACCACTTGTGGATGCTGGATATGCCTGTCGGTTCTGGGCAAACTTCTTCCACAAGTCGAACTTAACCTCGTGTCTTAGCACGTCTCGTGTTTATGCACTTAGACCCATCACATTAGATTCACCACTTGTGGTTGCTGGATACGCTGGTAAGTTCCAGGTAGACTTCCACCACAAGTGTAATATAACCTCGTGTCTAAGCGCAGTTACAGTTTCTAATTACTGTAATTCTAAGCATTTCCATTATTAACCATTTATTCCTATGTCATTGTAGGTTTTCATGCCCCTTTCCCAAGTTATGTTCATAATGAACCATATACCCCAAATTGAGGTCTTTAATCACAAGTTGATTTATGCCCCAAATTGATGTTCATATATTACATTCAAGTTATGCCCAAATTTCCAATTACTAGTTATGCCCCAATTTTACCGTTTTCCCCTCGTTCCCAATTTAACGCATTCGTATATTTTGGCGGCACTCCTAGGCTCGAAGGTAACCAGGCTTTATAAAAATAAAAGGGAAAAGATGAAGGGAAGAGGACAAAAATGATCATACTAATAAGTTGACATATAATGGCAGAAATAGGGATAAACACATAGTGGCATAATGATAAGATAGACATATAGGAATATATCTGATGAACATGTGACAATAGAACTGATTCTAACATAATAGGGATTTCATAAACAGGCATGATAGGATCTAAACGATGAGTTAGTTAACCAACTAATAACAAATAAGATTTAGCCACAAACATAATAGGAACAGGCATAAGGTGATCTAAGTAGTGAATTAGATCTACAAACAATGGCAAATCTAACATGATAAATAGGTATAAGTTCAGATCTAGTTCATAGTCATGTTAGAATAACTTAGACAAACAGGTTATAACAGATCTAATATAATACAAATAGTCATAGGCATAGATCCAAGTTATAGTCATGTCAAGATTTACTTTTAAACATTTAGATTTAGAAGTAACGTAAACTCACAGTGATTGGATCTAAGAAAAGTAGAAGAAAGAATTGCTAATGTTGAATCACAGATCCCTAAACTCTAATTGATTGTTGAAGAAGAAAAGACTTGATTTAATCTGGGCAGAGGCATCATCTAGTTCTCTATTATTTTTGGTGTGGAGAAACAAGAAAATGAGGCCATATATATAGCTATCACCAAACCCTTTATGGTGTTGACTCATGCTTCGACAACCCCCTTATGGGGTCGACACCTCCTTGATAGGGTCGACACCGCTGGGCGGGTATTTCCCGCTCTTCTGATTTTTGCGATTTTGAACTGTTTTTTTTTGAATTTTCTGGATATATTTTATTCATATATATTCTTCTTAAGCGTATACAAACTTCAAACCTTGATAACTTCTTCATACGGTGTCCGTTTTATGCAAATCAGGTGTCTATTTTGACCAGAATTCCGAGACAAACGCAATGGCGTAGTCCATTTCCATTAATTCTGAATATTAAATTAATTATTCTTTAATTTATCATCTTTTAGTGTTGTTATAATATGCAGTGTTACAAGAAAAGGTATCCTACTCATCACTTGGAATTGGCAGCGATCGTGTTTGCGTTGAGGATGTGGAGACAATATCTGTTGGGGAAAGATTCGAGTTGTTTGTCGATCATAAGTTGTTAAAGTATCTTTTCTCTCAAAAGGATTTAAATTTCATCAGCAGAGACGGTGAGAGTTCTTGGCTTCATATGATTTCAATATCGCGTACACACTCGAGAAGGGCAACGCGGTAGCTGATCCATTGAGTAGGAGACATGCCAGTTTGGGGCTATGTTTCTTGAATGGAAGCAATTGGAGTATATCGCGAGATATGATTTCAGACCTAAGTGTGAATTAGATCCCAAGATGTTAGCTAGTTTGACGATCAGACCAACTTTGATTGAGCGGATCGGTTCTAGTCAAACGGACGATCCTAATCTATTGGAAATCATCTCTAAGGTAGAGATGGGTATCGACGGTAAGGGAATAAACAAGTATTGACTTCATCGAGAAGGATGGCTTCGAAAAAATGGGAGACTAGTTGTACCGAACATTAGTTAATTGAGAGACGAAGTACTTAGAGACTGCCATTACTCAAAATTGACTATACATCCCGGTGGTAACAAAATGTATCGAGACATGAAGCAGAACGACTACTGGGAAGGGATGAAGAGAGACGTTGGGAAGTTTATACCCAAATGCATGAACTATAGTTAGTTAAAGCCGAGCAAAAGAAGCCTAGTGGTTTGTTACAACCGTTGGAAATTCCCAAATGGAAATGGGAACAAATCTCAATGGATTTCACTGATGGTTTACCAAGGACTAGATCGGGCCATGATAGTATTTGGTTGATTGTGGATTGATTGACCAAAACTGCAAGGTTTATACCGGTCAAGTCGAATAGAACGACAGCTAAGTTAGCAGAACTATATATAAAGTGGGCAATGAGATTTCATGGAGTACCTAAAGGCATTGTGAGTGATCGAGATCTATTATTTACTAGTGGGTTTCAGAAGAGCTTACAATAGGCTTAGGATTAGAATTACATCTCAGTACCGCATACCATCCTCAAACTGATGGCCAAATGGAGAGGGTGAATCGTGTATTAGAGGATCTCTTGAGAGCTTGTATATTGGATTTTGTGGGGTCATGGGATGACCATTTGCATTTGGCTGAGTTCGCATGTAATAACAGTATCAATCCAGTATTGGTATGGCTCCATTTGAAGCTTCATACGGGAGACCGTGCAACTCACCATCATGTTGGTTGCAAAACCAGTGAGAAATTTGTACTTGGGCCAGATGTAATAAGGGAAACTTCAGATAAGATCAAGGTTATTCGACAGTGAATGAAGGCTTCCCAAGATAGGCAGAAGAATTACGCCAATAAAAGACAAAGAGATTTGAAATTCTCTGTTGGTGACTTGGTATTCGTCAAGATTTCTCCGTTGAAGAGTTTGATTCGGTTTGGTAGCAGAGGTAAGTTAGCGCCAAGGTTTGTTGGCCCAATCCCAGTTCTCGAACGAGTTGGGAATTTAGCGTATAAAATTGGATTGCTAGACAAGATAGCAGGAATGCACAACGTATTTCATGTTTCTCAGTTAAGGAAGTTTGTGCACGATTTTGATATGACTATTTCACCAGATCAATTAGATGATATTGAGGTAGAATCCGAGGTAGTTGGAAATCGCAGAACGATTCTTGTTGTCGGACACAAAACAAAACAACTTCGAAGGAAGATGGTGAAACTGGTTAAGGTCCAGTGGGGGTGATAATGAGAATGACTTTACTTGGGAAACCGAGGAGAACATAAGTAAGTCGTATCCAGAGCTCTTTACCTGGTAAGATTTTAATCGCGATATTATATATGTTTGATTATTTGTAAATGGTTGTAGACAAGCGGGATATAATTGTATGTTTTCTTGGTTAACGAATTTCGAGGGCGAAATTTCTTAAGGAGGGGAGAGTGTAACAACCCGTATTCTACGTATTGAAGGAACGTAGAGTATTTATTTTATTTTCATACGAAGTCGTATGGACATGTAACTTTGGGAAATGACTATTGGGGTCATTTCCCACATTCACGAATTTTGTCGGATTTTAAAATGACTATTTTACCCCTGGAGAATCTTGTTTCGCCTATAACTTGTGATTGGTAAGGAGTTTTGACCTAAAATCACTTCCATTGGATTTGGATGATGGTTTTCCATTCCATAGAGTGGTTACATTAATCAAACAGACTTGCCGTTTGGGAGATATGGCTGAAATAAGATTTGAAAGATAGAAAACAACCTAATTGAGCTTAATTAAGTGATTAGCAGCTAGGCCCATAACCCAATTCAGGATTAGGGTTATGGGAGGGCTGAAAGGACTTGGAGAATCATCTCCTTTAATTTTTCTAGCCGCGACAAACCTTTCCCAAACCCCAACCATTGCTTCGATCTTCTAAATCTCTTTCTAATCACTTCCTAATCACAAATTAATCGAATCTACATCAAATCAAGCCGGATTAACACCAAATTCGAGGTAGAGCTGCTGCACCACATTGGAATCCGAGCCAAATCAGTAAAAGTTTCAGATCTATCATTTATTATTGGCTAAGGTGAGTGATTAGCATGTTTATTCACTATTTATGGCTTATTAGGGGTAATGATAATTAGTGAACTAATGACTCAAAAAATATGAAAAAGTATGCATAAATTCGAAAATCATATTTTATGTCACATATATGAAATTGTGTTGATTTGGATTTATTTTGTTAATCCCGAAATTTAGGGGATTAAGGGGAAAATAATGGATTTGGGTATGTTTGCTCTAAGTTAACAGGTGAGATCACTGTTTTGATGTTTTGGTTGATTCTACATGTTACTACTGCTGTTTGATGTTTTATGATTGCATAGAAAAGTTAGGATAGTTGAAAACGTTGTCACTCGATGAAAAATAGCTTACTGGAAATTCTGCAGGGATCTAGTTCGGATCAGATGGGGGGATCGGATCGGATAAGACGGACCAAACCGGATTAGAGCATGGCAAAAAGGAAGGCCACTTGCATAGGGTTGGAGTTGGATTGGAGCACCGAACCGAAATGGAGGAGCACTGAACTGAGCTGAGATGAGGAGGGAGCACCGAACGGAACCGAAATAGAGGAGCACCGAACCGAACCGAGATAAGGAGGAGCACCGAACCGAACACCAATTCGACCAAAACCCGAGATGCAAAGGAAGTCCAAGTGGGATGTTATAGCTCAGGATCCAAATGGGAACCAATGAGTTAACTTCAAGAATTGGGCTTTGCTGCGGGATGCATGCAAAGGAGTTATTGATATCTATAACTTTGGTTCACCATTGAGAGAGGGGGCGTGTAGAAGAAACAGAGCCATGGTGGTGTGGACTGGTTGGCCCATACCCTAGAGCCAGGGCAGTGTGGACTGGGTAGGGTTATTGATTACAGACCAAGGCAGTGTGGTTATAGCAATAGTTGTACAGAGTCCAGGGGGTGTCGACCTGTCATGGCCCCCAATAGATTTGGTGATCAAAGCAGTGGATATCGTATGCTTTACGCACTGAGTGAGAGATGTGAGGATGATTGCTATGTTTGGTGTTTGCTATACACATGACATGCACACTCCCATTTTACACTCTATGTTAGTGTTACCTTAGAGTATTGTACTTCCTTTTGTGCTAACTCTTTGGTTTCAGGTCCAGGTCAGGTATGATTACTTATACCTGTTTTTGTTCTATTTAGTTATATAGGATTGTTATCACTCACACCAAACTTTCATCTGACTCGGAGTTTTATGTCTCTTCTTATTACTCTAGGTGCTCCTAAATGAGCAGACTAAAGGCAGTTTAGGTGGTTATGCATGAGTAGCTATCCGGAGGCGAGGACGAGGCTTCTACATACTTTATACATATTCTCAATGTGTAGTTACTGGTCACTAATTTGGGAATGTAGTGTACCTCTTTTATTTCCTTTTAGAGACAGTATTTTAAAGTTATAATAATTGGATATGAAGCTGTATTTTGATTCGGCTACTCTGATGGATATGGTTTAGTTTTCAGCTTATGTACTGTCTCGCCTATTTTATATCAAGTTATGTTATTATTATATTTTATTCCATGCGGCATGAGATATACTACAGGTTCTTTGGTAATTCATCGTTTCAACCTTTTTGACGATCGCCCCGTGCTAGTCGGGCTTTAGCACAACGCATTTAGAGGAAATGTCTAAGGGTACGGGGCGACTGACACAATGGTGCAAAAGCCCATGTAGTCCCTCCGCTTATCACCAGTAATTATTTTGATCTTCTGCCTTTGGTTTAAGATGTTGTTGAGCAGTCTACTTCTAGCATCGGCGTGGCTGTCCCTGTAGTGCCCAGTGTTCGTTGGCTTTGGGGTAATAAGTTCAGGAAGCGTTGGCATCGTCTCTCCAAAGCTCAAAGGAGTGTTATGATATGTCTAGTCTTCATATGCAGCCATGCGGTGCTGCTGTTGACGTGGCAGCTGATGTAACAAAAAGGAATTCCGCTCGATCTGAATCGATCGCTAAACCGACCAAGACCGTTCGAAACCCCTGATTATTTTGAGGACATGACAAATCCGAACGCAAACAGAAGAACATTTCATTGTATATTACAACATTTCCATCAGAATACAAGAATATTATAGAGTATGAATAAATATTACACAGAAAATATTAGAGATTTAAATTACATTTAAATACATCGCAGCGGAAAAACAATACAAAGCACAACTAAAAGTAATACACGGATACATAGCTTTCCGGATATCATTCCAGCTGTAAATCAGGATCTTGGGAATATAATTCTGCAAAACCAAAACTACAAGCTCCCCATGTCAAAATAAGGGCACCCAGAGTTTAGGTTAAAACAATAAACTCCAGGTCAGTCATGTGACTGGTGTGAGAACTAAAACAGTTATTAATCTTTATTTTAAATTTAGGTAAATCAAGGGACCATGCCGTATAACACGTAACGGGTTTCCTCCTAAGAATACCTGTGCATAAGACAACAGCGCAATGCTAAATAAAGAAAAATGAAGCTATTATAAGACCCAGGTCCAATCACACAATGCAATGCAAGCCGAAGGATAGGGTTTTTACCTTATAATAGTCAAAGAATGCTTGATAAGCTAAATTTCATCTTTTACTATTACTATAAGTGAAGAAAACAATTTCAATCATAAGTATCAATCATAAACGACATAAGTGCCCCATACCACTATGTCGCCATACTAGGCTCTACAAATAGAACCGCAAAGTCACGTATTGGAAGCTGGATTTCCATCTGTGAACCGAGGGAAAAGATAGTCCCCACCGATTCGAGACAATCTAGCCCATGTCTCAGGACCCAGACACAGGTGAGCCCTTGGAGCAACAGGGCCGGTCCACTCGATGTGGATTTAACTTAAACCTTGGACACTGCGTTTCCCCACCCTTTGGGGCGTAAATGAGCCAAATGGCTCCATCGGCTCCACATAGTCACCGATATATCTGAGGCGCCTCGCAACAGCAACAACCACACAGGTGAAAATAATATAAATGTCAGGGCTGGTAGGTCATTGACACCACCCTAGCTAGAAGGAAACGCATGCCCTCCCTGCCGTCCTCTCCCGTTTCTGGTTCACAACCGAGGTGTGAGGCTCGCGAATCAACGTTACAGAAAGAGATGCCACACAGGCGGTGCTTTGATCATCAACCATAAGACTTTGCTTTTCAACAGAAGCCTTGATCAATTGCCACTTAGGCACGTCACACAGGCAATTCACTCCTTGCGATTGATATCCATCAATATATAACCCCTGAGCTCGTACGTCTCAGAGAAGGGCGTTAAGCAAGAGAATAAATTCTTTGCCGCCAAACCGATATATATATTTAACAGAAATCAATCACACAGAATAAAATCCAATGTCAGACACACAGTCCATTTACAAGTTCATTCTGGGTCTGAACAAAATCGGAGGCACCTTGTACCTCGCTTATCCATCGATCTCCAAGTACGTCTGGACGATCACCAACTGATTCCCTCCTCTTGGGTGTACAGCCCAATCAAGATCATCAGTAATCGCCAAAACGATGTGAAGACCTCCTGTCTTCAACCACCGTCTTCATCCTCGACACCACGTCGAATCAGTTATTCAGAATGGGATAAACCCGGTCTTTCTGAATAACTCGCGTATATGATAAACAAGTGTTACACAAACACAACATACGCCTCATTCCAATTCATCAGCCACTAACCGCATATTAGTAAGAGAACAACTCCCCAAATATTAAACCCGAAGGCCGAAACCAACATCAGATCAATACCCAGGAAACCATTCATCTTAACTAATCTTCAGTTAGTTTCTAAATTTCACATTCTTAGGGAAAGGTTCCCATTAATTTTATCAAAGATAAATTCTTTAAATTTAATCTTTAATCATCTTTTGGATATCAATTCAAACCAAATTTTGGTTTATCCAAACTAGTCGGGATTAACGAACCTTACCGAAGTAATCGTTTGTTTTAATTTCCCAATCCCAACCTATTCATCCCACGAAGTAAAACTGGTCATACTTCATATCTTACACCACGGTGTTATCGGTAAATTCAATTACCATTTCACGTTCAAATCTAATTAAAGATTTAACTATCGCCTGGAGCAAAACTGGTGATACTCCATTCTCGATCATTTCAATCTAATTAAAGATTCATTAAAACTCCACTTAGTTTTAATCTTCCTAAAAATCAATATCCTTCAAATAGTGTTCATAAACAAACCGTCCGGTTTGTAAATGAATATTTATTTATTCACATTCACGTTAAAAATTATATTTTTAACGATAATTAATTTATTTTAACACATGAATGTTTTATTATCCATTTCACATCAACATCACAAACAAACTTCACAACACATCAAACAAGCATACACGTCGTCCATGGTCTGTGGACACGGGTGTCGGGTGCTGCTAAGCACCGTCTGTATCCTAGTATATATTTTAACTAGAAAACAAGATTTAAAGTGAGGAGTTCTCACCAAGAGCTAAACCAAACGCCGTGACTCTTCATATGTAGGAAATCTTCGCCGCTCTCGCCTTTTGTCACTTTCGTTGTCCGTAGCCACTAGATATTTAAAAATCACAATTTTATATTGTTGCTATGTATATAAAAATCACATTTTTATACTGCTACCATATAGATAAAAAAAAATTATTTTTATACCGCTACCATATAGATAATTTTTTTTTTTTGTAACGGTGTTCATATAATAAAGATCATATTTTTATCATGCTAACTTCATAATAAAAATTATATTTTTATATCGCTCTTCTTCTAATAAAGATTATATTTTTATATCGCTACTCATATAAAAATCACATTTTTATATTCTTTAGTATGTAAAAATCATATTTTATATTATCTATTATATAAAAATTATATTTTTATAATCTCTACTATATAAAAATCATCTCTACTATATAAAAATCATATTTTTATAACGTTACTTCGTTATAAAAATTATATTTTTACTTTGATCAAAATCATATCTTGATTCCAGATTTCTTCATATAAAAAAAAAATCTAAACTTCCTTTATATAAAAATTCAAACCTTCTTACTATAAAATTTTTACCTTTCTTTCTATAAAAATTACATCTTTCTATAAAAATTACATCTTTCTATAAAAAATTACATCTTTGATTGTAAAAAAAATTCAAACTTTGATTATAAAATAAAAACATATTTTTATTTCAATCTGATCTATATAAAAATCAGATTTTCATATACAATGTTTCGTATAATTCAATCATTACTCAGAATATAAATTAATCACCTTACATAAATCGAAGAAGAAGAAAATAGGTATAAAAGAAGACTAACAGTTGAATAAGGGGGGTGCTGCTCGTTAGAATGGAGAAGGTGGGTTCGTGCGTCTGGAGGAAGATCAGCGCCAGCGCTTGCAGGTGGCGAGGTGGTGTCGCGGTGGAGTGGTAGGGTGCGGTTTCCGTCGATGGGGGGGGGGGAGGGGCTTTCGTGCTAGGTCGAGATGGAGGAGGGAGGGTGGAGCGAGAGAGGGAGAAGGGCTAGAGAGGGGAAGCGGCGCTGGGTGGCTCCCCTCCGGCACACGACGGACGGTGGGGCGGCGCTCCGCCCCCCTTTCCCTTTCTTTCTTTTTTTTTATTTCTAATTGAAAACCGACGGTATGAAGGGGAGAGGGATAACATAGGGTTTTATTTTAAAATTATGTTAATATTATATTTATTAATTCCTGAATAGTTGACTTTTTATTCGACCTCCAAACGAGACCCAACGACTGTCGCCCCTAGCTAATTACCTTCATTCTGAACACAATGGGATATGTATCGTAAGTTGATTCGATCGTTTGATCAGTTTCCATCAAAATCAAAATATAAATCTATATATTGAATTTGAACGCGCATTTCAATTTACTGGGGCCACATATGAACTCTAAAAATTCCTAAAAAATATTTTCTAGCATCGTATTGACGATACGGTTCTAACAAAACTAATTTCGTCAAATTCTGAGACCGTTTGAAAATGGCTATTTTCAGGTCGATCGAAATTGAATAGAACTGTTCAAACACATTTTCCTTCGCCACGCTCACATATTAATTCAGAAAATTATGAATTTTGGAATCTAGAAATAATTTGACATCGCGAATCCAACAAAAGTGGTTTCGTCGAAAACCGAGGTCGTTTGCAAAATTTCCATTTTTAAGGGCTAGAATTCCATAGCGACTATTCTAAATTTTCAATTGGGCATAAATTTTTATTCCCGCTATGAAATTTTAATTTTTCGGATTCATTGGAAATATATTCTCAAATATATTCAAATATTTTTGGTTTCGCTAAAATCCGGTTTATTTTGAATCC
This sequence comes from Allium sativum, assembly GCA_030737875.1. NCBI lineage: Eukaryota > Viridiplantae > Streptophyta > Magnoliopsida > Asparagales > Amaryllidaceae > Allium > Allium sativum. The sequence goes on along the minus strand of JASFAX010000086.1, from coordinate 338,644 downwards.
TGTACATTCATTTGAACTTTGAAATCAAATTTTCGAACCACCGCGCCATTTTTAATTCCTTTTATAATTAAAAACAAATATTTATATTCTAACAACGATTCAAATAAATATATACGTTCTAATTCTATTCAAAATAAATTTCTCGTCGTAATTATTTAAAATAATTCATTTTAAATATTCAAAATTCATCAAAATTGCCAAAATAAAATTTTTAAATTGGCTCAGATTTTCCGTGTTATTACACCCGAGACATCATCAAAGGAGAGTTCATATTTGTTGGTGGTTAGGCTATTTTGCTTTGAGCTTGATTTGTGGTCCGCGGGTCAGCTATGGAAACCTTTTCTGGACTTGTTTTCTGTATACCTTATTCTTTCCAACTTAGATGATTGTGTTGATATTGCCTTTGTTGGGCGAGAGTCGATCGAGGCGCCCGTCTCCCTTTTGTTGGGTGGCCCTTCGGGGTTGGTTGTGGGTTCTCACTTTTGACTTCCTCCTTTTCCCTTGTGTTTAGCGTTGCCTGAACTTTCGCAAGAGTTTGTGTTGTGCACTATGGTTGTTGTACCTATAACAAAACATTTTCAGCTTTGTTTCTACGCTTGGGGTGGTTTTGGCTGCTACATTTTTGCCTTATTTGTTGCAGAGTCCTCTTATGGCCTTCTTTGGTTTTGCTTTTCTTTTGGGTAGGTATCAGGCTCGTGCCTATAGGCTTCGGCCCCGGTTGGCGCTTCCTTGGTCGAATCAGTTGTTTCCTGCATTAGTGGGAGTTTTTAGGTTTCCTCTAGTTCATGTGTTCCTTCGGTGTTTGTGTCCCATCGATTGTAGGATGGCCTCATCGGCAGGAGGTGTCAAGTTGATGACACCTCAGCACTGTAAGGATCCATATAACTTGGCAAAACACAGTCCCTCTGTGTTTCTACATGTTCATCCTTTTCCTTTTCGTTTTTGGATGCGATCTCTCCTGCTCCTAGCTCTTTGGCAGTCTCCGCTTCCTTTTTGCACTTTTTCCCTGTTCTTCGCAAGGAGGAGATTTCGATCATTAACAATCGACTATCTCTAGGTCCTTCTGTCTCCTCCCCCTGTTCAGATTTTTCATTTGCCGACTTTAGACAACCGTCTAGTCGATCTCCGACTCTTCCTTTCGTCCTTCTCGTGGGAGATCAAGGTATGTGCCTCGTACTTCCCTCACCATTCACACTCGCTCTATAGCGGTGGCTGAGCAGATGTTCAGATCCACTCGACACACCCCCTATCTTGTTTGAGTGGGTTTCTTTTCTCTTTTTTCCCCTTTTCTCTTATAGGTTTTTTTTTTCAGTCTGTCCGAGATCTTCTTGTTATTGAATGGCGAAGTTTTTGTTTTGGAACGCTCACGACATAGGTAATGATGATTCCTTGGCGAGGCTTAAAAACATCATCAAGAAGCATTTCGTCCATCTGTTGGCACTTTTAGAGCCATTAATGGGATCTGAGGTGGTCTCCAACTCTGTCTTTCTCTTGTTTTTGGGGGAGGATTAGCCAATGTATCCAATAAGATTTGGATTCTTTGGGCTAAAGGCGTCTTTGTTCGTCCCCTATTCCGTTCTCCGCAACTTATGTCGGTTGTTTGTTCGCTTTCTTCTTTTTCTTCATCTTTCCTATTTTCTACTGTTTACGAGAAAAGAGATCGAGCAACTATGCTTGAGGTCCGATATGTTTTCTTTCTTTGACCTGAGCTTTGTGGCCTTGGTCATTGGTGGCGATTTCAATGTCGTTTCCTACTAGGCTGAGAAGCGTGGGGGTCGTTTATAAACCGTGTAGAGGTGGAGGATTTCAATTCTTTCATCATTGAATCTATTTTGATGGAGGTGTCTTTTGTTGGCTCGACTTTAACATGGTGTTATAACCAATAAGGTACCTACAATGACTTGCTTTTTTGACCGCTTCAAGTCGGTAATTAAGTCAACTAAAATCATTCAAAATGACAGATTGTTATTGCTTACAGGGTTTTATATAGAATCAACATAGAATCACATACACAGAAAACAGACAATATCTCACAAAGGAATCTTTTATTATAAAATATCAGAGTTTATACAATATTTTTACAGCAGAAGATTTTAAATAAAATAAAATTATAGATTTGACGAACCAAAAGCAGGCGTCTTCACCACTCTAACTTTGATAGGTTCATTTTAAATCTACAACACTCGATCTGACCCGAGCATTCCATGTAAAAGATAAGACACTCAAGTGAGGATTAACTTTATTTCAAGTAAATTAACTTCAATATAATGCTAAAATAAAATATTTAATCCTATAAAAATATTAAATATTCGAGTATATGAATGATCCCAATTAAACTGCCTAACTCATTTGTCACAATCAAGAATCTAGGAATAGAAAACAAGTCAGCATAAATATAGATTCAGTTCCATGCGTAAATAATATATATAGTTGGTTCCAAGTCAGCACGGGAGTATGACGGCATGGAGAATGTAAGGTTGGCTGAAACTATTCCATTATTTCAGCAAAATAATCATGGTTTACAACTTTGAACGCAATGTCTAAAAGTAACATAGAATGAGTATGTAAAGCTCGACTGCCACTATGATGTATATTCAAGCAGCATTTCAAAGGGTGAGAAACCTAGGCTCGATCAAGTTCCAATTTTACAAAGTGAATACAATGATTTAGATTCAAGATAGGGCACTTCAAGGGAAAAATTCCAGATTTCAAAGTGCTCACACACACACACACACACACACACACACACACACACACACACATATATATATATATATATATGCATGTGTGTGTATATATATATATATGTATATCAAAGCATAGATTTCAATACTTACAAGTTCATGACAATAAATTTTAAGTTCCAAATATATATACTTCTATGTGACATTCTCATGTCAAGATTCAAGGTGTCCCATGCAAACATCTAAGTTCAGGTGCAATTCCAATATAACACAAAAACGTCATGCGAGCAATATAGATTTTCAGCAACCACGTGCATGGCTATATGAACAACTATGTACTATAATAAAAAGTGTTCATATCCTATATCCAAAGGTTCAGATGCAACAAGGAGAACATGCCAACATATGATATAAAACAACCAAAAATAGGTTTTTTGTATCATAGGGTGAACATGTTTCGAGCTCACCATATTTAAGCCCATTCTTACAGAAATGCACAAAGTAGCATATGTTTAGGTTCCAAAATGCCCAAAATTATATCAAAATGTTCAAGTTCCAGAATGCATAAATTAGCATATCTTCACGAGTGCAATGTAGGGCAAATAGTAATCAATTTACCTAAAAAAGTTTTCATTTTAAAGAATTCTTTTTCTTTTTTTATAAAATTTTATAAAAAATACTTAATTTTTTGTCTTCGACACACAATTCGTATTTTCGCGAAATAGATCATAATAAAATTCATGTATCTAGGGAGGATTCTCTTTAGAAACATGAACCACATGGTTATGCCTTAAATTTTACAAAAGTAGGTATACAAAGTAAAATAAATGTGTGCTTCAGTTTATAATAGGGTAAATATATTAGTCCCAGGGTTTTCAAAATTAGTAAGATACGTATGTAATAGACAGCGCAGCAGAAACCAAGTGCAAGTATATAGGGTGACATGGAGTCATAGCCAGCAACAAGAGAACAAGTCCAAAGGTAAGCTAAAACATAATGGTCCAAATTTTCATTAGCACACAAGTCCATATTAAAATAGGTGCATCATGTGTTTTAGGTAGGCGCAGGTAGGTAAATCTGCGAACTAGGTATGTATATCAAGTTAATAAACAAACTAGATGCACATGTGTCAGATTTCTCAATAGGGTAACCCAATATTTCAGATGAGTCCAAATTCCAAGTATAGAAGAGTAAACATAAAATTTGGTTATACGACATGTCTCAAGTTTGCAACTTAGCAAAGCAACATATGTTCGATTTCCAGGGTAACCTATTAGTGGTGCAAACTTTCGGATGCGGGCTATTTACTACATGACTACAAAAATTCAGGTGTCGCATACAACAGCTACATATAGCAAATCATCAAACTATATATGAGTAACCGGTGCATGCAATATAAATACATAATCGCAAGAAAAAGGCAGTTCCATGTTTACTGAACAAGGCAAGGGCATGAACCAACAAATTTCCAATTTTAACAAGACGGGGAGAAACCAAATAATAGGACAACTTATAAATCAGTAGTGTATATGATTTCTAAATACATTTATACATGCATAGTTCGAATGCCAGACAGAGGGTGGTTATTAAAAATTTCAGCAGTTCACGCAACACAATCTTGGCCAACAAATTCATACAACTTGTTTTCATAATTTTATATAGATATACATACTATCAACCTGCCTTTTGATCCAATTCACAAAAGCATACCAGACCCACTTGACTTGGCCCATCGCATGGTACAAAAGCCCGAAGTGTCGCCAAAACACTCAAGATTCAAGCCCGGAAGGAGTCGTTGGAGCATAGGCCTCAAAACCCCTCAAGAACACTCCGTTTTGCCTCCCTCCATTTTGCATCCCTCCAATTTGCGTCCCCTCATCTTGCATCCCCCAAGTCATTTCGTATCCCCCAGAAAGGCATACACTTGGAATCTGCATCCCCCTGTTCAAGAGCCCTCTCATATTTCATATCCCTGGGATATGTATTTTATATCCCTACTGCGATACGAGATTTCGTATCCCCAGGGGATATGCACCATTGTATCCCCACGTGATACAAATTTTGTATCCCTCGAGATGCAAAATTTGTATCCCCTAGGGGTGATACGAAATTTCCAACTAAGCTTCCGGAGGATGAAAAATTCTGTAGGCCGCTGTTTCAGGATGCGAAATTACTGCCGTGGTCCCCAAATCTCACCTACTCTCACCTAATGCGCTACCTATAAATATCCCCTACCTCATACTTCAAAAGGGTTGGCATTTTCATGATGTGACAGCTCATGAAGGACCTTGGACATTATTAATGGCAGCCTAAGCCTTGCGGAAGAAAAATAACTAATTTTCCCAAGACTTCCTACATGCAAAATAATGACTTCCGAATACTTTACCAAGTATCATAGACGATTGTAATGATGATGGTCAACACTTGTAACCTTCAATTATGAATAAAATCTGCAGACACTTCAAAGTGGAGCTATGTTCTTAAACGAACCGAACCACTACAAACTCCTATATTCTTTCTTACTACACGTACTTTTCTATATGTGAAACCTTATTCTCATATAATCGGGAATCATTGTGTGTGACGCTGATTTAACGTGTCAACACTTTGGTGCTTTCGCTGATAACTACTTGAAGTCTTGAGACTCACTTCTTTCTGACCAACTTCCATTCTCAACTTAGAAGCGCTACTTATTTTTTCTCAACCTACCTTCTGAGTTTGTTTATAATGACTAAGGAAGGGAATAACCCAATGATTGGAACTTCCACAGCGGTTGACACTACAACTTCTCCTCAGCCCTAATCTTCGGAACTTCCAACAAATATGAATGTCACTGCCTCCTATGATCCTGAAGCTCCGACAACCAAAACCCGACTTTCGAGTTCAACAAGAAGTTGGAAGATAAGATTCGTGAAATTAAGGACCAGTTGTGGACAAACATCGAGCTGATGCAATGACTTCAAGAAAGTCAATGCAACGCTGCTCGCCTTGAACTTAACCCGAACACTCGTCTTTTACCTAATGTCTCGGAAAGCTCCTTTTCCGACACCCACCATGGAAATCAAAGCCAACGGAGGAGGACTAATGCTAACTCCATTGCCAATATAAAAGGCAACGACAACAGTAATGGAATTACCGTGACTTTCAGTGAGGGAACGTGTCGTTGCGACCGTTCTCAATTGGTTATCAATGATGGAGCCGGACCCAGTAACCAACCTCCTCCATGACAAAACCCAACTGTCATCGCTCTGAACTTGACACCTACGCGTTCAGCATCTCAACAAGTGTAGGTTCAACTTGATCAACCTCACTAGAACCAAGCAACCAAGGTTGACAACATGGACAAAGATGATGTTGATATTCATCCAAGAAGATGTACATATCCCCTAACTCCCAAGCTTAACCACGACTGCTGGAATCCAGCGGAGGTTTAGCCTATGATTCTCGCTGACATGATCTGAAGGATCATGAGAGAAAAGCAGGGAAATTCAGCTGACATTTGGGAAACCAACAGAAGGCTAACCCCTTCACTCGAGCCATTCGCGAAGCCAACCTAGATGCTTCAATACCCCCCAACTATCAGCTTAAGCGGGAACAACATATCCCTGCAACTTCCAAAACCGTTATGAATGGCATATGGACTTGGGTCGAGCCACTGACGCCGTTAAGTGCAAGTGGCTTCCCAATTTTCCTAGAAGTCGTAGCTCAACTCTGGATTTCTCGACTTCCAGCTTAATCCACCTCTACCTTCAACCAACTCGCTTCAGAAATGGCAAAGCAATTCAGAATTCATATTGGAAGGCTGAAGGATATCTTACTCTTTCAAATCTCTACCAAGGATACTCTTAAGAGTTACCTAGAATACTTTAACTATGCCCTTGCCGAGGTTAGCGATCTAGAGCCATGCATAGTCCTAGTCTATCTTACTAAGGGCATCTTGCCCAGCTCTGAATTCAGGGAATGGATCGACAAAAAGAAGCCCAAGACCTTGGAATCTTTCTATGAGAAGGCCAATAAGATTCTATGCCAAGAACAAGCACGAAGAAACATGGGAGCTCAATGCGGTCATTCTCACAACCCATACTCTGGCATTTTCATGGACAACGTCAAAGTGAAATAAGTCGGACAATCTTCCAATAAGGGTAAGGGGGTGGTATTACACAAGCCTAAGTCGAATAGTTGAAAACCAATCGTTCGCAACAACAAGTCACCTAGAGATCCAAAAAACTGCGATTGCTACCCAATTTACAAGGTCTACGCTCCACTCATCCGCGGGTTAGAGGCAACCTACCTTGAGACTTGTAATACCATCCAGTATAAGAAACCAAATGCAAGAGAATTTACTGTCCGAAAGAATAACTCCGGCAAATACGATAGATTCCACGACATGTTCAGTCATTATACGAATGACTGTCGCCACCTCAAGGACGCAATTGAGAAGCTAGTCTAAGAGAAATGCTTGGAACAGTACGTTCAAGATCCTGCTCCCCAAGAAGGTACCGTAGGCCCTTAAACGCCTGCATGTCCTCCAACTCAGACGGACCTAGGGTTATCCAATCAAAAACCACATGATATCGTGATCAACACCATCTACGGTGGAAATCACCCCGCGAATGAGATCTTCCAGCTTTTGGAGGAATACGTTACTTCCATAAAACATGCAAACTTGGAAGCATGCTCCACCGTGGATGAATCTGTTCCAGTCAAGATTCAGAAAACTATGCAGGCCGACGTAGTTTTTTGCGAAAGGGAGTTTATGGGAATTTATCCTAACCATAGACCCTCTCGTCATTTTTGCACACACGGGCCTAGCCTATGTCGGAAGAATCCTAGTTGACTCTGGGAGCTTTGTCAACATAATCTTTAAGTGGGATTACAACCAAATAAAACTTGTGGCCAAAGACTTGAAGCCAAATGATGCCACCGTCCATGGCTTGAACGACTGCTCCAACCAACCAGTAGGAATGGTGGACCTGCCAATCAAGATGGTGATGGGGATCAAAGTAGAGTTCAGATCCTCACTTTTATAATCATCACCGTCATTTCTCCTTCCAACATCTTTCTCAGACGTCCTTTCCTTGCATAGGTCCAAGTATGCATGGCACTTAGGTTACTTCTCATAAAATTTCTAACCGAGAATGGGATCAGAAACATTAAAGGCAACCAAGCTACATCGATAGCCTACTACATCATCAAATGGTAGGACACCATCAACAAGGTGAAAGGCAAGAGCGTAGAACCGATCCACTACGCCAAAACTGTAACTGTAAAGCAACATTGGAGTCTGGGTCCTAGCTCAGATGCCACTGCCATCTTTTTGATTATCTTGATCCAAGCAAAGATGAAGAGCCTGATTTTGAAAGGGAATCCCCGGTGGAACTGACCATCGACTTTCAAATCTATCCCGCCGATCAGACTAGGGTCTTGAAGATTGGATCACAACTCCACCCAGCAACAAAGGAAGATATCATGGACTTCTTAAGGGCCAATCTCGATGTATTTTCTTGGACCCACTTAGATATGTGTGGCATTGACCTAGGAATCACTTATCTCATTCTCAATATTAACCCGAAGCAATTTCCAGTCAAACAAAAGCGTCGAACCTTGGAAATTGATAGATCAATGACACTCAAAGAGGAGGTGGATAGGCTTCTTGATGACGGCTTTATCCGCGGTGCCCTCTACCCCAAACGGGTCTCCAACCCAGTCTTAGTCAAGAAATCAAGTGGAAAGTGGAAAACATGTGTCGACTACTCAGATTTGAACATAGCTTGCCCAAAGGATAACTTACCACTCCCAAAGGTATACCAGCTAGTTGATTCAACTGCCGGCTACCGGCTTCTCTCCTTTATGGTTGCGTACTCAGGCTACAATAAGATTCTAATGTACCTTCCATATCAGGAGCACACTTCATTCATTACCGACCTTGGGATCTATTGCTACGTTGTCATGCCTTTTTGTCCCAAGAACGTTGGAGCTACCTATTAGCGGCTGATCAATCGCATGTTCATAGACCAGATCGGGATATCCATGGAGGTCTATATGGACGATATGCTCATAAAACCGAGGGTGTCGAGCGACCACATAAACGACTTCACGGAGATGTTCGATGTCCTCTGTAAATGTGTCATAAAACTCAATCCCTTCAGATGCTCTTTCTGTGTTGCATCGAGAAAATTCCAAAGTTTCATTGTCAATTCATGAGGAATTAAGACAAATCTGGAAAAAATCGAAGCTATCCAGGATATTCATACCCATCAAAGCATTAAATATGTTCAAAGCTTAAACGTGAAAGTGGCCACCTAAAGTCGATCAAATCAAAGCCGGTGCATTCCATATTTTGACTTGCTTAGAAAAGGGAAGCGCAACTTCACACAGACATCAGGTTTCATTATTGCATTCCTTGACCTCTTGAATCACTTAGAGCGACCATTTATCTTGTCAAAACTCATGGATCACGAAGACTTATAAATCTATTTGGCTGTTTCTATGCAGGCAATTAGCTCGGTGCTAGTGTGCGAAGAAGATCGTGTCCAATGGTCCGTTTACTACATTAGCAAGAGATTGACAGGTGCAGAAAAGAATTATCCAAAACTTTAGAAGCTTGCTTACTACCTGTTGATCTTTTCCCGAAAACTATGATTATAATTTCAGTCCCATCCAATCAAAGTCTACGTTGATTAGCCGTTACGACAAGTCCTACAACGACCCGAGGCATTTGGGCTATTTTGAAGTGGAATATAGAACTGAGCCAATTTGAGATTATATTTCTCCTCGGTCGAACCATCCTTGAACAAGCCCTAGTAGAATTCATCGTGGAGTTCACTGTTCTCGAAGAGCCTCCTCTAGAAGATAGTGAGCCTCATAATATTTAGTGGAAAATATTCGTGGACGGATCATCTAACAATTAGTGTTTTGGTGTCGGAGTCATATTTATCACTCCTGAGGAAAGCTCGATCTGTTATGCTCTAAAGCTTGACTTCCTTGCCACCAATGATGATGCAGAATATGAAGCCTTGATTGTTGGACTTAAAATTGCAACTGAACTCAACATCAATGCTATCCAGATTTACCCCAACTCACATCTCATTGTACGCTAGGTGCAGGGCGAATATCAAACCAAGGGGCACAGCTTGCTCCCTACCATGCTTGGGTCCATGAACTGCTTACTAACTTTGAGCACTACATCATCACACACATCCCTTGAGAACAGAATGAAAAAGCCGATTCATTAGCTAAGCGAGCGAGATCCGGGGATGCGCAACTCTTGGGACTTATCCCAATCAAAGTACTCGACTCTCCGAGTATCGATCAGATGCAGACTGTTTCGATATCAATGACGGAGACCGAGCCCAAAACTGAGTCTTGTATAACACCTATCAAGAAATACCTGCTTCATAGGATCCTTCACAACAACTCAAAGAAGAAACGAGCGCTCATCTTCAATTCATCACGTTACATCATTCAAGATAGAGTGCTCTATTAAAGAGGATTATTTATTCCATTACTCTGGTATGTAGCCCATAATGACGTCGACCGTGTACTGCTAGATGTGCACGAGGGCGAATGCGGTAACCACACTGGGGACAAACTCTGGCAAAGAAGGTTTTCAGATACATCTATATTTGACCAACACTTGAATGGGATGCTGCAGACTACGCCCGCAAATGCGGCAAATGCTTGAAGTTTTCTAAGATTCCAAGAGCCCCACCTACCTAGCTTATGCAGATGGTTAGTCTTTGGACGTTTGCTATGTGGGGAATCGACATTGGAACTCTTCCGATGGCCAGATGTAGTGCAAAGTATGTTATCATTGCATTGATTACTTTACCAAATGGGGCGAAGCTGAGCCTCTTACTACAATTACTACCAAGAAAGTGATCAACTTCGTTGTCCGTAACATTACCTGTCATTATTGAGTTCCCAAGGCTATCGTTATCGACAACGGGACCCAATTAGAAAGTGTTAAGTTTAAGACCTTCTGCCGACGACATAACACTGAGAAGAAATTTTTGCCTGTAGCTCAACCTCAAGCCAATAGCAAAGTCAAGGCTGTCAACAAAGTTATCAAGTCTATCATTAAGAAGCATATGGAAAAGTTCGTAGGCTTATGGGTAGATGAATTACCTTTATCCCTTTGGGGTTACCGGACTACTCATAAGTCAGCGACCGGTCATACTCCTTTCGCTTTCTCGTGTGGTTCCGAAGCTGTCATTCCCATTGAGCTCAAGCTCCAATTTCATTGAGTCACATACTATGTTCTTAAGACCAACCAAGACCTTCTATTGGTATCACTTGACTTACTCAAAGAGAAAAAATATGAAGATGAACTCAGAGGCGCCGCTCAATGACAACGAGTTGCCTAGTACTTCAACTCTTAAGTCTGCTTAAAGGACTTTGACATTGGCGACCTCATCCTAAAGTAGATCTTCCCGCAATGACCAGTTTTGGTCCTCGCTAGGAAGATATGTACCCCATACAATAGAGGCTTGGAGATGGAACCTTCAGGCTAAAGACTGTTGATGGTGCCGAACTACCAAGACCATGGAACAGCTAACACCTCTGCCGTTACTTCACTAAGTCTATTATACTGCTTTTGACCAACGTTTTGTTTTCAAAGTTCAACGCATTATAAAGAAAAGGCCATTACTACCAAAGTTATCAGTAAAGAAATTTCAGATGTTCATGTACTTGGCGTTTTTACTTTCTACGAAGTTGTTTGAGCAATTATGACAACTGACATGCATACACGAGTGCACAACACTAGATCGGCACCTCGAAACTTGGAATCAATCCACCCACGCGAGTATTTACAAAGAATCAAACCTTGTAATGTGGTCTTCCCTTCACAAGTAAACGCGAGTCTCAAACCAAAGACAAGGCCGAGTATAAATAACTCATGATGCTCATCAACTTAAGTGTCCAACCCCGTTCCTAGGTCTATGGACTTGGGAACCCACCAACTGGGTGAGTGTGACATCGACCGCTCGCTCAGTTCCATCCGACCCACAGGTTATGGATCCTAGTACCAAACAAGCGAACCAACGACGCCCTCGTACTCTAGCTCGAACGAAACAACGGATGAGTATAAAGGACGAAACAACGACGTCCACCTTGCCTCATAATCAATCGAGATCATTGACCGCAAGGAGATCCCGAGAGGGGAATTACCAAACTCTAACTCCACATGACTCAAGGCTCCCAAGAGAAAGGAAATCTCGAGAGTAGAATCAACACATACAAGCTTCACACAACTTGAGAATCTCAAGAGCGAAGCCATAGACAATGTTTGCTCAAGTGTGGCGATGAGTACATTTAAGTAAGTACAAGTACTGGAAAGCATAAACGAAAGTTGAAACACTTAAAGCAACATGTGATATAAGCAAAGCCAACTAAAAATTTCATTCACAAAAGCAAACTACAATTGTCTATTTCTTTCTAACGACGTGACGTAATGAAAACGATATCGCACCTCCAAAAGTGAGGGTCATACTTGCGTGTCCTATCATCCTACATAACCAAAAAAATATCTATAACCTTCACTTGGACAAGCCCCCCTTCTTCTACTTCTTGTTAGACTCAGCAATAGACGGCTCGTCACCAAACTTCTTCCTCCTCTTTTAGGAGCTACTCCCTTCTCTTCCTTTCCTCCCCTTGGCCGAGATAGTTGACTAGTGGATAACCACTTCGAATTTCCCCTCATCGTTGTCATCACTCGATATCTCAATGACTGACACATCAACAGGCATGATCACTTGTAGAGATTTGGGTGTAACTCCACCGGTAAATGCTAGTAGGTATCCCCTTCCTTCTTGGCCTCCTTAGCCCACTTTGTCTCCATATCAGCCTTTTTCTTGGCTTCCCTTGCTGCTTTCTGTTCGCCCGCTCGTCCGGCCTCGAGCTTCTTGGCCTCTACCTCTTGCAGCTTCTTGAACTCAACATCCGCTCTCTTATTAGCGCCCTCGTCATCGGATCTTTTCTTTGTAGCTTCATCATCAGCTTTCTTCTTCACCGCCTCTAGGACTTTAGTCTTAGCCTTATCCTCGGCTTTCTTCCTAGCCTTCAGCAGAGCCATTTGCAGAGCTATTCCATCCGCCTTCCTCTTCTTCTCCTGCTCTTCAGACTTGGCAAGCAGTTGAGATTACTGTGCTTCTACTTGATCGTGCATTGTCTGCTTACCCACCTCCATCGGCCTAGTCACTTGCACCTTCTCTCTATCCTTCCCTTTCCCTTCCAAGAGCAAGTCACTAAAATCCCCGAGATCCAGATCAGAGAATGCGTATAAGTGAATACCTCCTTCTCAAAGCTGCTCTCCTTGCATTGCCGCATCAAAACCTGGCAATGTTGGCACGAATCCTATTGTTACTTCTACTTCGGAGGAACCGACATGATGAAAAACAAGACGAATTAATCTACTTCGACTTTGTGTTACCATCGTTCTAAGCACTCATGATAATTAGACTTTACCTTCTAACACATGCGGCATAGTTTCGGTAGGCATAGTGCACCCAATTGTTGGCTGAAGAGAGATTCCATATCCCAACTTTGGACAATCGGGATCATACTCGGTAGTGATGGGGGCTACGACTAATGAACCGCTTGCAAAGGAGGAGGGCTTAACTTGTTGCTGAGAGCTACCTCCTACAAACTCGTGAGCAACTATCACGCTCTAGGTAGTCACTGACTTCCCCTTCGTAGCAGTAAGTTTGCCATCCTCGCCCTCTCAATATCCTCTCTTAATAACCTATTCCCTTCTTCCAACACTGTGCGCTCCTCCTTAATCAAATGTTCAAACATCAAATCAAGCTCATCGACCGAGTCCACCTGCCTCAACCTAGCCTCGAACTACAGCATCCTATCCCACATTTGAGCCATAGTCTGGGGAAAATCTTCGGCCCATGAGCTTCCACGGAATCGAAGTGTTTTGACGTACGTGCCCCAGATGTATGGCTCCAGAGACTCCCTCACCCTAGAGTTAGCATCTTCAATTTCAGCCTTGAGCTTTTCCACCTTAGCTTGATGCTCGACTTTTGTGCCATCCCAGCTCAGCACTTTCTTATTTCTGGTTGTAGCATCCTCTACTTCCTTCTTGGCTTGAGTGAGCTCAACATTCCTCAGATTAAGAATCTTTTTGAGTTCATTGTTGTCTTTGATGAGTCGTTGTGCCTACTCATTCTCCTATTTCATCTTCTTGTTTTCCTCAACAAGAGTCTCATTGTCTTTGTGGAGATGGTGCACCTCTTTGTTTTCACTCTTCAATAGGATATTCCTCTTCGTTAGAGCTTTGTTATCTTGCCGGAAGCCGTATACTCTGACGAAACCATGTCCATAGGGCTGTCAATGGGTCCTCGAAAAATTCGATATCCGTCCGCATCCATATCCAAAACTACAAAATATATCTGTTATCTGAGATGTAGATACGGATATCCAACATCTGAAAATGGTTATAGTGGTATCCGTATCCGAAAAATATCCATCCGATTTCCTTATACGTGTAAGTATGTGTGTATGTATATATTATATAAATTTTAATTTATATTTAAGATTAAATTAATATATAAATTCCCTTAAAATAGCTAAACTAAACTCAACTATTGAGTTATAAAAGAATGTTGTATTTGGTATTATGCAACATTTTAAATCATGTACTCATTTTATTTTTTGGTATGGTTATAATTGAAACGTAATTTTGTATGTGTAACACCCTACCTCCGTTAAGGTCACTCACAAGGGGAATCCATTAACTTCAGTGGAGCGTCATGAGTGTATAGAACAGATAAATTACAAAACAGAAAAAAATTTAAACAGCGGAAAATAAATAAAACTTTATTTTATTGATAAACAACAACTTGGTAAAATAGCTTGTACAAATATTGTTTTCCAATGCCCATTACAACAAAGCATCTGTCTTGTTTAACAAAGTAAAGAAGCATAAAATGACAATGATATGCCCCAATAAAGCATGAGCCAGCCATAGCAGTGGAAAAGAGAGTTCAAAGCAATACATCGACTATCTTCGAGCTTGGAAAGAAAACTGAGCTAAGTGGTAATATTCCCTACCTGTGAACCTGGGAAGGGGGGAGGGACGGAAGAAAAGAAAGTGAAAAAAATAGAGTCAGACATAAAGCCTGGTAAGTCCAGAGACTTTCAGCATGTAAATAGGTAAAAGCATCATGACATGAATAAACTGGATACCAGACCATAACCATGATAATAAGCATAACAAGACAACAAATGATGATCGTTAGATATGACAAGGTAAGATACACTAAATGCGCTTCAGTTCTTTCTGTGATTTCCTATTTTCTCTACACCACCTGACTAGCATCCTAACTAGTGTCTTTTATAGAACGATTCGTATTCCGTACTAGTGTCCCAACTAGTATCCTGTGAAAAAGGATTTGTATCCCCTATTAGTGTCCTAACTAGTATCCTGTGTTATAAAATAAGGTGATCCCAACCCCGCAATTGTGGTAGCCTTCAGTTGTACATCAAGTATAAGGATCTTACCTCAACCAGCCTAATTGCTATGAAGATGTTAGATGTACCCTTACTACCTTATCGATCGGCTCACTACTTGTATTAATTTTCCTTGTGTCTGTGTCAATTGGCCCTCTCTTGCATGTGGATACCCAGTGTTAGTCCCACCATAAGGTGTATCAATCCCTATGATAGCAACCCGACACAAATTCTAGATGCACAGTGTATACTACTGATGCCTGGTTCCTGCTTTATCCACTTCGGAGTACGTGCATGCCCATACTTCGCTGGAACCTACACTACTGCACCACCTGCCGCTATTTTGACCGCTTATATTCAGCCCAGTAATTGTGCCCCCACCCTGCATAGTTTCAGGGTACCGTGATACATTTATGTGGGCTACTGCTAAAATAGGTCCCCGTTACTATGGTTTTCGAGGGTCTATTCGTATATCCCCCAAATTGGCTGAGTGTTATCCATCCATTCAAGTTAACTTAACCCGTCCACATGCCATATCATGTTGGTTATGTGTTTCTTATTAACTTAACCCTTCTCAATCATCATGTTGTAATTGGTTAAGTGTTTTCTGTTAACTTAACCCTGTTCATTCATCATATTATATTGGTTAAGTGTTTCCTCTTAGCTTAACCCCATTCGTTCATCATGTTATATTGGTTAAGTGTTTCCCATTAACTTAACCCCACCCAATCATTGGTTAAGTGTTAACTTAACCCTACCACTTGTCATGTTACATTGGTTAAGTGTTTCCCTCTTGTGTTACTTAACCCTACCACTTGTCATGTAACATTGGTTAAGTGTTGCCCTCTTATGTTACTTAACCCTACCACTTGTCATGTTACATTGGTTAAGTGTTGCCGTCTTGTTTTACTTAACCCTACCACTTGTCATGTTACATTGGTTAAGTGTTGCATTCTTGTGTTAACTTAACCCTATCATTCTTAGCATGTCCGTTTATTAGCTTTAATTCATTCATTAATGCCTCAACCTCTCACATTAGAACTGTTGTTTGCGGTTGCTGGATGTGCCGGGCGGTTTCGGGCAGACATCTACCGCAAACTCATTTTAACCTCGGGTTTTGGGCTTAATGTGATAACCTCTCACATTAGATCTATATTGTTGTGGTCGCTGGATGTGCCGGGCAGTTCCGGGAAGTCCTACACCGCAACTCAATCTAACCTCGGGTTAGGCACGTTCATCTTTAGCTAATTTACATTTTTACCATGCATGTCCGAGTCTAGATTTTATATGCTAATTATCCCAAATTCACAAACTAGTTATGTTCCAATTCCCAAGTTATGCCCAACAAATTCAATTACAAGTTATTACTCAAAATAGATTACACCAAATCTTCCCAAATTTGCAATAATAGTCATGCCCCAAGATCGCAATATACATTATGCTTGGCGTCCCAACCAATAGTTATGCCCAACCTAGATTTAATATTTCAATTTATAGTTTCCGCCCAATCTAGATTTAATATTCCAATTTACCCCAAGTTTGCAACAATAACAATTATGCCCCAAATCACAAGTTACAAATTATGTTCCACTATTACCAAATAGATTATTCCCCAATATCCCCGCATTCCAATTGCACGTATAATAAGATTTAGTCTGGATTCTAGGTTAATCTAGATTCATAAAATAAAGGGGGAATAAAGAAGGAACATAAATGAAAGTAGGCAAAAAAACAGGCATTATAATGATAGATTTGTCAAATATAACATTATGGATCTAAGAGGATTACAGATCCGTTAGAATTGGGGTATAACAAAGATAGATCTGAAATAAACTGATAGAAATAACCTCATAGACATATAAATCAGATATGAATAACATCATGAACCTAAAAGGATTATATATCTGACGTTCAACAAAGATAGGCATGCTTGAATCGATATAATAACTTCTTAGGCACGTAAAATCATAGATACAATAGAAGGATAGAGATAAATCTAAAAAAATTATCTTACAATCAGGCATAGACTTCGATTCATTTTATTACATGTCAAGATTACAATCAGGTTTTCAGATCTGAAAATGTTGTGGACTTACATTGCTGGGATTAGAAAAGATAATTAAATCGTTGTTGTAGCAGAAACTCTAATTTGATGTTGATTAATCTTCAAAGTTTATCGTTGATGAAGAACTTCTAATATGATTTAGGTTTTAGAGGTGGCGGCTAAGAGAATTGAGAATTCAGCAGCACAGATGCGCCATAAGGAATTGATATGAATTAGGGTTTTGGTTTAGAGATGTATATATAGATGTCTCGGATCAATTTGAGCCTTTAGATGAACTAGGAGATCATCAGAACCACACAGCTCGAAGACTGGTCATCCAACAAATCAGAAGAAGACACATCATCATAGAACACTCCAGTATGCTATGCTGGACTGCCCTCTATATGGGCGCATTTGGCCGGTGCGCCAATGCATTTTTGTACTAGCACACTTCACAAGTGCGCCAGTGCATTCTGGTCTGTTTCCGCTTTTCTACCTAACTTCGTTCGTCCATATCTCCTTCATACGGTGTCCGTTTTATGCAAACTCGGATCTATCTCAAGCACAATTCCGAGAAGAACACAATGGCGTGACCCTTTTCACCCAATTCATCTTTTAATAATTATTTATTCTTTAATTATCTCTTATGTCCCGTTTCAAAATTATGGGGTGTTACATTCCCCCCTACTTAAAGGATTTTGTCCCCGAAATCTCCAAGTTAAGAAGAATGTATATCCTACCATCCAAAATCCATCTACTCAACCATTAAATCACAGGCATCCATTGTCCTTAAAAAGGTTTCTAATGTTTTCATGAACATATGCATAGTGTGTGTATATGTCCTTATTCAAATGCAAAATCAGGCGGTCTACTGATTCAGTTGACCTCCTTAATGCAATTCATGATAGTGCCATGCGTCCATTATGTGTGCAAAAGAACCCTATTGATACATATCATTTCTATATGAGTGCACAACCATACATTCAAATGAAACATCCATATGATAACACATCAAGTTTCAATCCCTATATATAAAAATCCACTCGTGCATATGCAATATGGAAGTGACGGTGCTGATCTAGTGCCTAATGTGTGTGTATATGCATCCACGAGCAACCACTAGAAAACACTTACATCCACTTGCATCCACCAAACATAACATGTCTCAAACACATGTTTACATCCATTGGCTTCTACCTAAGGATCGAGGATAGGACCGAGAGGATATACTTAAAAGATAAAGACTAGCATGCAAATAAACTTTACAAAAAAAGAGAGATCAAGCATATACCCTTAAAAAGGGTATGATGCGCGTATTTAGTCTTCAGCCTTCTAAGTCGCATCTTCTTGAGCTTCACCCTATTGTGCTCTGACTGTCTTAACTTCATGATTGCGTAACTTCTTAATTTCTGTTTCCAAAATATGAGTTGGAACTCATTTCACTGTCGCCTCTTGTTCCACCCCTTCTCCTTCTAGTGTACTGGGCATTACAACATCTGCTGTGTCATGCTAACATTTCCTCAAAAGGTCTTCCAAAATTCACTAGAGGATATTCCATGTGGAAGAACTATCTCTTGAAAATAAACAGATGCTAACCATGTTACCAAATGTATTTATTAAGGTGACTAGAGGTCTCTTCTCTACTTAACTTATCCATTGCGTCAACTATCTGAGAGTCTTTTCTTTGTGAAGTCCCTATTTGATCCAAAAGCGTAGGTCTTACTCCTAGCGATGCCAACTACTAACTTAACTGAAGGTTTTAAAATCAAAGGTTGATATGTATTCTGAACTTTTCCTTTCCACCTAAAGAGGACTTGAAGTCAACCTTTTTCTTCTTAAGGCATCCGCTACGACCTTACCCTTCATTTTAACATCAAAATGTCGCCTAGTCCCGTGCCGCATGCACCCGTGTATACCGTAAACCTTTTACTACCGTAAGGTAAAAGTCAAAACTGGGGCCGTTGTAAGAGCCATCTTCGATCGTTGGAAAGCGACATCACAATCAATATCGGAGAAAAGGTTAGATTCTTCTTCGTTTATCCAGTAAGTGGGACTAATACCTTCGCAAAGTCCTTAATGAACTTCCTATATTAGCCCGCTAGTCCAAGAAAGCTTCTTACTTCTGTTGCATTCCTTGGAACTTTCCAGTCTTGCATCGCAATTACTTTTGCAGGATCTACTGCTATCCTTTCTTTGGACACTACATGTCCTAGAAACCTTACTTCTTCTCTCCAAAAATGACATTTTGGAGAACTTCGCCTTAAGTTGATGTGCTCGGAGTGTATCCATGACTTCTCTTAAATGCAAAGCATGTTCTTCCTCGTTCTTTGAGAAAATCAAGATATCTTCCATGAAGACTACTACAAACTTATTAAGGAACTCCCTAAACACCCTACTCATCAAGTCAACAAAATAAGCGGGTGCATTCGTCCAACCGAAAGGCATGACGAGCCACTCAAAGAAACCATCAAGGGTCCTAAAAGCAGTATTGTCTATACTGTCCTCTGCCACTCTAAGCTAATGAAACCCTGTAGCCAAACCTAGTTAGGAGAAAACAGACGCACCAACAAGCTGGTCTGGTCAAACAAATCATCTATTCTTGGAAGTGGGTGCCAATTTTTCTTAGTCAGCTTGTTTAATTCTCTATAATCCACGCATAGGCGAAGTGAACCATCCGCTCTGGTTGTGAACACTATGGGAGCACCCCATTCTGAAATACTCCACCTTATGAACCCCTTTTTAAGCAACTTTTTAATTTTCTTGCTGAGTACCTTCCTCTCCCTAGGAGCCATGTGTCGTACGGGTAATGCAACTGGTTTGGCGTTATCCACCAAGTATATGCGGAAATCTATTTCGCGTTTTGGGGGTAAACCCTTCACTTCATCAAAGACTACTTGAACGAATTGCAAATTATCAATAGATGCATCAAGAGATTCTAGGTAATTAAGCATGACAGAACCCTTAGGGTTACATGAGATTTCGAGGGTATTATTTAGGCAAGTCAAAAGTCTAACTACCCTCCTTTTACAATTGAGAATGACACCATTACTGGATAACCAATCCATCCCTAGAATCAATCCATAGCCCATGAAACCAAAAACATAAGCATTATATCAAAACTCAACGCTTAGTATAGACATTCCCTAATCCAAACAAATCACAGATAAATGAGCCAAACCATCAATTGAATTTGAAACAATAATGAGATCTTCTACTATACAAGTACTAAGGTGCAGAGACTCAACTACGAAAGCAAATTGAAAAGAATGTGAAGCGCCAGAATCGAACAAAGTTCCAACAGGATGATTGAAAAGAAAAAATAAACTTTCAACAGAAACGTTCCTACCTCTCTTAGGTACACTAGTAGTGAGAGCATGCAGTTGCCCTCTAGAAGATCATGCCCTTTGCCCTTATCCTTGTCCTTCGGGCAATCCTTGATAAGATACCCTGCTCCACCATACTGAAAACAACAACCTGCCTTCTTCTTCCTACAATTAAATGACTCACTATACCATAGAAAAGACACTCCCTCTTGTCGTGGATCTATTATTTCTTCCACTCTTATTATATTCCAGTCCCTTGTTTGTGATTCTTCCACTTTAGCCTCTTTCTTTTCACCTTTCTCCTTCTGCGTGGATCAAGCCATATCAACAAGCTTCTTATCCTTGGGCTTATGCTCCTTAGCCCAAACCCCCTTATTCTTATTCTTACTATCCTTGTGTAGCTTGTTGACAAGTTCCTCGAAACTACCTCCATCGCACGGCAACTTACAAGGTTTAAAGAAAATTAGCCACAGGTGAAACTACTGCAGCTACAGATGGAGGTTGGGCACTACTTCGCCCCCGAATGTGCTGTATGCCTACGAAACTATGGCGAAAAGAAAGGAAGAAGAGATTTAAATAGAGAATTGAAAGATAGTGCGTATGGCTTTTGGGGAATATGCTTTTTTTTAAACAATACTTTTCTCTTGAAAAATGCTTCTTTAAAACATGTTTTTGAAAATACTTCTTTATAAAAATGCTTTTGAAAATGGGTTTCAAAATCTTTTATCTGTTCTGGTAACCTTCAGATCTGATACCACGTGTAACACCCCACCTCCGTTAAGGTCACCTACAAGAGGAATGCATTAATTTCAATGGAGCGTCATGAGTGTATAGAACATATAAATTACAAAATAGACAAAATTTAAACAGCGGAAAATGAATAAAACTTTACTTTATTGATAAACAACAGCTTGGTAAAACAGCTTGTACAAAGATTGTTTTCCAATACCCATTACAACAAAGCATCTGTCTTGTTTAACAAAGTAAAGAAGCATAAAATGACAATGATATTCTCCAATATATCATGAGCCAACCATAGCAGTGGAAAAGAGAGTTCAAAGCAATACATCAACTATCTTCGAGCTTGGAAAGAAAGCTGAGCTAAGCGGTAATATTCCCACCTGTGAACCTGAGGAGGGGGGAAACGAAAGAAAAGAAAGCAAAACAAAACAGAGTCAGACATAAAGCCTGGTAAGTCCAGTGACTTTCAGCATGTAAATAGGTAAAAGCATCATGACATGAATAAACTGGATACCAGACCATAACCATGATAATAAGCATAACAAGACAACAAATGATGATCGTTAGATATGACAAGGTAAGATACACTAAATGCGCTTTGGTTCTTTCTCTGATTTCCTACTTTCTCTGCACCCCCCGACTAGCATCCTAACTAGTATCTTTTATAGAACGATTCGTATTCCCTATTAGTGTCCCAACTAGTATCCTGTGAAAAAGGAACTGTATCCCCTACTAGTGTCCCAACTAGTATCCTGTGTTATAAAATAAGGTGATCCCAACCCTGCAATTGTGGTAGCCTTCAGGTGTACATCTAGTATGAGGTTCTTACCTCAACCAGCCTAATTGCCATGAAGATGTTAGATGTACCCTTACTACCCTATATCGGCTCCTTACTTGTATTAATTTTCCTTGTGTCTGTGTCAATCGTCCCTCTCTTGCATGTAGATACCCTGTGCTGGTCCCATCATAAGGTGTATCAATCCATATGATAGCAACCCGACACAAACTCTAGATACACATTATATACTACTGATGCCCAGTGCCTGCTTTATCCACTTCGGAGTACGTGCACACCCATACTCCGCCGGAACCTACACTATTGCACCACCTGCTACTATTTTGGCTGCTTATAATCAGCCAAGTAATCGTGCCCCACCCTGCCTAGTTTCAGGGTACCGTGATACATCTATGTGGGTTACTACTGAAATGGGTCCCTGTTACTAGGGTTTTCTAGGGTCTATTCGTATACCCCCAAATTGGCTAAGTGTTATCCATCCATTCAAGTAAACTTAACCCGTCCACACGCCACGTCATGTTGGTTAAGTGTTTCTTATTAACTTAACCCATCTCATTCATCATGTTGTAATTGGTTAAGTGTTTTCTATTAACTTAACCCTGTTCATTCATCATATTATATTGGTTAAGTGTTTCCCCTTAGCTTAACCTCATTCGTTCATCATGTTATATTGTTTAAGTGTTTCCCACTAACTTAACCCTACTCGTTCACTGGTTAAGTGTTAACTTAACCCTACCACTTGTCATGTTACATTGGTTAAGTGTTGCCCTCTTGTGTTACTTAACCCTACCACTTGTCATGTTACATTGGTTAAGTGTTGCTATCTTGTGTTACTTAACCATATCACTTGTCATGTTACATTGGTTAAGTGTTGCCTTCTTGTGTTAACTTAACCCAACCATTCTAAGCATGTCCGTTTATTAGCATGAATTCGTTCATTAATGCCTCAACCTTGCGGTTGCTGGATGTGTCGGGCGGTTCCGGGCAGACTTCTACCGCAAACTCATTCTAACCTCGGGTTTAGGGCTTAATGTGCCAACCTCTCATATTATATTTGTATTGTTGCGGTCGATGGATGTGCCGGGCGATTCCGGGCAGTCTTACACCGCAACTACATCTAACCTCAGGTTAGGCACGTTTATCTTTAGCTAATTTACATTTTTACCATACATGTCTAAGTCTAGATTTTATATGCTAATTATCCCAAATTCATAAACTAGTTATGTTCCAATTCCCAAGCTATGCCCAACAAATTCAATTACAAGTTATTACTCAAAATAGATTACACCCAATCTTCCCAAATTTGCAATAATAGTCATGCCCCAAAATCGCAATATACATTATGCTTGGCATCCCAACCAATAGTTATGCCCAACCTAGATTTAATATTTCAATTTACATATTCTGCACAATCTAGATTTAATATTCCAATTTACTCCAAGTTTGCAACAATAACAATTATGCCCCTAATCACAAGTTACAAATTATGTTCCACTATTACCAAATAGATTATTCCCCAATATCCCCGCATTCCAATCACATGTGTAATAAGATTTAGTCTAGATTCTAGGTAAATCTAGATTCATAAAATAAAGGGGGAAGAAACAAGGAACATAAATTAGAGTAGGCATAAAAACAGGCATTATAGTGATAGATCTTTCAAATATAACATTATGGATCTAAGAGGATTACAGATCCGTTAGAATTGAGGTATAACAAAGATAGATCTGAAATAAACTGATAGAAATAACCTCGTAGACATATAAATCGGATATGAATAACATCATGAACCTAAAAGGATTATATATCCGACGTTCAACAAAGATAGGCATGATTGAATCGATATAATAACTTCTTAGGCACGTAAAATCATAGATTCAATAGAAGGATAGAGATAAATCTAAAAACATTATCTTACAATCAGGCATAGACTTCGACTCATTTTATTACATGTCAAGATTACAATCAGGTTTTCAGATCTGAAAATGTTGTGGACTTACATTGCTGGGATTAGAAAAGATAATTGAATCATTGTTGTGGCAGAAACTCTAATTTGATGTTGATTAATCTTCAAAGTTTATCGTTGATGAAGAACTTCTAATATCATTTAGGTTTTAGAGGCGGCGGCTAAGAGAATTGAGAGTTCAGCAGCATAGATGTGCCATAAGGAATTGATATGAATTAGGGTTTAGGTTTAGAGATGTATATATAGATGTCTAGGATCAATTTGAGCCTTTAGATGAACTAGGAGATCATCAGAACCACACAGCTCGAAGACTGGTCATCCAGCAAATCAGAAGAAGACACGTCATCACAGAATACTCCAGTATGCTATGCTAGACTGCCCTCTGTATGGGCGCACTTGGCAGGTGCGCCAATGCATTTTTGTACTGGCGCACTTCACAAGTGCGACAGTGCATTCTGGTATGTTTCCGGTTTTTCTGCCTAACTTCGTTCGTCCATATCTCCTTCATACGGTATCTGTTTTATGGAAACTCGGACTCTATCTCAAGCAGAATTCCGAGATGAACACAATGGCGTAACCAGTTTCACCCAATTCTTCTTTTAATAATTAATTATTCTTTAATTATCTCTTATGTCCCATTTCAAAATTACGTGGTGTTACAGTATGTGCTTCTATGATTTATGTTTTGTTTTTATTTAATCTTAGGTTTGTGTATTTCATATTTTGAACAATTTATCTCTTAAAATATTTGTTGTAAGAAATTTATTTGATATCCTTCTTGTAATTTTTAATTATATGTATTCACATTTTCAAAAAAATATTTTATGAGCCAAATTTGCATGTGAGTGATGTATTTGTGAAATTTCATTATTTTATTTTCGGATATTTTTTCAAATATTTTTGGATATTTTTTTGGATATTTTCGGATAACCACATCCAATTTACAGTTTTAAGTTTCGGATACGGATATTTTCAAATATTTTCGGATATCCATATTCGCTAAGACAGATACAGATATTTTCGGATATTCGAAAATATCCGCGGATGCGGATATTTTTTTACTAGTATCCGTGGATATCGGATATAGATTCATATACAGATTTTCATTTTCGGATACGCATTCGGATACAGCACTATTCGTATCCGACTGCATCCGTTTACAGCCCTACATGTCCACTGTATATATGCATGAATCTTTTTCTTTTAATGTTAATGCATTATGTTTGCAAATCAGTGCATGCAACATATTTACATCGCATGCAACCAATCTTTTTTTTTTCCATATATTAATTGATTTTCATTATACATCACCATATTAATCCTATCTGTGGATATATATACCTTTTTAATTACATTAAAAATACGGGGTGTTACATTCTCCCCCACTTAAAAGGATTTCGTCCCCGAAATCTTCTAGTTAGGAAGAATGTGTCCTACCATCCAATCACCCATCTACTCAACCATCCAATCACAGGCATTCATTGTCCTTAAAAGATTTCTAATGCTTTCATGTTCATATGCATAGTGTGTGTATATGTCTCTATCTAATGCAAAATCAGGCGGTCTACTGATTCAGTTGACCTCCTTAATGCAAATCATGTTAGTGCCATGCGTCCAATCATGCATGCAAACATCCCTAGTCATGTAAATACTACATGTGTGCACAGCCATCCATCCATATGCAACGTCCATATGATATCATATCAAGTTCGACTTATAAACAAATGCGTATATGTAAATGCAATATGAGAGCGTCCGAACTTGATCTAGTGCCTAATACGTATGCATATGCATCCACGAGCAACCATTTGCAACCACTTGCAACTATTCAACCATAACATGTTTCAAATACATGTTTACATCCATTGGCTTCTACCTAAGGATCGCAGATACGACCTAGAGGATATACTTTGGAAAGAGAGAAACAACTACGCGTAAATCTCCTGAACAGAGAAATCAAGGATGCACCCTTAAGGAAAAAGGGCATGCTGCTAGTATCTAGCCTTCTTGAGCTTTACTCCACTGTATCTTAACCAATTTAACTTCACGTTGTGAAGTTTCCGACCTCCAATTCCAAAATAAACAGATGTCAATCACGGTACCAAGTATACGTACTAAGATGATTAGAGGTTTCCCTCTTATCCGTCATGCCATAACTATAAGAGTCGAAAGGTCACTACGTGCTTTTTGGAGTGCCTACCACAACTATTCATCTCTCCCGCAAACCATCCAAACCGAACTCGACATTCCTCAAGTACAAGCCCCAAAGGCCTAAACCAATATCAGACAAGCACCCAAGGAATATCTCCCCTGAATTTAGACGATCTATGTGAGATGATATAAGAAAACTCGATAGCTATTCTCAAATCCTTACTAAAAAAAATAAACTAGTCGGACCACCAATTGGATTTGAGACTCTAGTGGGATCTTTCTACTATACAAGTACTATGGTGCAGAGACCCAACTATAGAAGTGGATATGAACAAATGCGAAGTGCTAAATCCGAACAGGAAAACTAGATTCTTCCAACAGAAACTTTTACCACCTATCTCCTAGGCAAGCTCAGCATGTACTTTCCCTTCTGAAAATCTTGTCCTTTGTCCTTAATTATATGCCCTATCATACCATAGTAAAGATACTTCCTCTTTTATAATTTTCTCCCTCCTTCGTGAGCTAAACCTACATCCATGATTTCCTCATCCTGGGGTTGTGCTCCCTTTTGCCAAACTCCTCACCTTTTTCTGTGTATAACCATGTTGGCAAATCCCTCGAAAGCTGCTTCCATCATACCGAAGACCCTACTAAGCTTGAAAGAAGACTGGCCGTAAGTGAAACAACTACGGCTATAGATGGAAGTCGGGCACTACTTCGCCCTTCGATGAGGTTATCTCCCAGAAAGCCAGGAGCCCCAGAGACTCAAGAAAGAAGGAGACAAGAATTCAAACAAATGAAGAGGAGACATGCGTATGGCTTTGGGGAATATGCCTCTAAAACAAATCCTTTCTTTTAAAAATGCTTCTTTAAAAACCTTTTGAAAATAAATTTTCAAATCTTTTATCTGATCCGGTAACCTTCAGCTTTGATACCACGTGTAACACCCCACATCCGTTAGTGTCACTCACAAAGGGAATGCACTAAGTTCCGTGGAGCATTTTGGGTAAAAGATGCAGATAAATTACAAGATAGACAAATATTAAACAGCGGAAAATAGAACTTTGCTTTATTGATAAAATAGTCTGTACAAGATTCTTTTACAATATCAGAGTATCATCTGTCTTTACAAAATAAAGAAGCATAAAACAACATTTTTATATTCCCCAATGTAGCAAGAGCCAGCCATAGTATCTGAAAGAGAATCCAAGGACGACTTCGTCAAATCTTCAAGCTGGGGAAAGAGCAACGGTCCAATCTAATCCTGAGTTATACTATTCCCTCCTCAACTACCGGGGGGGAACGGAAGAAAAGAAGCGAAAGAAAAATAGAGTCAGACATAAAGCCTGAGTAAGTCAGTAACTTCTAGCATGTGAACAGGGAAAAATGAAACGACATGAATTAACTGAATACAAGACAATACCATGATGATAGGGTCAACAGGATAAGATAAGATTACCACAAGATATACTAAGGCAAGATAAACTGGATATACTTTAATACTTTCTCTGCTTCGCTATTACCTTATTATTCTGGTTTCTATATCTCTGCACCACCTAACTAGTGTCCCTACTAGTAACGATAACGTGATCCCAATCCCTATAGTTTCCGTCGCCTTCAGGCATCCATTTATTATTTAATTACCCAGATCTAATCTAGGGTTTTCTATCAAGTGCCTTCTAGATTCAACTAGAACTTACGCTATTTTTTTGAATGCTTCTTGGATTCAGGGTTTATGCCACCTAGTTCCAAACTAGGGATTATGCTACCTGTCGAACGATGCCCTTTAGTCTAGGACACACCACCTAGGGTGGTACATGTTCCTAGACTTTTCCCACGCATGTATCGCGAATCGTTATCGCTTGCCTAGATGCACATGTCCAGTAATGTGCGGTCCGAGTTCCGCTGTCAGGGCTACTCTAGAAATACGGAACTCGGTCGGGAGCTTTCAATATCTGTCGATACAGATGCTAAGGTCTGTTTTTCCAGTGGCTATGGTCCCACTCGACCCCTCCCTCAACTAATGGAAGGCCACCCTTGTAAAATGAGAACTGTACAAAGGCCCCTATCTGCCCCACTAATTCTATGGCCAACAACACCCCGCAACCACAACTAGATATCAAGTATGTGGTCCGTATGAGTCCTCCAGCCTTCCCGCTTCACATGTCTCGCTTGACTGAAGATGGTAGGTAGACGACGAGTTGCTATCACAGGGCTTCCGTCTTCTCGCCGAATCACGCTGGTCCATCCTAGTCTTTTGGTAGCCATATATTGCAACCAAGGCATACCCTTGGCTCTTCTACCGCAGACCTTAACCTCTGTGCGCCCAGGCGGATCATCTGCAGCCTCACAGAGGGATACCAAGAGTACCCTCACGTCCCCTCGAAGCCTCGGGCTTCATATCCCAATTCGTTGGAGTCTTCTTTAAAATCAGATGGACGTCCGCTCCTTCATGTTATACTAAGAATTACTACTTAGTTCTACTAACTAAGTTTTACCACTTAGTCTCTAGGATCATTATCTTCTTAACTAAGTTTTACTACTTAGTTCTCTTTCCCGTTAAGTTGGATTGGTTAAGTGTCTTTAGTCGATTCAAGCTAACTTAACCCTCTTCCCTTATCCTGTTAAACTGGTTAAGTGTTGTCAGTATTCATGTTGACTTAACCCCACCACAAACCAAGTCATATTGGTTAAGTATTTCTTAACCCTACCCATTCATCCTGTATTGGTTAAGTGCTCCCTTTTTAACTTAACCTTTCCTACCGATTTTAACTAAACCTGTTATTAATGGTTAAGTATCATCTCTTCGTGTCTTAGACTTAACCCTATTCATTTATCATATTCTGATGGTTAAGTTTTCAAGTTTACTTAACCCTACAGTCCAACCCAACTAACATATTAAATTGGCTAAGTGTATTACGTAACCCCAACCTCTAGTCTAATTAACATGTTAAATTGGCTAAGTGTATTAACTTTACTTAACCCCACCTTCTAGTCTAGTCAACATGTTAATTTGGCTAAGTATTCCCATGGACTTAACCCTCCCATTCTAGCTTTAACTGTGTTAAGTTGGTTAAGTGTTTCTATGGACTTAACCCTACCATTCTAGCTTAACAGTGTTAAGTTGGTTAAGTGCTCCTATGGACTTAACCTTCCCATTCTAGCTTTAACTTTGTTGGTTAAGTGTTCCTATGGACTTAACCCTCCCCTTCTTGTTCTAGCTTTAATTAATAAATTAAAGCCGCAACCTCTCACATTAGACAAATATTGCTACGGTTACTGGATGTGCCGGTCGGTTCCGGGCAGGTTTACACCGCAAGTCAGTCTAACCTCGGGTTAGGCATATTCATGTTTTCTAAGTTCAAAGGGTTTTTTGATTAATTTCCAAACCTGGTTTTGAAAGCAACCATCCCATTCGTCGGATCAGTTAGGGATAGCCAGGGAGGGCAGGAAACTTATATTTTCCAAACCCAAGCCTAGACACTATCCTCTCTGTCACCCTAGAACTTTCTGGTACGAGTTATAAAAAGGGGTGTTATCAAAATATCTTTCTTTTGTTTATAAATTGTTAACAATTTATCTTACAGCCCATTTCCCCCTTTTTAAACAAATTTGGCCTATATTCATTTGTCGCTAACAGACTTATATTCTAGGCCCAAATCTTGATTTGCCTAACCTACAGTTCATAGCAATTTAGATCTATCATCTTTATTTTCAGTTTATGCTAAACTAGATTTTATATGCCAAACTAGATTTTCTATTATGGTTCACCGTTTATGCCCAAAAACTAGATTTATTCTTCTAGTTTACAGCCTACATACAAACTAGATTTATTATTCTAGTTTTTCAGTTTACAGGCCAATACTAGATCTAAATTTCATAACCTATAATCCATATCAAATCTACCCAATTCACATGTCTTAACACATGTTCTAAAATTGTATAAATCAGAATCATGTTCGCTTCCAAACTATGCCAATTTCAAGCTTACAACTATATCTATGTTTATTTTTGTGTTTTTCCCAAATCGCATTCCCACCATTCGTATAATCATGATTCAACCTAGATTGTAAGTAAATCTAGATTCGTAGAAAATAGGGAATGAACCAAAGATGCTATGAAAAAGGGTGGACATAATAATTGGCATAAAAAGATTTTGAATAACGACGCAGGTTCAATAATATGGGTAGACCTAACTTAATAGGTAAATTCCCATGGTCTAAAACCAAGAATAGACAGAATAGGTTCGAGAACATGGGTAGACCTAACTTAATAGGTAAATTTCCACAGTCTAAAACCAAAGAAAATCAAGAACAGACAGAATAGATAAATCGGGTTTTAGACCCAATTTCATAGTTACAAAACCTAAGCAACAATTTTCCTAGTCATGAATCATAGGTGTTTAAATCACCGTTGTTATGTCATAGGTAATACTTTATGTCCAAATCAAAGGCTTGTGTTCATAATCATAGGCAAATGTCCATAGTCATAGGCAATATTCATAGTCAAAAGGGAAAATAATTCCCACAGTCATAAGTCACCGTCATAGGCAATGTTTTATGTTCCAAAATCAAAGGCTTATGTTCATAGTCCAAAGGCACATGATCTCAGAATCCATAGTCATAGGCAACGGTCTTAGGCAAAGTCTTATTTGTCCTTGAATCATAATAGTTCTTAATTTAGTCCAAGAGCATAAACACAGATTCGAATAGAGAGAGAGATTTGGCATATTCTTTTATTCCTTTAATTTCATGTCACAAAATAAAGCAAAAATGTTCAAATCTAGAAACAACTGACTTACAGAAATTAGATATAGAATAGAAGAATGACGATGCTAAGATTCGTTCTCGAGGTTTGTTGATTTAGCCTTTGAATTCTTCACTTTGATTTGAATCTTCTCTTGAACAGATTTGAGCAGCATCTCCATGTCTTGAATTTATATTTTATTTTAATTATTTAAGAAAATTTAGAGGAGGGGAAGAAGCCATTAATCTTAGCAGCATAAGGATAGAAGAGAATTGGTGCAAAGAGAATGAAGACTAGGGCTGTTTATATAGCTGCTCAAAACCTTATCGTACACGCAGCGCTGAGTCAGCATTGAACCTAGTTAAGAAAATAGTCCAGGTACGTAGTTGAATCTAGCCAAACCTTATCATACACGCAGTGCTGAGTCAGCATTGGGTCCCACAAGCTATTTTGGCATAGAAATTTGAATTTCGAATGAATTGTTTTGGCGTAGAAGTTTGATTTTCGAACTTTTGAATTTATTTAACTGTTTTATTCACATGAAATATTCTTATATGTATACAATTCCTCTAACGACCATTTTATGCGTACATATATATGCACAACTTTCATTTTATTTTCAAAATTCAAATGATGTTGCCATATTTTATTGACTGTAGCCTTATCTTGAATTTTATCTTTCGTATACATATATTTTTGCATATATATATATATATTTATATTCTCATATGTATATATATATTTTCTTTATTTCCTTATATGTACGTTCTTATCCTTTCAAATTTTGAATTTGTATACGTACATATATTTGCATGTTCAGTTGGCCCTCCCTAAAACAAAGATAAAAAATTATGCCGCCGCCGGGGTTTGAACCCCCGACCTCCATGCTACAAATCCAATGCCTTAACCAACTGAGCTACAGAGGCTTTTGTTAATAAGTCTTAGAACAATGATAATTATTGTTCTTTCCTTACTTCTCTTTTTCATGTTAGTTACAATACTTAAATTAAACCAATGCATGAATCTTTTTCTTTTAATGTTAATGCATTATGTTTGCAAATCAGTGCATGCAACATATTTACATCGCATGCAACCAATCTTTTTTTTTCATATATTAATTAATTTTCATTATACATCACCATATTAATCCTATCTGTGGATATATATACCTTTTTAATTACATTAAAAATACGGGGTGTTACAAATCCTAAGGATTGGTAGTTCAGTCATATGTTCGTGGTTCGAGTTTATGCTATAATCTTGTGTGCAAGTCTAAATTATCGGCTCTTATTTTGAGTGTAAAGACGTTATTAGTTAAATACGTTAAGACCTAAATCTGATCCAATCACATGACATCGCGAAAATGATATAGGTCGAACGACATGCCTCCCATGATTCGAATATTCACTCTTAATAGTGGGACGTGACGACCAATCAAGCAATAAGAGGATTCAGAGTACACTAAGTCCCAGGGATGTGAAATTCGCATCCCCGAGGTCTAGCCATTTCGTTTCACTATGCCAGTGCAAAATTCGCATCCAACTTGGTCGGGGATTCGAAATATGCCCAAGTCTCAAGTATGTGAAATTTGCATCCTTAAGCACCAGCTGTTTTGCACCCCCTCTAATGTATCGATTTCACATCCCCCTTGCTGTAGGAAAATCGCATCTCATGCTCCTCCATTAAACTTCGAATTCCTGTCCACTACTGCACCTCGCATCCCCCAGAGCTGAAAATTCTCTAAGTCTCGGGGCTGTAAAATTCGCATCCCGGGCTAAGTGAATTCCAACACCAAGGCGGATGCAAAATCTTAATTTTGCACCTACCCTTTGGGATATGAAATTCGATTTCCCCACTCCACTCCTCGGTGGCACGAAACAAGTGCTTCGCGTCCCCACCACTGCCCACGGATGTGAAACCGAAATTTGCATCCCCTCCACAGACTCGATATGCGAAGCATTAGTTTCGGACCCGCTGGCCCTCTTTCTATTTGCATTCCCTTCATATCCTTCATCCACTTCGTCTCCACCTCCTTTTACTCTTCCGAGGCACTGCTTGGATATGAAAGCCTAGGAGCTCGAACCCTTGGAACTTCGCCTCTATCCCAGTGTCTCCCATGAAGATCCAACACCACGAAATCAGAGCCCGAAATCAAATCGAGCAAAATAATGGTTCAAAAATCGAAGCATGAAATGGATTCAAACCTATCTAAATCAGTTCGAGATGGGTTATGTTGATGGCTTACGAGTTTCTACATTTTGAGGTCTCAAGAGATAAAATTATGCCAGGTAAAGAAAAGGGAATAATTGCACCGCGATATTTATATCGGGGGAGAAAGACTTAACGCGTTTGGAAAAATCGCATCCCATCAATGATATAAAAAATCGAATTTGTATCCCACCAGGGATGCAAAATTTCACATCCTACCACGGATACGAAATTTCTAATCGCTTTAAAAAAAGGTGAGAATCGAATTTCAAACATCGAGAAATTCCTGACTCATGACTCCATCCACGACTACACGTACGCATTTTCGAAACTATTACAATCGAGAGCAGTTCAATTTGCTAACCAACTGTACGCTCGTAAGTTTAAACGATATGAAATAATACACTAAGCGATCGAGTTCACGATTCGACATCATTTTCAAAAACCAACTCACGCAATCGTAAGTCAAAGACATACTTATTGAATATGATCTATTACAAATTCCGATCACAACACGCGAAATCACGTCAAAACATGTGAGCGAATACACGATATTAAACCGACAATGACTCGTTTATGCTCCAATATAAATAGGAGACGACGGCTAACGTTTAATTTCTTGAGTTAATAGGAATTGAACATTTATTAAAGCTATCAGGGAATCATAATTCTCAACATACTCGACGGAATGGTCACTGTTAGGGATTGCGGAAAGGATCGTTAAGGCAAAACAAACACTAGAGGGGGTAAATAGTGTTTTTGAGAATTTAATGAAAATCTAAAACATATGTTATAAACTGTCTGAATCGAACACCATAGAAACAGTCATTGACACAAAATCAAACACAAATGCAAAATAAATAGAAATAAAAATGCAAAAAAGGAAAGAACACGCCGGATTTTATACTGGTTCAGATTGCTCCTTTGTCCAGTCCCACGCAACGTTGGATTGCGCAGAGTTTTCTTACTATATCAAAATCCAATTACAACCCTCCTTGATTTCATGGCTACAAGGGATACCACCGATTCAACACAAACTTGATCAAGATTTTCCCGTTCTTGATTTCACGACTACAAGGGATACCATCGATTCAATCCTTGATTTTACGGCTACAAGTGATACCACCGGTTACTTTACTCAACCCAAACAATTACAAACAGACCTGTAACTCTTCAATAGCACTTGATTAAGAGAGTAGAGAGTGTAGAGAGAAGAAGTTTGATCAAAACAGAACTGAATTCGATAGAATATAAGTGTAGAAATCATAGAAATGATTAAGAATAATGATGTAAAGAAAGGGGATAAATTTAGAGAAGAAGAGATGATTAAAAATTTGAATTCAAGCCCTTTTAATAGTGTTTGAAAGGATGTCATGCTTCAGAATTGTCACAATTAGCGAAAAGATACTTCCTTTCAAATTTAAATTTCTGACAGTTATATGTCGACATATAGTTTTCTTTATGCCGACATATCCATAGTAGAAATTTGATTTTTGAATATTTTTAAAGTGTTTTGATATAAATATGATTCTGGAAATTCTTGAATTAAAATATAGTTTTATAAACTAATATTATAAAGTAGGAAATCATATGAAAACACAAATATGAACTATATAAACATATTTATAAAATTATAAAGTTTAAAACTATATAAATGTAAAATGTAAAAATATAAATATATGAAACTTATAAAACTTTGAGATTGAAAACAAAAATTAAAATAAGAAAGGAAAATAAAATAGAGAGAAAATAAAATAGAGAGGATTGAAGATAGAATTTGAAAATAGAATTTGAAATGAACCTGGAGTGCTATTTAGAGTCTTACATACTCTAGACTCTATAACTATATTAGTCTTGAACTCTTGAAATCTTAAATACTCATTAGTCTTGAAATTTCTCTAAAATTTGATTCTCTAATATCTTTAAACTGTACAGTCTTTAGTAATATTTCCTATGTACAAATCCTACATATGTATGTATGTATGTATATATATATTCTACAAAAAAGTGATAGTATATATATTTTATAATCAATTAATATTGAAATAAGGTTGTTGTCATCAAAACTCCATTCTCCAACAATCTCCCCTTTTTTGATGACGACAACCTTAGTTTATAAAATATCATACCTATTGATGATGACCCTTCAAATACTCCCCCTGTCTATATGAATTCTATATTTTATAATTTCCCCCCTTTGGCATTATCACAAAAAGAAATTCTAAAAGTGATCCCCCTAAATTATATAACCATCTATATAGAACTTAAGTCACTAACCTAATTATGATATTCCCATTAATCTATAACTAGTTCAAAGTAAAAATACTCCCCTTTAATCTATACAAACCTATAATGATAATTCCGAGTAATATACAAACTAATCCAAGTATTATAATTACATATGTTTTTTTGTTATATATATACAAACCAAATCAAATCAAATCACACCACACCATATTTCAAATCAAAGAATCCAAATCAAATTCAATCAAATCATACCAAACAATTAAACGTTTCTTGGGACTTCAGCCCAACCATCTTCTCCAAAGATAGGATCCTTCTTAATGACTTCCTAATCCTTATCTTCTTTGGTTGGCGCAGCCTTTGCAAGATTAATATCTTCATCTTTAAAGAGAGGAGATTAGCCATCGCATTGCATCAAAATGCATTTCTTGCTGATGAAACATCTTTATTTGATTTAGTTTGAGATGATGCTGGTTTTGTAGAATGATAGAGAGAATATTTTTGAAAGAATTCTGGGTTTCTTCTAGATTTTCACTAAGATTATGAATATGATTTGCCATAGTTTTGAGTAGAAATGAATAAGGAAGAAGGAGAAATAATTAATAAATTTTTCGGAAAGAAATAGACTTAAATATGGTCTGGAACTCGCTAGATTTTGAATGGACATGAGTAGTTATTTTAATTTTAAAATTTGAATCAATTTGAAAATCTAGCATTTATATGTCAATGTACGCTTGTTTTTTTTGTCGACATACTATTGAAATTTTTATGGAATTTTCAAAATTTTGAAATCTTATTATATTATAATTATTTCTAAAGTTCTTACAGAGACATAAAGTTGATTTTATCATAAATAAAACTCCATTCATTACGTAATAGAAAGCAATTACATCCAACTAATCAAGAGACATTTAAATACGAGATTCAAAAGCAAATTCAAGGAAATTTAAACGAATACATAAAGCTAGATTAAACTTGATGGCCTAGTTTTCAGATGATGGTGAAGGAGTTGAGACTCCAAGCTTTATTCCTATCTTGACCATGAATTTTGTAACAACCCGTAAAATCTGGGCCAGTTTAAAATTTTTATTTTGGCCATTTTAGCGAATTTAGATTATTTAAAATGAATTATTTTAAATAATATCGACGAGAAATTTATTTTGAATATATTCGAACGTATATATTATACGCGTCGTCGTTAGAATATAAATAATTATATATAATTATAAATAGAATTGAAAATGGCGCGGTAGTTCGATAATTCGATTTCAAACTTCAATTGAATGTACCGGGTGCAAAACAATCCGGATTTTAGTGAAACCAAAAATAATGGAATCTAATAGTGAATATCTTTCCAACGAACCCGAATGATCAAAATTTCTTAGCGGGAATCAAAAGATATGTCCAGTTGAAAATTCTGAATAGTCGCTATGGAATTCAGGCCCTTAAAAATGGACATTTTGCAAACGACCTCGGATTTCGACGAAACCAGTTTTGTTGGGTCCGTGATGTAAAGTTATTGCTAGATTTCAAATTTCATAATTTTTCGAATCAATATGTGAGCGTGGCAAAGGAAAACGCGTTTGACCAGTTTCAGTTGATTTTAATCGACTGGAAATTGGCCATTTTTCTAACGGTCTCAGATTTCGACGAAACTAGTTTTGTTAGGACCGTATCGTCAATACGAAGCTAGAAAATATTTTTCTAGAATTTTTAAAGTTAGTATGTGACCCCGGTAAATTGAAATGTACGTTTAAAATTGAATATATAGATTTATACATTAATTTCAGCGAAAACTGAGCGTAACAGCCGAACTGGCTTATGAAACATATCCCATTGTATTCGGAATGGGGGTAATTAGCTAGGGACGACAGTCATTGGGCCTCGTTCGGAGATCGAAATTTAAAGTTACTTTATGGAGAAATTAATTATTTAAATAATTAAAATATTATATAACCCCCTTGAGCTCTCTCTTTCCTCACAAGTCAAACCACGGTCAAAATATAAAAAAAAAAAAAAAAAAAAAAAACCCCTTCCAGTTTCAGATCGCGACGCCTCTTCCTCCCCCTTGCTGACGCCGACGATGGACCGCCGCTCCCCCCTAAAGTCGCGCCTTCCTCTCCCCTCTAGCTCATCTCCTTCCTCCCTTCGAATCGAAGACGAAAACGCCAGAGCTTTCCCCCCCCACAGTGATGACCGCCGACGAACTGAAGGCCGCCCCAACCCTCCGCCTCCTCCTGCCGCCGACCCAGAGCCACCCGAAGCCTCTCCGATGGTGGTGAACCCCCCCCTTTCGAACTGTAAGTTTTTACTTTATTTATAAAACTGATTTTTACTTAATTTATAAAACTGATTTTGTTAATATTAAAAACCGATTTTTATGTTTTTAAAATTCTGATTTTAGGTAGGTTTAAAACTGAATTTTATTTTAGGTTTAAGACTGAATTTTATTTTAGATTAGAAAACTGATTTTTAAATGATTTTTAAACTGAATTTTTAAATAAGGCAAAAACTGTATTTTTATTTTTTAAGTTATGAAAAAACTGCATTTTTATGAAAGCGAAAAACTGATTTTATTTTGAACTTTAAAATAGGAAAAAAAGTTTAATCTTTTAGTAGAAAAAGATTTGAACTTGCAAAAGAAAAAAAATTCGATTTTTATATATTGAATAGCGAAGTCAAAATTCGATTTTATATATTGAATAGCATAGTAAAAATTCGATTTTTACATATGTAGTGGCTACGGGCAGCGAAGATGACGAAGATGCGATAGCGATGAAGATTTCTATCAATGAAGTGCCGTGGAGCTAGGATAGCTAATCGGTGAGAATTTCTCACCTTTCTATTTATTTTCTAGTTATATATATATACTAGGATGCAGACGGTGCTTAGTAGCACCCGACACAATCGTCCACAGACCATGGACTTGTTTGTTTGACAGTTTGGTGATTGATTGCGATATTGTTTGAATGTGGTTTGTGGTGTGAAAAATCGAATCGATAAATTGGTTAGGATTAGACGTGCGCCGTTATAAGGCGAAGGAGTAAGGCTAGGTTAGATCCTTACTCCAAAGTTTGCGGTTTGCATAACGAATTGATTTGATTGATGTGTGAATGGCGTGGGCCTTCACTAGACCGGGGATAAGGCTAGGCCTTGTCCCGTTTCTAGTATCGTGCCGTTATGCCGCCGAAATTTTCTAAAACATGTTAGAAAAATAAAAATATCATTTTATTGAATAAATGAATTGAATAGAAATTCATAGGTTGAAATAAAATGTTTTATCGTTAAAAATATAATTTTTAACGTGAATATGAAAATAGTGAAGTGAATAAATAAATATTCATTTACAAACCAGATGGTTTGTTTATGTACACTTATTTGAATGATATTGATTGGGTCGATAAATTTCACACATCGCCCAACTGCACAAATAAAATCTGTGTTTGATTGTTTGAAACCCCACACGGGTGTTAGGATGAAATATGCAGTTCACTCATCCTGATTGATTAAATATGTCGATCGATTGATTGACAGGCTGTTATAAGCGTTGAATATCTGTATTTGATGCTTATGCAGTGTA
This sequence comes from Allium sativum, assembly GCA_030737875.1. Lineage (NCBI taxonomy): Eukaryota > Viridiplantae > Streptophyta > Magnoliopsida > Asparagales > Amaryllidaceae > Allium > Allium sativum. The sequence goes on along the minus strand of JASFAX010000086.1, from coordinate 299,702 downwards.
GTGCACTTTGGTTGATGGTTGATTATTTTTCAATGCTATGATATACATGTGTTGTATGAAAATCCATATAATTAACTTTATATGGTAATTGATTGGGCCTCATTCCAATTTGAAAAATAAAGAATATTATAAAATAAAAGTTCATGTGTTGACAGTACTCATTCATTGAGATTGGTCATGTGTTGAACGAAATATTTTGATAATAACAACTATTTTGAAAAAGAAATATTTGAAATAGAATATTTGAAAATAGAAATTTATGAAGCCGTGTATGGACGCCATTTTGACGTGAACGATATTTATATCGAATTGAAAACGATTTCGAAATGAAATGAATTGAAAACGATTTCGAAATGAATTGAATTGAAAACGATTTCGAAATGAAATGAATTGAAAACGATTTCGAAATGAATTGAATTGAAAACGATTTCGAAATGAATTGAATTGAAAACGAATTCAAAATAAATTGAAAACGATTTCGAAATGAAATGAATTGAAAACGATTTCGAAATGAATTGAATTGAAAACGATTTCGAAATGAAATGAATTGAAAACGATTTCGAAATGAATTGAATTGAAAACGAATTCAAATGGAATAGAAAGCGAATTGAAATGAATTCAAATTGAATTGAAATTCGAATTGAATAGAAATGAATTTTAAAACGAATTTATAGAGAAGAATTCAATTTTGATTTGAATTGAAATGGAAGTTGAAAATGTTTTTGAAACGAATTCAAAACTATTTATATAATTCGTTTTAAATAGAAATCGACGAAATATATATTATATATATTATATATAATATAATGGCCTGAATAGAACGCGCCGCGCCGCGGCAGTTCGCGAATTTCGACCATTTATTTCAAACGGACATTACAGGAGATCCGACCGTCGGATTCTCCTAAAACCGGAACCGTTGGGTTCGTATCGAAAAGAGCTTTCTAATTAATGTTAGAAATTTGAAATCTAACGGTTGGATTTGGAGATACGTCCAAATCAAATTCGAAAAAGGTCGTTGTAAGTGCAGTTCGATGGCCATTGTTGGAAATCGACTGTACGGGCCTTGATAAAATTATTAAAAATAGTAATAATTTGTGTAAAATCATAAGAAATGATTTGTGAAAGTTTGGGGTGAAAATCTCCATATTTGAAAAGATAAAAAAATGGATTTTTATCGAAATGAACTAGTTTTGAACTAGAATTATAATTCTATTTATTTTTAAATAAATAAATTGAATTTGAAATGGTTTTGAAAATAACCAAAATTTCCAATGATTGCATTGGAGTGGATTTGAATCGAAATTGTCTTCGGAATATTTCGATGTTGGAATTCGTGACATTACAGGTGTTGTTATGGAAATTTGAAAGATATATATTTGTATCGTTATTTCCAATACGACATTTGTTAGTCGTAGAATTCGATATTGAATATAAGCCGATATATTTTCTATTCAGAGCCTTGTATTGAATATCGAATGTGATTTGGGTTTGTCGTGAATGGTGTCTTCACTAACACTGTTCTTGAACCCAGTTGAGAAAAGATTAAATCTTTTTATTTAGATTTAATGAAGTGTACCAATTAAATGATATTTAATTGGAATTGAATTGGTATTGATTTTTGGGTTTATCGTGAACAGTGTTTTAAATAACACTTGTTCTTTAACCCGATAATTAATGGAATGTGATTTTGGGTTTATCGTGAATCGTGTTTTAAATGACACTGATTCTTTAACCCAGATAATGATTAAAACTAAGTGGAGTTTTAATGAATCTTTAATTAGATTGAAAAGATCGAGAATGGAGTATCACCAGTTTTGCTCCAGGCGATAGATAAATCTGTAATTAGATTTGAATGTGAAATTTAGAAACTAACTGGCGGTTAGCCAAGCAGAATGGTTTTCTGGATATTGATCTGATGTTGGTTTCGGCCTTCGGGGTTAATATTTGGGGAATTATTCTCTTGATTAATTTACGGTTAGTGACTAATGAATTGGAATGAGGCGTATGTTGTGTTTGTGTAACACTTATTTAAAATATACGCGAGTTATTCGGAAAGACCGGGTTTATCCCATTCTGAGTAACTGATACGACGATAAGTCGAAGACGAAGACGATGGTCGAAGACCGGAGGTCTTCACGTCGTTTGGGTGATAACTGATGATCTTGATTGGGCTGTACACCCAAGAAGATGGAAACAGTTAGTGATCGTCCAGACGTACTTGGAGATCGATGGATATGCGGGGTACTAGGTGCCTCCGGTTTCGTTCAGACCCAGAACGGACTTGTAAATGGACTGTGTGTCTGACATCGGATTTCATTCTGTGTGACTGATATCGGTTGCATAGGATGGCTTGCCTGTGTGGCATGCTAAGATGCAAATGATCAAGGCTTCTGTTGAAAAGCAAAGTCTTGTGGTTGATGATCAAAGCACGACCTTTGTGGCGTAGCTTTGTGTAACGTTTGATTCGCGAGTTTCACACCCGGTATGAATCAAAAACGGGAGACGGACCTCAGGGAGGGCATGCGTTTCTTTCTAGTTAGAAGTGGCGTCAGTGGTTTTACACGCCCTGACGAGTTTGACTTATGTTGTTGTTGCTGTTGCGAGGCGCCTCGGTTATATCGGTTTCGGCCGAATGCATTCTGGTCGGCTGACGGACCAGACTTACACCCCATAGGGTGGGGAGACGTATTGTTCAGGCATAATAATCCACTCCGTGTGGACCGGCCCTGACGATCCAAGGGGCAGTTGCGGCTGTTCCTGAGGGGCGGGCTAGAGCGTCTCGAATCGGTTGAGGATCTTGCCCCTAGCCTCGGTTCATAGATGGAAACCCAATTTCCAAATACGTGACATTTGCGGTTTTATTTGTAAACCTATATATGGCGACATAGTGGTATGGGGCATTCATGCCGCCTATGATTGATACTTATGATTTGAAGTTGTTTTATACTCTATGCACTTATAATAGTATCAAATGATTTGTTTTAAACGTATCAAGCATTCTTTGGCTGTTATAAGGGAAAACCCTATCCTCGACTGCGTTGCATTGTGTGATGGGACCTGGGTCTTATAACAGCTTCATTTTTCTTTATTTAGCATTGCGTTGTTTGTCTTATGCACTGGTATTCTTGGGAGGAAACCCGTTCCGTGTTATACGGCGTGGTCCCTTGTTTTACCTAGCTTTGAAAATAAAGATTTATAACTGCTTTAGTTCTCACACCAGTCACATGACTGACCTGGAGTTTATTGTTTTGACCTAAACTCTGGGTGCCCTTATTTTGACACGGGCAGCTAGTAGTTTTGGTTTTGCAGATTTATATTCACAGGATCCTGGTTTACGACTGGAACGATATCCGGGAAGCTTTGTATCCGTATATCTCATTCTAGTTGTGTATTGTATTATTTTCCGCTGCTATGTATTTAAATGTAATTTAAATCTCTGATATTTCTGTGTAATATTCTTTTATACTCTGTATATTCTTGTAATCTGATGCATTGTTGTTATATACAATGAAATGTTCTTCTATATGCGTTCTGTTGTGGTTTGTTCTCGAACTATCCGACGCTTTCCTTTACGGGGAAGTTACGGGTCTTCACAGTTGGTATCAGAGCTTTGGTTTACAAAGCAGAGAACAAGACACATTAGAACCGTACGAAGGAATTCATCAGATATTGGATTAGTAATATCCAATGGAATGACTCGTTAGAGATGGGATCAGTAGTATCCTAGAACGAGTGTGAAGAGTATATTTTTAAAATGAAAACGATTTTTGATTTGAAAATTTAAATCAATTATTCGTATTTGATTATTTATTTTATATTGATTAGGACAATCCAAAATATAAAGATTTTTGCGTATGCGCCTAGCTAGCGTGTATTCGAAGTTTTAATATATTGGATAGATATAGCACCACACCCTAGTCGCCCGGAGATGATATTGATGATAGCGATCGCATCATCAACATTTATGTTCGTGTTTCGAAGGTTTGATATCTATATATTTCCTATTGACTGGTGTGAGAACCAAAATTAGATAGGGCTAATTGTTGTGATTTGGCATCAAAAATCTGATTTTTGTATATATATCGAAATTATGAATTTGAAACGTTAATCCACTAATTGATTGAAGTTTGTGTTGTTTGTTTAATTGTTTGCTAATTTTGAACAATTATGCCTAATTGAATCAAATATTGAACTCTATTGAAAATTGGTCGCATTTGTTTGCATATACATATATATCATTGAACAGGTCATAGCAAGGAGGCTAGAGCAGAGAATAAAATTTGTTTGCCCGACAAATAGGTACATGTTTATTACATAATTTACTGTTTTGTTTGGGTGATGATGATTTTATGAGCCTATTGGCTAGCCGCTTGGCTTTTTCTTTTTCTTTTTGAGATCTGAAGGACCGGGAACGCTATTTGCAATTTCCCGATGCTCCCGGTGCAGGGGAGGTTATGGCGAAATTTTTCAAAAATTTAGGGTGTTAGCCAAATTTTTGAAATTTTAAAAATTCTCAGAAACTAAAGAGTTGGAGAATGGAAGCCAGATCAAATGTGGAGCTGAATAATCAAACCACTTTCGACTTTGTTCCTTTTCGGGGACGAAAAGTTTTAAGTGGGGGAGATTGTAACAACCCGTAAAATCTGGGCCAGTTTAAAATTTTTATTTTGGCCATTTTAGCGAATTTAGATTATTTAAAATGAATTATTTTAAATAATATCGACGAGAAATTTATTTTGAATATATTCGAACGTATATATTATACGCGTCGTCGTTAGAATATAAATAATTATATATAATTATAAATAGAATTGAAAATGGCGCGGTAGTTCGATAATTCGATTTCAAACTTCAATTGAATGTACCGGGTGCAAAACAATCCGGATTTTAGTGAAACCAAAAATAATGGAATCTAATAGTGAATATCTTTCCAACGAACCCGAATGATCAAAATTTCTTAGCGGGAATCAAAAGATATGTCCAGTTGAAAATTCTGAATAGTCGCTATGGAATTCAGGCCCTTAAAAATGGACATTTTGCAAACGACCTCGGATTTCGACGAAACCAGTTTTGTTGGGTCCGTGATGTAAAGTTATTGCTAGATTTCAAATTTCATAATTTTTCGAATCAATATGTGAGCGTGGCAAAGGAAAACGCGTTTGACCAGTTTCAGTTGATTTTAATCGACTGGAAATTGGCCATTTTTCTAACGGTCTCAGATTTCGACGAAACTAGTTTTGTTAGGACCGTATCGTCAATACGAAGCTAGAAAATATTTTTCTAGAATTTTTAAAGTTAGTATGTGACCCCGGTAAATTGAAATGTACGTTTAAAATTGAATATATAGATTTATACATTAATTTCAGCGAAAACTGAGCGTAACAGCCGAACTGGCTTATGAAACATATCCCATTGTATTCGGAATGGGGGTAATTAGCTAGGGACGACAGTCATTGGGCCTCGTTCGGAGATCGAAATTTAAAGTTACTTTATGGAGAAATTAATTATTTAAATAATTAAAATATTATATAACCCCCTTGAGCTCTCTCTTTCCTCACAAGTCAAACCACGGTCAAAATATAAAAAAAAAAAAAAAAAAAAAAAACCCCTTCCAGTTTCAGATCGCGACGCCTCTTCCTCCCCCTTGCTGACGCCGACGATGGACCGCCGCTCCCCCCTAAAGTCGCGCCTTCCTCTCCCCTCTAGCTCATCTCCTTCCTCCCTTCGAATCGAAGACGAAAACGCCAGAGCTTTCCCCCCCCACAGTGATGACCGCCGACGAACTGAAGGCCGCCCCAACCCTCCGCCTCCTCCTGCCGCCGACCCAGAGCCACCCGAAGCCTCTCCGATGGTGGTGAACCCCCCCCTTTCGAACTGTAAGTTTTTACTTTATTTATAAAACTGATTTTTACTTAATTTATAAAACTGATTTTGTTAATATTAAAAACCGATTTTTATGTTTTTAAAATTCTGATTTTAGGTAGGTTTAAAACTGAATTTTATTTTAGGTTTAAGACTGAATTTTATTTTAGATTAGAAAACTGATTTTTAAATGATTTTTAAACTGAATTTTTAAATAAGGCAAAAACTGTATTTTTATTTTTTAAGTTATGAAAAAACTGCATTTTTATGAAAGCGAAAAACTGATTTTATTTTGAACTTTAAAATAGGAAAAAAAGTTTAATCTTTTAGTAGAAAAAGATTTGAACTTGCAAAAGAAAAAAAATTCGATTTTTATATATTGAATAGCGAAGTCAAAATTCGATTTTATATATTGAATAGCATAGTAAAAATTCGATTTTTACATATGTAGTGGCTACGGGCAGCGAAGATGACGAAGATGCGATAGCGATGAAGATTTCTATCAATGAAGTGCCGTGGAGCTAGGATAGCTAATCGGTGAGAATTTCTCACCTTTCTATTTATTTTCTAGTTATATATATATACTAGGATGCAGACGGTGCTTAGTAGCACCCGACACAATCGTCCACAGACCATGGACTTGTTTGTTTGACAGTTTGGTGATTGATTGCGATATTGTTTGAATGTGGTTTGTGGTGTGAAAAATCGAATCGATAAATTGGTTAGGATTAGACGTGCGCCGTTATAAGGCGAAGGAGTAAGGCTAGGTTAGATCCTTACTCCAAAGTTTGCGGTTTGCATAACGAATTGATTTGATTGATGTGTGAATGGCGTGGGCCTTCACTAGACCGGGGATAAGGCTAGGCCTTGTCCCGTTTCTAGTATCGTGCCGTTATGCCGCCGAAATTTTCTAAAACATGTTAGAAAAATAAAAATATCATTTTATTGAATAAATGAATTGAATAGAAATTCATAGGTTGAAATAAAATGTTTTATCGTTAAAAATATAATTTTTAACGTGAATATGAAAATAGTGAAGTGAATAAATAAATATTCATTTACAAACCAGATGGTTTGTTTATGTACACTTATTTGAATGATATTGATTGGGTCGATAAATTTCACACATCGCCCAACTGCACAAATAAAATCTGTGTTTGATTGTTTGAAACCCCACACGGGTGTTAGGATGAAATATGCAGTTCACTCATCCTGATTGATTAAATATGTCGATCGATTGATTGACAGGCTGTTATAAGCGTTGAATATCTGTATTTGATGCTTATGCAGTGTAGTGCACTTTGGTTGATGGTTGATTATTTTTCAATGCTATGATATACATGTGTTGTATGAAAATCCATATAATTAACTTTATATGGTAATTGATTGGGCCTCATTCCAATTTGAAAAATAAAGAATATTATAAAATAAAAGTTCATGTGTTGACAGTACTCATTCATTGAGATTGGTCATGTGTTGAACGAAATATTTTGATAATAACAACTATTTTGAAAAAGAAATATTTGAAATAGAATATTTGAAAATAGAAATTTATGAAGCCGTGTATGGACGCCATTTTGACGTGAACGATATTTATATCGAATTGAAAACGATTTCGAAATGAAATGAATTGAAAACGATTTCGAAATGAATTGAATTGAAAACGATTTCGAAATGAAATGAATTGAAAACGATTTCGAAATGAATTGAATTGAAAACGATTTCGAAATGAATTGAATTGAAAACGAATTCAAAATAAATTGAAAACGATTTCGAAATGAAATGAATTGAAAACGATTTCGAAATGAATTGAATTGAAAACGATTTCGAAATGAAATGAATTGAAAACGATTTCGAAATGAATTGAATTGAAAACGAATTCAAATGGAATAGAAAGCGAATTGAAATGAATTCAAATTGAATTGAAATTCGAATTGAATAGAAATGAATTTTAAAACGAATTTATAGAGAAGAATTCAATTTTGATTTGAATTGAAATGGAAGTTGAAAATGTTTTTGAAACGAATTCAAAACTATTTATATAATTCGTTTTAAATAGAAATCGACGAAATATATATTATATATATTATATATAATATAATGGCCTGAATAGAACGCGCCGCGCCGCGGCAGTTCGCGAATTTCGACCATTTATTTCAAACGGACATTACAGGAGATCCGACCGTCGGATTCTCCTAAAACCGGAACCGTTGGGTTCGTATCGAAAAGAGCTTTCTAATTAATGTTAGAAATTTGAAATCTAACGGTTGGATTTGGAGATACGTCCAAATCAAATTCGAAAAAGGTCGTTGTAAGTGCAGTTCGATGGCCATTGTTGGAAATCGACTGTACGGGCCTTGATAAAATTATTAAAAATAGTAATAATTTGTGTAAAATCATAAGAAATGATTTGTGAAAGTTTGGGGTGAAAATCTCCATATTTGAAAAGATAAAAAAATGGATTTTTATCGAAATGAACTAGTTTTGAACTAGAATTATAATTCTATTTATTTTTAAATAAATAAATTGAATTTGAAATGGTTTTGAAAATAACCAAAATTTCCAATGATTGCATTGGAGTGGATTTGAATCGAAATTGTCTTCGGAATATTTCGATGTTGGAATTCGTGACATTACAGGTGTTGTTATGGAAATTTGAAAGATATATATTTGTATCGTTATTTCCAATACGACATTTGTTAGTCGTAGAATTCGATATTGAATATAAGCCGATATATTTTCTATTCAGAGCCTTGTATTGAATATCGAATGTGATTTGGGTTTGTCGTGAATGGTGTCTTCACTAACACTGTTCTTGAACCCAGTTGAGAAAAGATTAAATCTTTTTATTTAGATTTAATGAAGTGTACCAATTAAATGATATTTAATTGGAATTGAATTGGTATTGATTTTTGGGTTTATCGTGAACAGTGTTTTAAATAACACTTGTTCTTTAACCCGATAATTAATGGAATGTGATTTTGGGTTTATCGTGAATCGTGTTTTAAATGACACTGATTCTTTAACCCAGATAATGATTAAAACTAAGTGGAGTTTTAATGAATCTTTAATTAGATTGAAAAGATCGAGAATGGAGTATCACCAGTTTTGCTCCAGGCGATAGATAAATCTGTAATTAGATTTGAATGTGAAATTTAGAAACTAACTGGCGGTTAGCCAAGCAGAATGGTTTTCTGGATATTGATCTGATGTTGGTTTCGGCCTTCGGGGTTAATATTTGGGGAATTATTCTCTTGATTAATTTACGGTTAGTGACTAATGAATTGGAATGAGGCGTATGTTGTGTTTGTGTAACACTTATTTAAAATATACGCGAGTTATTCGGAAAGACCGGGTTTATCCCATTCTGAGTAACTGATACGACGATAAGTCGAAGACGAAGACGATGGTCGAAGACCGGAGGTCTTCACGTCGTTTGGGTGATAACTGATGATCTTGATTGGGCTGTACACCCAAGAAGATGGAAACAGTTAGTGATCGTCCAGACGTACTTGGAGATCGATGGATATGCGGGGTACTAGGTGCCTCCGGTTTCGTTCAGACCCAGAACGGACTTGTAAATGGACTGTGTGTCTGACATCGGATTTCATTCTGTGTGACTGATATCGGTTGCATAGGATGGCTTGCCTGTGTGGCATGCTAAGATGCAAATGATCAAGGCTTCTGTTGAAAAGCAAAGTCTTGTGGTTGATGATCAAAGCACGACCTTTGTGGCGTAGCTTTGTGTAACGTTTGATTCGCGAGTTTCACACCCGGTATGAATCAAAAACGGGAGACGGACCTCAGGGAGGGCATGCGTTTCTTTCTAGTTAGAAGTGGCGTCAGTGGTTTTACACGCCCTGACGAGTTTGACTTATGTTGTTGTTGCTGTTGCGAGGCGCCTCGGTTATATCGGTTTCGGCCGAATGCATTCTGGTCGGCTGACGGACCAGACTTACACCCCATAGGGTGGGGAGACGTATTGTTCAGGCATAATAATCCACTCCGTGTGGACCGGCCCTGACGATCCAAGGGGCAGTTGCGGCTGTTCCTGAGGGGCGGGCTAGAGCGTCTCGAATCGGTTGAGGATCTTGCCCCTAGCCTCGGTTCATAGATGGAAACCCAATTTCCAAATACGTGACATTTGCGGTTTTATTTGTAAACCTATATATGGCGACATAGTGGTATGGGGCATTCATGCCGCCTATGATTGATACTTATGATTTGAAGTTGTTTTATACTCTATGCACTTATAATAGTATCAAATGATTTGTTTTAAACGTATCAAGCATTCTTTGGCTGTTATAAGGGAAAACCCTATCCTCGACTGCGTTGCATTGTGTGATGGGACCTGGGTCTTATAACAGCTTCATTTTTCTTTATTTAGCATTGCGTTGTTTGTCTTATGCACTGGTATTCTTGGGAGGAAACCCGTTCCGTGTTATACGGCGTGGTCCCTTGTTTTACCTAGCTTTGAAAATAAAGATTTATAACTGCTTTAGTTCTCACACCAGTCACATGACTGACCTGGAGTTTATTGTTTTGACCTAAACTCTGGGTGCCCTTATTTTGACACGGGCAGCTAGTAGTTTTGGTTTTGCAGATTTATATTCACAGGATCCTGGTTTACGACTGGAACGATATCCGGGAAGCTTTGTATCCGTATATCTCATTCTAGTTGTGTATTGTATTATTTTCCGCTGCTATGTATTTAAATGTAATTTAAATCTCTGATATTTCTGTGTAATATTCTTTTATACTCTGTATATTCTTGTAATCTGATGCATTGTTGTTATATACAATGAAATGTTCTTCTATATGCGTTCTGTTGTGGTTTGTTCTCGAACTATCCGACGCTTTCCTTTACGGGGAAGTTACGGGTCTTCACAAATTTGGTCACTTTGGAAAGTGTCCTGTTAAGATTCTTTTGATTTTTGATGATTTTCATCTGATTTTGAATAATGTCTCTTTGTAAATGCGTTTAGTGTTTGTTGGATACTCAGCACTTTCTATAGAAGCCTCTTCTTCTTCAAGTTCCATTGGCTCTTGTTCTTGTTGCATTCGAGCTTTTTTGGCATCGAATGTTTCATAGGGTTTAAAAGTGAAAGGAATTTGCATGAGATTAATGTTTGATGAGTCAAACACTTTTCTAGGCACAAACTCTTCTCCATGAAGATCAACATTAAAGTGTTTGAAAATACGAGTGAGATAAACACCACAGTAGAGAGTGTTTTCTCTTGGCGACAATTCTATGGCCTTAATTTCATTTAGGATCATTTCGGCCCAATTGATAGTATAGCTTCCCATAATAGCTAAGAGAGCCTTTTGAACATTGAGAGTTGGATTATTGAAATTTCCGTAATGGGGAGTGATGGTATGTTGAAGTAAAAGGTTGACAATTCTTATTTTTGGATGAAAGAAATGATTTTGAACTCCGTTAGAGCACCATCTTCAAATATGTCTTGAAAGGTTCCAAATCGGTTTCGTCGATAAAAAAATCCGAAAAATCCGAACCCAAGCTTCTACAATTTAGAATAGTGCCTAACAATTCGGCATTGAGAACAATTTGAGTGTCTTTGACACTATGCCAAATTTGGTTTTCATTGCTTTCGTAAAATCTGCAATTGAAATTCGCATAGAACATCTTGACGAGTTTAGGGTAACACACTTCGTCGTTGTCACAGGAGTCAAATAGACTTAAGACTTCATTGTGTTGAAAGAGAGAAGTAAGATCACAGGATGGAAAATCGCTAAAGGTGGCGAGACGGCGAAAGAACCTGTGTTAACTTTAGCACTTGCTGAATAGTTACCAAAGGTTTTGATAGCTTCTTTGTCATTTTGAAGATAACCTTTGATGTTTCGGTTTTCTTCAATTTTTGAGATGAACTAGAAGAAGCCATTGAACTGATAGTTTTGAAGAGAACTGATATGAAGAGTACTGTTTTGAGTTATGAATGAAAGGTAGAAAGAATATATGTATATATAGAAATTGAATGGATATGAAATGAATAGTTGTGAATCGAATAGGCACAACTTTTCAGATTGAAATGGCACTTTTCAGACCTTGGAAGTTAGTGAAAGTTGGAGGCAAGTTTGAAAGTTTAAACTTTTGAATTTCAAATTTCAAAATTTCAAGTTTCTAACTGATAAGTCTACATATAGTAAAATATATGTCAACATATAGGCTAGTTTTCAAAGAGAATTTGGTTTTGGTGATTTTTATTTTAAATTGACGATATATATTTCAGGTTTAACAATTTCGTGAAATAATTCTAATCCTATCAAACATACAAAAACTTTATTTTATTATTTTTATTTGTTATTTATTATTATATTATTATTTTGAATTTCAAAATTCAAATTTTAAATTTCAAGTTTAAAATTTAAAGTTTTAAAATTCAAATCAAAGCAATAAAGCAAAGCAACCATTCAACCAAATAAAATTTAAAATTAATTAAGGTGTACCCGGTTTTTAGATCCTTTTCTTCAAAATTTTATGAACTCTGTATTGTTGTAAAGCATATATTTGTATTTCCGGTTTTTGGTTCTTCGACACTTGATGATGAATCTGAATCATCTAATGTTTCTGCATATGCTTTCTTTCTCTTTCTTGATGAATTATTGTTGTTTGTTTGTTGAGTTGATTTGTCTGGATATGGACACATTTTCTTTTTATGGTCTGGTTTGTTGCAGTTATAACATCGACCATCATTACTTCTTGAACTTCCTAAATTATAATTTTTCCTTCTATATCTCAGAAATCTTCTAAAATGATTTGTCATAAGTGTTGGTTCTTCATCATCTTCACTACTCGAGTCAGAATCATTTGTTGTTGCTTTCAATGCAATAGATTTCTTTTCTGTTGATCTTTTTTCTTTTCTTTTGTGTAATTGGACTTCGTAGGGCATCAGATTTCCAATTAACTCTTCAATCTTCATTTCATTCACATCATTGTCTTCTTCAGTTGCCAAAGTTTTCTAATCCCATTCTGGAGTTAATGAACTTAATATTTCTCTAACTTGATCAGTTTCAGAATAAGTTTTTCCAAGTGCTGTTAATGAATGGACTATCTCTTGAAATATGCAATACATATCTGAAATAGACTCATTCTCATTCATTTTGAACAATTCAAACTACTTTACTAACGTTGCTATTTTAGTTTGTTTAACTCTACCAGTTCCTTCATGAGTAACTTGTAAAGTTCTCCAAATTTCATAAGCAGTTTTACATACTGGCACTCTATTTAACTTATTCCTATATAGCGAACAAAATAACATATTTATGGCTTTAGATTAGCTTTGTGCAGCAGCCTTTTGTTCATTTGCCCATTGTGCAAATGCAATTATGGGTTCAACATATTTGTTTTGTATACTATTCCATATGTCTAAACCTACTGATTGTAAATAAATTTTCATTCTACATGCCCAATATGAATAATTACTACCATTAAATAATGGTGGTCTAACAGTGGATTGACCCACTACAAAAGAACTATTATTGCTACCAATATTGTTGCCATTATCACTATTTTCAAAAATCAAATTGTGAATTTTTGAAATATCTTGCTCTGATACCAATTGTTAGGTATTGCAGAAAGGATCATTAAGGAAAAACAAACACTAGAGGGGGGTGAATAGTGTTTTTGAGAATTTAATGAAAAATCTAAAACTTATGTTATAAACTATATGAATTAAACACCACAGAAACAATCATTGACACAGAATCAAACACAATTGCAAAATAAATAGAAATAAAAATGTAGAAAAGGAAAGAACACACAGGGTTTTATACAGGTTTAGATTTCTCCTACGTCCAGTCCCACGCAATGCTGGATTGCGCAGAGTTTTATTACTATATCAAACTCCAATTACAACCCTCCTTGATTTCACAGCTATAAGGGATACCATCGGTTCAACACAAACTTGATCAAGATTTTCCCGTCCTTGATTTGACGGCTATAGGATACCACCGATTCCATCCTTGATTTCACGGCTACAAGGGATACCACCGATTACTTTACTCAACCCAAACAATTACAAACAGACCTATAACTCTTCAATAGCACTTGTTTCAGAGAGTAGAGAGTGTAGAGAGAAGAAGTTTGATCAAAACAGAATTGAATTCGACAGAGTATAAGTGTAGAAATCATAAAAATAATTAAGAATAATGATGTAGAGAAAGGGGATGAAGTTAGAAAAAAAGAGATGATTAAAATTTTGAATTCAATCCCTTTTTATAGTGTATGAAAGGATGCCATGATTCAGAACCGTCACAATTAGCGAAAAGACACTTCCTTTCAAATTCAAATTTCTGACAGTTATATGTCGACATATAGTTTTCATTATGTCGACATATCCATAGTAGAAATTTGATTTTTGAATATTTTTAAAGTATTTTGATATAAATATAATTCTGGAAATTCTTGAATTAAAATATAATGTTATAAACTAATATTATAAAATAGGAAATCATATGAAAACACAAATATGAACTATATAAACATATTTATAAAATTATAAAGTTTGAAACTATATAAATATAAAATGTAAAAATATAAATATATGAAACTTATAAAACTTTGAGATTGAAAAAAAAAGAAGGGAAAATAAAATAGAGAGGATTGAAGAAAGAATTTTAAATGAACCTGGAGTGCTATTTAGATTCTTACATAATCTATACTCTATAACTATGTTAGTTTTGAATTCTTGAAATTTTGAATACTCATGAGTCTTGAAATTTCTCTGAACTCCAATTCTCGAATATCTTTAAGTTGTACAGTCTTTAGTAATATTTCCTATATATAAATCCTGCATATGTGTATATATATACATATGTATATATTATGTACAAAAGTGTTTGTATATATTTTATAATCAATTAATATTTAAATAAGGTTATTGTCATCAAAACTCCATTCCCCAACAGTCACGACCAAGCGGCCGACACGGCTTGGAGATTTTTTTTTAAGGTTCCAGAGATGATCTATTTAACTCAAAGTACATCATGTCAAGACAAGGTGTACTTTATGGGCAAGTGTTAACCGATCTTTTGTTCCGGTCCCCAAAAGAATACCAGGCCCACTCGACTCAGCCCATCGCATCGTACAAAACATGAAGTGTCGCCAAAACACTCAGGATCTAGGCCCGGAAGGAGTCATGCGAGCGTAGGCCTCACAACCCCTCAAGAACACTCCAGTTAGCATCACTCCATTTCGCCTCCCTCCATTTTGCATCCCTCCAATTAACATCCCCTCATCTCGTATACCCCAAGTCATTTCGTATCACCAAGAAAGTTGTACACTTGGGAATTTGCATCCCCCGGTTCAAGAGCCCTCTCACGTTTCGTATCCCTAGGGATCCGAATTACGAATCCCTCAGGATACAAAATTTGGTATCCCTATGATCGTGTTTTTTTATCCTTACAGGGATATGAGATTTCATATCCCTAGGGGATACGAGCAATCATATCCGTTTGTATTCCCAAGGGGGATACAAAATTTCCAACTAAGCGTCAAGGGGATGCGAAATTCTCCAGGCCTCTATTTCAGGATACTAAATTCCTACTGTGATCCCCAAATCTCATCTACTCCCACCTAATCCAATACCTTTAAATACCCCTTACCTCATACTTCAAAAGGGTTGGCATTTGCATGATTTGAAGGCTCAAGAAGGACCTTGGATGTGACGGCAAAGAATTTCGCTCGGTCCGAACCGGTCGCTAAACCGACCCAGGCCGCTCGAAACGCCCTATCGTTTGAGAACAGGACAAAACAGAACGCATACAGAAGAACATTTCATTGCTATTACAACAACAATGCATCAGATTACAAGAATACACAGAGTATAAATGAATATATATTACACAGAAATATCAGAGATTTAAATTACATTTAAATACATCGCAGCGGAAAATAATACAATACACAACTTAGAATGAGATATACGGATACAAAGCTTTCCGGATATCGTTCCAGCTGTGAACCAGGATCCTGTGAATAAAATCTGCAAAACCGAAACTACTAGCTGCCCGTGTCAAAATAAGGGCACCCAGAGTTTAGGTTAAAACAATAAACTCCAGGTCAGTCATGTGACTGGTGTGAGAACTAAAACAGTTATTAATCTTTATTTTAAATCATTAGGTAAATCAAGGGACCACGCCGTATAACACGGAACGGGTTTCCTCCCAAGAATACCAGTGCATAAAACAAACAGCGCAATGCTAAATAAAGAAAAATGAAGCTGTTATAAGACCCAGGTCCTATCACACAATGCAACGCAAGCCGGGGGATAGGGTTTTCCCTTATAACAGTCAAAGAATGCTTGATACGTTTAAAACAAATCATTTGATACTATTATAAGTGCATAGTGCATAAAACAACTTCAAATCATAAGTATCAATCATAGGCGACATGAGCGTCCCATGCCACTATGTCGCCATATATAGGTTTACAAATAAAACCGCAAAGTTACGTATTTGGAAATTGGATTTCCGTCTATGAACCGAGGCAAAAGATAGTCCTCAACCGATTCGAGACTGCCTAGTCCGAGTCTCAGGATCAGAGCTCGAGTGACCCTTGGATCGTCAGGGCCGGTCCACACGGAGTGGATTAAAATGCCTGAACATGCGTTTCTCCGCCCTATGGGGCGTAAACGAGCCAACTAAATGACTCCATCGGTTCGAGAACGACCGATCAATCCGAGGCGCCTCGCAACAGCAACAACCACATAAGTCAAACTCGTCAGGGCGTGTAAAACCACTGACGCCACTTCTAACTAGGAAGAAACGCATGCCCTCCCTGAGGTCCGTCTCCCGTTTTTGGTTCATACCTGGTGTGAAACACGCGAGGTAAACGTTACACAAAGCTACGCCACAAAGGCCGTGCTTTGATCATCACCACAAGACTTTGCTTTTCAACAGAAGCCTTGATCATTTGCATCTTAGCATGCCACACAGGCAAACCATCCTATGCAACCGATATCAGTCACACAGAATGAAATCCGATGTCAGACACACAGTCCATTACAAGTCCGTTCTGGGTCTGAACGAAACCGGAGGCACCTAGTACCCCGCATATCCATCGATCTCCAAGTACGTCTGGACGATCACTAACTGTTTCCATCTTCTTGGGTGTACAGCCCAATCAAGATCATCAGTTATCACCCAAACGACGTGAAGACCTCCGGTCTTCGACCATCGTCTTCATCTTCGACTTATCGTCGTATCAGTTATTCAGAATGGGATAAACCCGGTCTTTCCGAATAACTCGCGTATATATTATAAAAGTGTTACACAAACACAACATACGCCTCATTCCAACTCATTAGTCATTAACCGTAAATTAATCAAGAGAATAATTCCCCAAATATTAACCCCGAAGGCCGAAACCAACATCAGATCAATATCTAGAAAACCATTCTACTTAGCTAACCGACAGTTAGTTTCTAAATTTCACGTTCAAATCTAATTAAAGATTCATTAAAACTCCACTTAGTTTTAATCTGTGACTGGGTTAAAGAATCAGTGTCATTTAAAACACGGTTCACGATAAACCCAAAGTCATATCCCATTAATTATCGGGTTAAAGAACAAGTGTTATTTAGAACACTGTTCACGATAAACCCAAAAATCAATATCCATTCAATTTCAATTAAATATTATTTAATTGGTACACTTCATTAAATCTAAATAAAAAGATTTAATCTTTTCTCAACTGGGTTCAAGAACAGTGTTAGTGAAGACACCATTCACGACAAACCCAAATCTCATTCATTATTCAATACAAGGCTCTGAATAGAAAATATATCGGCTTATATTCAATATCGAATTCTACGACTAACAAATGTCGTATTGGAAATAACGATATAAATATATATCTTTCAAATTTCCATAACAACACCTGTATAATCACGAATTCCAACATCGAAATATTCCGAAGACAGTTTCGATTCAAATCCATTCCAATGCAATCATTGGAAATTTTGGTTATTTTCAAAACCATTTCAAATTCAATTTATTTATTTAGAAATAAATAGAATTATAATTCTAGTTCAAAACTAGTTCATTTCGATAAAAATCTATTTTTATCTTTTCAAATATGGAGTTTTTCACCCCAATTCTTTCTAAATCATTTCTTATGATTTTACACAAATTATTACTATTTTTAATAATTTTATCAAGGCCCGTACAGTCGATTTCCATCAACGGCCATCGAACTGCACTTACAGCGACCTTTTTCGAATTTGATTTGGACATAATTCCAAATCCAACCGTTAGATTTCAAATTTCTAATATTCGTTAGAAAGCTCTTTTCGATACGAACCCAACGGTTCCGGTTTTAGGAGAATCCGACGGTCGGATCTCCCGTTTTGTCCGTTTGAAATAAATGGTCGAAATTCGCGAACTGCCGCGGCGCGTTCTATTCAGGCCATTATATTATATATATATAATATATATAATATATACTTCGTCGATTTCTATTTAAAACGAATTATATAAATAGTTTTAAAATTCGTTTCAAAATCTATTTCAACTTCCATCTCAATTCAAAGCAAAATTGAATTCTTCTCTATAAATTCGTTTTAAAATTCATTTCTATTCAATTCAAATTTCAATTCAATTTGAATTCATTTCAATTTGCTTTCAATTCATTTTGAATTCGTTTTCAATTCAATTCATTTCGAAATCGTTTTCAATTCAATTCATTTCGAAATCGTTTTCAATTCAATTCATTTCGAAATCGTTTTCAATTCAATTCATTTCGAAATCGTTTTCAATTCAATTCATTTCGAAATCGTTTTCAATTCAATTCATTTCGAAATCGTTTTCAATTCAATTCATTTCGAAATCGTTTTCAATTCAATTCATTTCGAAATCGTTTTCAATTCAATTCATTTCGAAATCGTTTTCAATTCAATTCATTTCGAAATCGTTTTCAATTCAATTCATTTCGAAATCGTTTTCAATTCAATTCATTTCGAAATCGAATAAAGTCGATATAAATATCGTTCACGTCAAAATGGCGTCAATCTAATCAACACGGCTTCATATATTGATATTTTCAAATATTCCATTTCGAATATTTCTATTTCAAATATTTCTATTTTAAAACTGGAATGAGGCCCAATCAATTACCATATAAAGTTAATTATATGGATTTTCATACAACACATGTATATAATAGCATGGAAAAATAATCAACCATCAACCAAAGTGCACTACACTGTATAAGCATCAAATATAGATATCCAACGCTTAAAACAGCCTGTCAATCAAACGATCGACATATTCAATCAATCGGGATGAGTGAACTTCAAATTTCATCCCAACACCCGTGTGGGGTTTCAAACAATCAAACACATATT
The DNA here is from genome assembly GCA_030737875.1 of Allium sativum. Classification (NCBI taxonomy): domain Eukaryota; kingdom Viridiplantae; phylum Streptophyta; class Magnoliopsida; order Asparagales; family Amaryllidaceae; genus Allium; species Allium sativum. The sequence goes on along the minus strand of JASFAX010000086.1, from coordinate 280,479 downwards.
TTATTTGTGCTGTTGGGCGATGTGTAAAATTTATCGACCCAATCAATGTCCTTCAAATAGGTGTACATAAACAAACCGTCTGGTTTGTAAATGAATATTCTATTTTATTCACTTTCACGTTAAAAATTATATTTTTAACGATAAAACATTTTATTCCAACATATGAATTTCTATTCAATTCATTTATTCAATAAAAATCATATTATTATTTTTTTCTAACATATTTTAGAAAATTTCGGCGGCATAACGGCACGATACTAGAAACGGGACAAGGCCTAGCCTTATCCCCGGTCTAGTGAAGGCCCACGCCATTCACACATCAATCAAATCATTCAATTTCACCCAAACAATTCCATTCAATCACATAATCAAACTAATCTATGCAACTAAACAAACAAGTCCATGGTTTGTGGACGATTGTGTCGGGTGCTACTAAGCACCGTCTGCATCCTAGTATATATATATATATAACTAGAAAATAAATTGAAGAGTGAGAAATTCTCACAATTAGCTATCCTAGCTCCACGGCTCTTTATTGATAGAAATCTTCATTGCTATCACATCTTCGTCATCTTCGTTGTCCGCTTTCACTACCTATGTAAAAATCGAATTTTTACTTCGCTATTCAATATATAAAAATCGTATTTTTAGTTCGAAGTTCAATAAATAAAAATCATATTTTTTTTTATTTAAACCCCAAGCATAAAAATCTCATTTTTATATTTCTAAAAGTCTCCTCTTCGTTCTTTAAAAATCAAACTTCTCTTGTTTGAAAAAAATCAAAGCTTTTCTCATTAGAAAAATCAATGCTTTCTCGTTTGAAAAATAAATGCTTTTCTTTCGACAATATAAAAGATTATATTTTTCTAACTTTACAACATAAATAAAGACCGGTTTTTAAAGTAAATAAAATTTCGTTTTTTAAACAAAATAAAATTCAGATTTTAAATAAAATAAAATTCAGATTTTAAATAAAATAAAATTCAGTTTTGTTTTTTTCTCTTTTTTTTTTATATAAATCAAATTCAGTTTTTATATAAATCAATTATAAAATAAATAAATTAAAAAAAAGAAGACTCACAGATTTAGGTTGTCGGCAAGAAGTGGAGGGAGAGGAGCGGGACTGGAGGTGCTTGGCTTTGGTCGCCTGCGGCGCGGTGGGTGCTCCTGACGTGGCGCGGTTTCTTCGATGGGGGGGGGGGGTGGTGGACGTGGAGGTTCGCGCGAAGCGATGGAGAAGAGAAGAAGGGAGAGAATAGGGAGGAGGGGTGCGATGCAGGGGATGAGCGACGTGGGTGGAGGTCTGGCGAGCGTCGCCCCTTTTCCTCGAATTGGGTTTTTTTTATTTTTATTTTAGGTTTGGGGAAGACTGAGAAAACAGGAGGGGGGGCCTATATGTAATTGAGGGGTTTTGTTTTTAATTTTAATTATTTAATTTTCAAATAGTTGACTTTTTATTCGATCTCAAAACGAGGCCCACCGCCTGCCGTCCATAGCTAATTACCCCCATCCCGAACACAATGGGATATGAATCGTAGGCTGATTCGGCTGTTACAATCAGTTTCCGCTAAATTTACATTTAAATCACTATATTGAATTTTAAACGTACATTTCTAATTACCGGGGTCACATACTAACTCTATAAATTGCAGAAAAATATTTTCTAGCTTCATATTGACGATACGGTCCTAACAAAACTAGTTTCGTCGAATTCTGAGACCGTCGGAAAAATGGCCATTTTCCAGTCGATTAAAATCAACTGAAACTGGTCAAACGCGTTTTCCTTTGCCACGCTCACATATTGATTCGAAAAATTACGAAATTTGGAATCTAGCAATAACTTGACACCGCGGACCCAACAAAACTGGTTTCGTCGAAATCCGAGGTCGTTTGCAAAATGTCCATTTTTAAGGGCCTGAATTCCATAGCGACTATTCAGAATTTTCAACTGGACATATCTTATCATTTCCAAGATGAAATCTCAGTTTGTTAACTTCGTTACAAAGATATAGTTATACAGATTCAAATATTTCTTGTTTCGTTCAATTCAGACTTATATTGAATTCTGTATATTCATTTGAAGTTAGAAATCGAATTTTCGAACTACCGCGCCATTTTCAATTCCTTTTATAATTATATATAATTATTTATATTCTAACGACGACGCGTATAATATATACGTTCTAATTCTATATTCAAAATAAATTTTCGTCGATATTATTTAAAATAATTCATTTTAAATAATCAAAATTCGCTAAAATTGCCAAAATAAAAATTTTAAACTGACCCAGATTTTCGGGTTGTTACAATCTCCCCCACTTAAAACTTTTCGTCCCCGAAAAGGAACAAAGTCGAAAGTGGTTTGATTAATTTAGCTCTACGTTCGATCTGGTTTCCATTCTCCAACTTTTCAGTTTCTGAGAATTTTCAAATATTCAAAAATTTGGCTAACACCCTAAATTTTCGAAAAATTTCGCCATAACCTCCCCTGCACCGGGAGCATCGGGGAATTTCAAATAACTTCCCCGGTCCTTCAGATCTCAAAAAGAAAAAGAAAAAGCCAAGCGGCTAGCCAATAGGCTCACAAAATCATCATCACCCAAACAAAATAGGAAATTATGTAGTAAACATGTACCTATTGGTCGGGCAAACAAATTTTATTCTCTGGCTCTAGCCTCCTTGCTATGACTGTTCAATGATATATGTATATGCAAGCAAATGCAACCAATTTTCAATACAATTTATTATTCGATCAAATTAGGCATAATGGTTCAAAATTATCAAACAACTAAACAAACATCAATCAATTAGTGAATTAGAGTTTCAAATTCACAAATTTGATACATATACTAAAATCGTGTTTTTGATGCCAATTCACAACAATAGGCCCTATCTAATTTTGGTTCTCACACCAGTCTAATGGAAATATATAGAAATCTCACCTTCGAAACACGAAAATAAATTCTAATGATGACGCGTCAATCATTAGAATCATGTCCGAGCGACTAGAGTGTGATTCTATATCTATCCAATATATTAAAATTTCAAATACACGTGGATCAGACGTATACGCAAAATCTTTATATACTGGACTGTCCAACTCAAATATAAATAGATAATCAAATACGAATAATTGATTTAAATTTTCAAAACAAAAATTTGTTTTCACTTTCAAAAATATACTCTTCACACTCGTTCTAGGATACTACTGATCCTATCTATAACGAGTCATTCTAATTGGATTTTACTAATCCAATTATCTGATGAATTCTTTCGTATGTTTCTAATGTGTCTTGTTCTCTGCTTTGTAAACCAAAGCTCTGATACCAACTGTGACGGCAAAGAATTTCGCTCGGTCCGAACCGGTCGCTAAACCGACCCAGGCCGCTCGAAACGCCCTATCGTTTGAGAACAGGACAAAACAGAACGCATACAGAAGAACATTTCATTGCTATTACAACAACAATGCATCAGATTACAAGAATACACAGAGTATAAATGAATATATATTACACAGAAATATCAGAGATTTAAATTACATTTAAATACATCGCAGCGGAAAATAATACAATACACAACTTAGAATGAGATATACGGATACAAAGCTTTCCGGATATCGTTCCAGCTGTGAACCAGGATCCTGTGAATAAAATCTGCAAAACCGAAACTACTAGCTGCCCGTGTCAAAATAAGGGCACCCAGAGTTTAGGTTAAAACAATAAACTCCAGGTCAGTCATGTGACTGGTGTGAGAACTAAAACAGTTATTAATCTTTATTTTAAATCATTAGGTAAATCAAGGGACCACGCCGTATAACACGGAACGGGTTTCCTCCCAAGAATACCAGTGCATAAAACAAACAGCGCAATGCTAAATAAAGAAAAATGAAGCTGTTATAAGACCCAGGTCCTATCACACAATGCAACGCAAGCCGGGGGATAGGGTTTTCCCTTATAACAGCCAAAGAATGCTTGATACGTTTAAAACAAATCATTTGATACTATTATAAGTGCATAGTGCATAAAACAACTTCAAATCATAAGTATCAATCATAGGCGACATGAGCGTCCCATGCCACTATGTCGCCATATATAGGTTTACAAATAAAACCGCAAAGTTACGTATTTGGAAATTGGATTTCCGTCTATGAACCGAGGCAAAAGATAGTCCTCAACCGATTCGAGACTGCCTAGTCCGAGTCTCAGGATCAGAGCTCGAGTGACCCTTGGATCGTCAGGGCCGGTCCACACGGAGTGGATTAAAATGCCTGAACATGCGTTTCTCCGCCCTATGGGGCGTAAACGAGCCAACTAAATGACTCCATCGGTTCGAGAACGACCGATCAATCCGAGGCGCCTCGCAACAGCAACAACCACATAAGTCAAACTCGTCAGGGCGTGTAAAACCACTGACGCCACTTCTAACTAGGAAGAAACGCATGCCCTCCCTGAGGTCCGTCTCCCGTTTTTGGTTCATACCTGGTGTGAAACACGCGAGGTAAACGTTACACAAAGCTACGCCACAAAGGCCGTGCTTTGATCATCACCACAAGACTTTGCTTTTCAACAGAAGCCTTGATCATTTGCATCTTAGCATGCCACACAGGCAAACCATCCTATGCAACCGATATCAGTCACACAGAATGAAATCCGATGTCAGACACACAGTCCATTACAAGTCCGTTCTGGGTCTGAACGAAACCGGAGGCACCTAGTACCCCGCATATCCATCGATCTCCAAGTACGTCTGGACGATCACTAACTGTTTCCATCTTCTTGGGTGTACAGCCCAATCAAGATCATCAGTTATCACCCAAACGACGTGAAGACCTCCGGTCTTCGACCATCGTCTTCATCTTCGACTTATCGTCGTATCAGTTATTCAGAATGGGATAAACCCGGTCTTTCCGAATAACTCGCGTATATATTATAAAAGTGTTACACAAACACAACATACGCCTCATTCCAACTCATTAGTCATTAACCGTAAATTAATCAAGAGAATAATTCCCCAAATATTAACCCCGAAGGCCGAAACCAACATCAGATCAATATCTAGAAAACCATTCTACTTAGCTAACCGACAGTTAGTTTCTAAATTTCACGTTCAAATCTAATTAAAGATTCATTAAAACTCCACTTAGTTTTAATCTGTGACTGGGTTAAAGAATCAGTGTCATTTAAAACACGGTTCACGATAAACCCAAAGTCATATCCCATTAATTATCGGGTTAAAGAACAAGTGTTATTTAGAACACTGTTCACGATAAACCCAAAAATCAATATCCATTCAATTTCAATTAAATATTATTTAATTGGTACACTTCATTAAATCTAAATAAAAAGATTTAATCTTTTCTCAACTGGGTTCAAGAACAGTGTTAGTGAAGACACCATTCACGACAAACCCAAATCACATTCATTATTCAATACAAGGCTCTGAATAGAAAATATATCGGCTTATATTCAATATCGAATTCTACGACTAACAAATGTCGTATTGGAAATAACGATATAAATATATATCTTTCAAATTTCCATAACAACACCTGTATAATCACGAATTCCAACATCGAAATATTCCGAAGACAGTTTCGATTCAAATCCATTCCAATGCAATCATTGGAAATTTTGGTTATTTTCAAAACCATTTCAAATTCAATTTATTTATTTAGAAATAAATAGAATTATAATTCTAGTTCAAAACTAGTTCATTTCGATAAAAATCTATTTTTATCTTTTCAAATATGGAGTTTTTCACCCCAATTCTTTCTAAATCATTTCTTATGATTTTACACAAATTATTACTATTTTTAATAATTTTATCAAGGCCCGTACAGTCGATTTCCATCAACGGCCATCGAACTGCACTTACAGCGACCTTTTTCGAATTTGATTTGGACATAATTCCAAATCCAACCGTTAGATTTCAAATTTCTAATATTCGTTAGAAAGCTCTTTTCGATACGAACCCAACGGTTCCGGTTTTAGGAGAATCCGACGGTCGGATCTCCCGTTTTGTCCGTTTGAAATAAATGGTCGAAATTCGCGAACTGCCGCGGCGCGGCGCGTTCTATTCAGGCCATTATATTATATATATAATATATATAATATATACTTCGTCGATTTCTATTTAAAACGAATTATATAAATAGTTTTAAAATTCGTTTCAAAATCTATTTCAACTTCCATCTCAATTCAAAGCAAAATTGAATTCTTCTCTATAAATTCGTTTTAAAATTCATTTCTATTCAATTCAAATTTCAATTCAATTTGAATTCATTTCAATTTGCTTTCAATTCATTTTGAATTCGTTTTCAATTCAATTCATTTCGAAATCGTTTTCAATTCAATTCATTTCGAAATCGTTTTCAATTCAATTCATTTCGAAATCGTTTTCAATTCAATTCATTTCGAAATCGTTTTCAATTCAATTCATTTCGAAATCGTTTTCAATTCAATTCATTTCGAAATCGTTTTCAATTCAATTCATTTCGAAATCGTTTTCAATTCAATTCATTTCGAAATCGTTTTCAATTCAATTCATTTCGAAATCGTTTTCAATTCAATTCATTTCGAAATCGTTTTCAATTCAATTCATTTCGAAATCGTTTTCAATTCAATTCATTTCGAAATCGTTTTCAATTCAATTCATTTCGAAATCGTTTTCAATTCAATTCATTTCGAAATCGAATAAAGTCGATATAAATATCGTTCACGTCAAAATGGCGTCAATCTAATCAACACGGCTTCATATATTGATATTTTCAAATATTCCATTTCGAATATTTCTATTTCAAATATTTCTATTTTAAAACTGGAATGAGGCCCAATCAATTACCATATAAAGTTAATTATATGGATTTTCATACAACACATGTATATAATAGCATGGAAAAATAATCAACCATCAACCAAAGTGCACTACACTGTATAAGCATCAAATATAGATATCCAACGCTTAAAACAGCCTGTCAATCAAACGATCGACATATTCAATCAATCGGGATGAGTGAACTTCAAATTTCATCCCAACACCCGTGTGGGGTTTCAAACAATCAAACACATATTTTATTTGTGCTGTTGGGCGATGTGTAAAATTTATCGACCCAATCAATGTCCTTCAAATAGGTGTACATAAACAAACCGTCTGGTTTGTAAATGAATATTCTATTTTATTCACTTTCACGTTAAAAATTATATTTTTAACGATAAAACATTTTATTCCAACATATGAATTTCTATTCAATTCATTTATTCAATAAAAATCATATTATTATTTTTTTCTAACATATTTTAGAAAATTTCGGCGGCATAACGGCACGATACTAGAAACGGGACAAGGCCTAGCCTTATCCCCGGTCTAGTGAAGGCCCACGCCATTCACACATCAATCAAATCATTCAATTTCACCCAAACAATTCCATTCAATCACATAATCAAACTAATCTATGCAACTAAACAAACAAGTCCATGGTTTGTGGACGATTGTGTCGGGTGCTACTAAGCACCGTCTGCATCCTAGTATATATATATATATATAACTAGAAAATAAATTGAAGAGTGAGAAATTCTCACAATTAGCTATCCTAGCTCCACGGCTCTTTATTGATAGAAATCTTCATTGCTATCACATCTTCGTCATCTTCGTTGTCCGCTTTCACTACCTATGTAAAAATCGAATTTTTACTTCGCTATTCAATATATAAAAATCGTATTTTTAGTTCGAAGTTCAATAAATAAAAATCATATTTTTTTTTATTTAAACCCCAAGCATACAAATCTCATTTTTATATTTCTAAAAGTCTCCTCTTCGTTCTTTAAAAATCAAACTTCTCTTGTTTGAAAAAAATCAAAGCTTTTCTCATTAGAAAAATCAATGCTTTCTCGTTTGAAAAATAAATGCTTTTCTTTCGACAATATAAAAGATTATATTTTTCTAACTTTACAACATAAATAAAGACCGGTTTTTAAAGTAAATAAAATTTCGTTTTTTAAACAAAATAAAATTCAGATTTTAAATAAAATAAAATTCAGATTTTAAATAAAATAAAATTCAGTTTTGTTTTTTTCTCTTTTTTTTTTATATAAATCAAATTCAGTTTTTATATAAATCAATTATAAAATAAATAAATTAAAAAAAAGAAGACTCACAGATTTAGGTCGTCGGCAAGAAGTGGAGGGAGAGGAGCGGGACTGGAGGTGCTTGGCTTTGGTCGCCTGCGGCGCGGTGGGTGCTCCTGACGTGGTGCGGTTTCTTCGATGGGGGGGGTGGTGGACGTGGAGGTTCGCGCGAAGCGATGGAGAAGAGAAGAAGGGAGAGAATAGGGAGGAGGGGTGCGACGCAGGGGATGAGCGACGTGGGTGGAGGTCTGGCGAGCGTCGCCCCTTTTCCTCGAATTGGGTTTTTTTTTTTTATTTTAGGTTTGGGGAAGACTGAGAAAACAGGAGGGGGGGGCCTATATGTAATTGAGGGGTTTTGTTTTTAATTTTAATTATTTAATTTTCAAATAGTTGACTTTTTATTCGATCTCAAAACGAGGCCCACCGCCTACCGTCCATAGCTAATTACCCCCATCCCGAACACAATGGGATATGAATCGTAGGCTGATTCGGCTGTTACAATCAGTTTCCGCTAAATTTACATTTAAATCACTATATTGAATTTTAAACGTACATTTCTAATTACCGGGGTCACATACTAACTCTATAAATTGCAGAAAAATATTTTCTAGCTTCATATTGACGATACGGTCCTAACAAAACTAGTTTCGTCGAATTCTGAGACCGTCGGAAAAATGGCCATTTTCCAGTCGATTAAAATCAACTGAAACTGGTCAAACGCGTTTTCCTTTGCCACGCTCACATATTGATTCGAAAAATTACGAAATTTGGAATCTAGCAATAACTTGACACCGCGGACCCAACAAAACTGGTTTCGTCGAAATCCGAGGTCGTTTGCAAAATGTCCATTTTTAAGGGCCTGAATTCCATAGCGACTATTCAGAATTTTCAACTGGACATATCTTATCATTTCCAAGATGAAATCTCAGTTTGTTAACTTCGTTACAAAGATATAGTTATACAGATTCAAATATTTCTTGTTTCGTTCAATTCAGACTTATATTGAATTCTGTATATTCATTTGAAGTTAGAAATCGAATTTTCGAACTACCGCGCCATTTTCAATTCCTTTTATAATTATATATAATTATTTATATTCTAACGACGACGCGTATAATATATACGTTCTAATTCTATATTCAAAATAAATTTTCGTCGATATTATTTAAATTAATTCATTTTAAATAATCAAAATTCGCTAAAATTGCCAAAATAAAAATTTTAAACTGACCCAGATTTTCGGGTTGTTACATTGGACATCATTAATGGCAGCCTAGCCTTGAGGAAAAAGAAGAACTAATTTTTCCCAACACTTCCTGCATGCAAAATAATAACTCCCGAATACTTAACCAAATATTATAGACGATTTTAATGATGATGACCAACACTTATAACCTGTAATTGTGAATAAAATTTGCAGATGCTTCAAAGTGGACGTAGATACTTAACCGAACTGAACACTATTAACTCTTATGTTATTGCTTACCGCACTTACTTTTCCGTACGCGAAACCATATTCTCGTATAATCGAGAATTGTCAGGTGTGATGCCAATTTTACGCGTCAACACATATGCCACTAATACATATATACATATACAAGAATATGTATGTGTGTTTATATACATATATGCCCTCTACTTATATATAGCAGTCAAAGTTCTAACATCCAACAGGCAAGAAAAAAATCATGCTGCAGCCAATAATATCAAGAATAGACTATTATATTTTAGCTCATACAGAAGTTAAACCACTTGAAAACAAGTAAATTGTGAGGTTAATCTCACCTAAAATCAGCGAGGAACAAGGATAGGCGAAGATGCTTCGAGGAAACCGTGGCTTGCAGGGTTGAAGCAGAGGTGGTGGTTCCGATTTGAGAATGACGATTAGGTCTGATTTCGCCCAGTTTTGGTGGTGTGGTTTAGGGATGAGGGAGGAAACTCTTTTATTTGATTTGGGGTAAATTTTAAATTTCGGCTAAATGAAGAATTGAGGGGAAGGTGGGTTTCTCAATTAAAATAAGAAAGAAAAGGAGAAAAGGCAACGCATGGAAGGAGTTTTCAGAGAAAAGAGGGCACGTTTGAGGGTGTGGTGTTCAACTTTAACAAGTGTTAGAATTTTAACAAGTGGCAAAATTTATTTAAAGAATTTTTCTCCAAAGTGTATATACTCTTGTATTATACTAAGTATACAAACAACGTAAATACATGTCTTAGATTAAATCAAAATCATATTCAAATTAAGTAAAATAAACAAGATTAGATTTAAATTGTAAACAAATTTCAAGTATAAACATAAATTTCAATACTAAATCTAAATTAACGATATATTTTAAACATATAAAATCATGGGTCGTTACAGTTCCAGCCGGATCCTTTCGCATCTCGACCAGGTTTTCGCATCTCACTTTTGGTATCCCTGTTGTTGTGTTTTCGCTTAAACTTAAACGTCTCAAAGCTTGTATAAAGGTTTGGAATGCGTTGTTTTTAAGAATATCTTCAACCGAGTTTAGGTGGAAGAAGAAATTATTATCTTAGTGGAATCTTCTTACGACGATGATCCTTCACCTTCTAACAAGGCGGTAATAGCTCAGGCCCAATTCACCTTTTCGTCTGAATTGCATGTCGAGAATGACTTCCTTTGTCGAAAAGCTAAGATCAAGTGAATCGTCGATGGCGATTCGAATTTCAAACTCTTTCATTCCTCTATTAGGAAGAAAATTATTCTTTTGTCTATCCACCATGTTCTTTGATCAGATCTTTATTTGGCTTCCACTCTCGATGTAGTTAAAGAGACTCTCCTTTCATACTTAAGATCCATTCTTGGTTGTCCCTCGGTCTATTTTTCCTACCCGGCTTTATTGACTTTTATCCCTTGATTGCTTCTTCATGTCGAGTGTGATGGTCTTTTCTGCCTTCCTTCGTGTGAGGAAATTTGGTCTTGTGTTTTATCGTTGAGCAAGGATAGTGCAAGTGGTCCGGACTATCTCAAAAGGGTTTTCAACCGAAGTGTCTAGCCGATCATTCAACTGGACTATTGCCAGGAAATCCAATTTTTCTTTTCTAGTGGGGAAGTTCCTAAGGGATAGACTTTCACCAATCACATTCTTATCCCAAAATGCGATAATCTCAGTCGTGCTTGGATTTTCGTCTGATTAGCTTGTGTAACTTTTCCAACAAGGTCAACTCTAAGGTGCTGTCATTTAGGCTTGCACCTATTCTAGATATTGTTATTTCTTCTTCCCAAGTTGGCTATGTTAAAGGACATCTTATTACAGACAATGTTCTTTTGTCTCATGAGCTTATTTCTTAAATCGACCACAAGGTTAGCGGCTTTAATGTGGTTACTAAGCTCGATATGGCAAAAGCCTATGATAACATGTCATAGTTTTTCATCATTAGGGTCCTCTGGGCTTTCAGGTTCCGCAAGCCTCTTATTGATGCCGTTTGGAGGCTCATCTTGAACTACTAGTTTTTCGTTCTTAATAAAAGGTCGATCTGTGGTTTTTTCCAATCGGGCAGGGGTCTGCGTCCAGGTGATCCCTTTTCATTAACGCTTTTTGTCATCACCGCGGAGGCTTTCATTCGTGGTTTGCTTTCACGTACGATAGCGAGATAAATTCATGGTTTCAGTATCTGTAGTGGTTTCTCTATGAACTCGTCCTTATCGTTTGCGGATGACATCATTATTTTCTCAAATGGAAAACCAATGCTTCGTTCATCGACTCTTCGATTTTATTCATCTGTATGAGAGGTATCAAGCCAATTCATCAACTCTTCAAGAAGTTGTTTCGTTCCATCCAGGTCTATAGATCCGGACAGGATTTCTTGGGTTGAAACCTACTCTAGTTTCCAGGTTGCTTCTCTGCCTTTGCCCTACCTTGGTATTCTTCTCTACAGAGATCGCAAGCACAATGCGATCTTCAATCCGAATAAGATTTCTTTGTCACTTCCATTATTACTTAAAGAGAAATCAATAAATACGCGAATACCACTATTAATTAAAATGTTTACTTATTGAGCTTTCCATTTTCTTTTATTGTTTACACATCCAGCTCCGATTAGTGAAATAACTGTAACACCACGTAATTTTAAATATTAAAGTTAATAAATTAAAGAATACTTAATTTCAAATGTGGGAATTATGGGAAACGAGTTGTGCCATTGCGTTCGTCTCGAAATTCTGCTTGAGATAGAGTCTGAGTTTGTGTGAATTGGACTTTGTATGAAGAAGTTATGGCCTTCCGAAGTTTCAGAAATTAATTAAATTAAAAACAGCTCAGGTTCAGGAAAAAAAATATAACAAGGACTAGGTCGACCAGGAGGTCGACCCTAGTTTTGACCTCCCCCTATACAGGTCGACCTTAGTGTCGATCTGGGGGTCGACCAGCCCCCACGGGAAAATCTAAAAGATGACGATTTTGTGACTCAGTGCTGAGTCATTAGGGTTGAGGTGTCATTCTATCTTGACTGGATGGTCTTGATTGATTCTAGGTCAATCTGACGGCTCTTAATTAACTAATCTTTTAAAGAAACAACCTAAAACCCCTAACCCTAATCACACAAATTCATAACAAGAGCCGCCATGCCATCAATGGAGGACCTGGAGTAGCCGCCATACACTTTCAACCCTAAAGCAAGATAGAGGCTTGAATCAAAATCAAATCAAATATAAATAACAACTAAGTCTACATCAAAGGCGAGCAATCCAATTTCAAAATACAGATCCCAGAAAGACAAGACTATTCTTTTTGATTGTGAGTATGATAGCTTTCACAAAATAATTAATTAATTTAATCATGATAAGATATAATTGGGATTATGAGAATATGATTTTGAATCATGTGATGTAAATTATATGTATGTTTGTGGTGTTCAATCACATGTTAGTTCTTATGTGAATCTTATGCAAGTTGAATCATATACCTTATGCAAGTTGAATCATATATCTTATGCAAGTTGGTGATGACTGAATCACACACACACACACACAAACACACACACACACACACACACATATATATATATATATATATATATATATATATATATATGAATCTTATTCAAGTTTGGGTTGTTGAAATATATGTGAAACGTGTATATGCATATGCTAGTTTATGTGACATTAATCTACATGTTCAGATCTATATGCAAGTTACACCTTTATGTTTAGATCTATATGCAAGTTTACATCTTTATGTTTAGATCTATATGGAAGTTTACATCTTTATGATTTAATCCATATGCAAGTTCACATCTTTATGTTTAGATCCATATGCAAGTTCACACCTTTATGTTTGGATCTATAGCAGTACATAAGTTACGCAAGTTTATGCCCATTACCTATGCTAGTTTCTTATCATATGCTAGTTTGAATGAAATTCATATGCAAGTTTATGTCATGATCCATGGATCTATTTTATGTGTTATGTAATGTTGTTTTTCTTTTTATAAGTTAGACTATTTGCGAGTCTAACATAGTCATATGAAAATGTACGAATAGCGTGGGGATGATGCGATAATATTGAATATACATAAATTGTGAATTGGCATAAAATGGCCTTAAAAGGCATATAATTAATTTGAGATATTAATTGGCATAATTGGTATTTATGGACATAATTTTTAAGAGATAATTATGGACATAAATAAATTTGGAATTTATTGACAAATTTGAATAGGGATATTAATCCAATTTGAGGTTAAATAAAGATGTGTAATAATGAACCGCCTAAGACACGAGGTTAGACTCTTTTGCGGTGTAAGACTGCCTGGACCCGCTCGGCGAATCCAACAGCCACAAATGTCAGTCTAATGTGAGAGGTCAAAGGCACGAATTAAATGCGTAACAATTGTAAAGACACGAGGTTTGGCCCATTTGTGGTGTAAGACTGCCCGGACACGCCTGGCAAATCCAGTAGCCACAAATGCCAGCCTAATGTGGGAGGTCTTTACAAGGTTACGGTTCTAATGAATTAAGTAACAATTAACCAGATAAACATGTGGTGGGACATGGGGGATTAAGTGGGTGCCTTGGGTGGCATGTGAAATTAAGTGGGTGCCTTGGGTGGTATGTGAAATACGATTAGATGCACTTAACCAAGATTGAAACATGTAAGAAGACATGAATAAGAATGGGGTTAAGTGGGGAAACCTTAGTGGGGACCAAGCATAGGTGGAAGGCTTGTGTCAAGCATTGGGGCCCGTTTCAAACCAGTAATCCATTAAGTGTCTTTGTAATAACCCGGAAAATCTGGGCAGTTTAAAATTTTTATTTTGGCCATTTTAGCGAATTTTGAATATTTAAAATAGGTTATTTTAAATAATATCGACGAGAAATTTATTTTGAATATAATTAGAATGTATATATTATACGCGTCGTCGTTAGAATATAAATAATTATATATAATTATTAATAGAATTGAAAATGGCGCGGTAGTTCGATAATTCGATTTCAAACTTCAATTGAATGTACCGGGTGCAAAACAATCCGGATTTTAGTGAAACCAAAAATATTAGGATCTAATTGATAATATCTTTCCAACGAATCCGGAAAATCGAGATTTCATAGCGGGAATCAAAAGATATGTCCACTTGAAAATTCTGAATAGTCGCTATGGAATTCAGGCCCTTAAAAATGGACATTTTGCAAACAACCTCGGATTTCGACGAAACCAGTTTTGTTGGGTCCGTGATATTAAATTATTGCTAGGTTTCAAATTTCATAATTTTTCGAATCAATATGTGAGCGTGGCAAAGGAAAACGCGTTTGACCAGTTTCAGTTGATTTTAATCGACTGGTAAATGGCCATTTTTCCAAAGGTCTCAGAATTCGGCGAAACTAGTTTTATTAGGACCGTATCGTCAATACGAAGCTAGAAAATATTTTTCTGTAATTTTTCGAGCTAGTATGTGACTCCGGTAATTTGAAATGTACGTTTAAAATTCAATATAGTGAATTAAATGTAAATTTAACGGAAACTGATTCAAACGATCGAATTAACATACGATACATATCCCATTGTGTTCGGAATGGGGGTAAAACGCTATGGACGACAGTCGTTGGGCCTCGTTTGAAGATCGAATAGAAAAGTCAACTTTTGGGAAAATTAAAATAATATAAATATAATTATATATATTTAACTTCCCCCTTCTCTCTCCTATTTCCCTCTATCGCTCAGAACGAAAAGAAAAAAAAAAGAAATTATAAATCGCGCCTGAGACCTAGCCCGCCGCCCTCCCTCAAATCCACCGCGCCGTCGCCGGAGGGCACCCCCACGTCGCCGACGCCCTGACCCCCCTCTCGCGTCTCGTCCTCCGCCCTCATCCCCTCCAGTTCGAGCCGCAAGCCCAATCGATGAACGCTGGAGCCACCCAGCGCCAGGACCCGGTTGCGCGCCCTCCCCACGGCCATCGTGGGCCTTCCTCCTCCCTACCCGCCGTCTTCAGCTGTTCTCCCCCCTGGCCTCCAGCGCCACCGATGACAGCCCTTCCTCCTCCATAAACCGAAAGAAAATGTGAGATTTTAATTATTTTATTTACATTTCCTTATTTATTTTTAGTTTTAAATATATAAGCGAGTTGAAAAACATGATTTTCTTTATTATTTATAGTAATGATTCTTATAATGTTTTGATAACATAAAGATTTGATTTTTAGCTTTATAAAGACGGGAGTTTTTTTTTTATTTTGAAAATATCGTATTTTTAAAAGTAAAAAGATCGTATTTTTAATATAGGAAAGGTGAGATTTTTAGCATAATAAAAATAGGATTTTTATATATTGAAAGTCGAAATAAAAATATGATTTTTATATATTGAAAGTCGAAATAAAAATAGGATTTTTATATATTGAAAGTCGAAATAAAAATAGGATTTTTATATATTGAAAGTCGGAATAAAAATATGATTTTTATATATTGAAAGTCGAAATAAAAATATGATTTTTATATATTGAAAGTCGGAATAAAAATATGATTTTTATATATTGAAAGTCGATATGATTTTTATATATTGAAAGTCGAAATAAAAATATGATTTTTATATATTGAAAGTCGAAATAAAAATAGGATTTTTATATATTGAAAGTCGAAATAAAAATTTGATTTTTATATATTGAGAGTCAAAATAGGAATGTGATTTTTATATATTGAATAACGAAGTAAAAATTCGATTTTTACATATGTAGTGGCTACAGCGACGAAAGTGCAATAACAATGAAGATTTCCATCAAAGAAGAGTCAAGATGATTGGATAGCTAATCTGTGAGAACTTCTCACCTTTCAATTTAATTTTTCTAGTTATATATATACTAGGACGCAGACGGTGTTTAGTAGCACCCGACACCCGTCATCCACAGACCATGGATGGCTTGTTTGTTTAATTGTTTGGTTGTATAGTTAGTTAGAATATTTGGGTTGAATTGAATTATTTGGTGAATTGAAATTGATTTGATTGATGTGTGAATGGCGTGGGCCTTCACTAGTCCGGGGATAAGGCTAGGCCTCGTCCCGTTTCTAGTATCGTGCCGTTATGCCGCCGAAATTTTCTAAAATAAGTTAGAAAAATAAAAATATCATTTTATTTAAAGAATGAACTGAATAGATATTCATATGTTAAAATAAAATGTTTTATCGTTAAAAATATAATTTTTAACGTGAATGTGAATAAATAAATATTCATTTACAAACCGGACGGTTTGTTTATGTACACTGATTTGACGGACATCGATTGGGTCGATAAATTTTACACATCGCCCAACTGCACAAATAAAATCTGTGTTTGATTGTTTGAAACCCCACACGGGTGTTGGGATGAAATATGTAGTTCACTCATCCTGATTGATTAATTATGTCGATCGATTGATTGACAGGCTGTTATAAGCGTTAGATATCTATATTTGATGCTTATACAGTGTAGTGCACTTTGGTTGATGGTTGATTATTTTTCGACGCTACTATATACATGTGTTGTATGAAAATCCATATAATTAACGTTATATGGTGATTGATTGGGCCTCATTCCAATTTAGAAAAATAAAGAATATTATAATATAAAGGTTCATGTGTTGACTATACTCATCCGTTGAGATTAGTCATGTGTTGAACGAATTATTTTTATAATAAAATTTATATCTTTATCAATATATAATAAAGGTTCATGTGTTGACTGTACTCATCCGTTGAGATTAGTCATGTGTTGAACGAAGTATTTTAACAAAAATAGTCACACGTGGACGGTACACATTCGTTGAGATTAGTCGTGTGTTGACAAAAAGAAATATTTGAAATAGAATATATAAAGCCGTGTTGTTTAGTGATGCGCCATTTTGACGCGAACGATATTTATATCGATTACATTCGGAATTGAATATAAAACGATTTCGAAATGAATTGAATATATAACGAATTCGAAATGAATTGAATATAAAACGATTTCGAAATGAATTGAATATAAAACGATTTCGAAATGAATTGAATATATGAATATTTCGAAATGAATTGAATATATAACGATTTCGAAATGAATTGAATATATGAATATTTCGAAATGAATTGAATATATAACGATTTCGAAATGAATTGAATATAAAACGATTTCGAAATGAATGGAATAGGAAATGAATTGAAAATATAACGATTTCGAAATGAATTGAATATATAACGATTTCGAAATGAATTGAATATATAACGATTTCGAAATGAATTGAATATATAACGATTTCGAAATGAATTGAATATAAAACGATTTTGAAATGAATTGAATATATAACGATTTCGAAATGAATTGAATATATAACGATTTCGAAATGAATTGAATATATAACGATTTCGAAATGAATTGAATATAAAACGATTTCGAAATGAATTGAATATAAAACGATTTCGAAATGAATTGAATATAAAACGATTTCGAAATGAATTGAATATATGAATATTTCGAAATGAATTGAATATATAACGATTTCGAAATGAATTGAATATATGAATATTTCGAAATGAATTGAATATATAACGATTTCGAAATGAATTGAATATATAACGATTTCGAAATGAATTGAATGTATAACGATTTCGAAATGAATTGAATATAAAACGATTTCGAAATGAATTGAATATAAAACGATTTCGAAATGAATTGAATATATAACGATTTCGAAATGAATTGAATATATAACGATTTCGAAATGAATTGAAAATAAAACAATTTCGAAATGAATTGAATATATAACGATTTCGAAATGAATTGAAAATATAACGATTTCGAAATGAATTGAATATATAACGATTTCGAAATGAATTGAATAGAAAACGATTTCGAAATGAATGGAATAGAAAACAATTTCGAAAAAGATTGAATAGAAAGCGAATTGAATTTGATTAGAAAACCAATTTGAATTGAATCGAATAGAAAACCACTTTGAATTGAATCGAATTGAAAACGAATTCGAATTGAATTTAAAACGAATTGAATTGAATTCAAATTGAATTGAAATTGAATTGAAATTTGAAGTGAATAGAAATGAATTTTTAAAACGAATTTATAAAGAAGAATTCAATTTTGATTTGAATTGAAATGGAAGTTGAAATTATTTTTGAAACGAATTCAAAACTATTTATAAAATTCGTTTAAAAATAGAATCGACGAAATATATATTATATATATTATATATATAATATAATGGCCTGAATAGAACGCGCCGCGCCACGGCAGTTCGTAAATTTCGACCATTTATTTCAAACGGACATTACGAGAGATCCGACCGTCGGATTCTCCTAAAACCGGAACCGTTGGGTTCGTATCGGAAAGAGCTTTCTAAAGAATATTAGAAATTTGAAATCTAACGGTTGGATTTGGAGATACGTCCAAATCAAATTCGAAAAAGGTCGCTATAGGTGCAGTTCGATGGCCATTGTTGGAAATCGACTGTACGGGCCTTGATAAAATTATTAAAAATATCAATAATTTGTGTAAAATCATAAGAAATGATTTGGGAAAAATTGGGGTGAAAAACTCCATATTTGAAAAGATAAAAATGGGTTTTTATCGAAATGAACTAGTTTTGAACTAAATTTAAAACCCAATTATTTTTAAATAAATGAATTAGATTTAAAAAGGGGGTTTTAAATAATCGGAATTTCTAATATATTTGATTGGATATAAAATGGGTTTATCGTGAACGATGTTTTAAATAACACTAGTTCTTTAACCCGATAACAAATAGAATGTGATTTGGGTTTGTCGTGAACTGTGTTTTAAATAACACCTAGTTCTTTAACCCAGTAAAAGGAGTTTTAACGAATCTGCAATTAGATTGAAATTCGAATTGATAATCTAAATTTCCAAATTTAGAAAATGAGCGAGAATGGAGTATCGCCAGTTTTGCTCCAAAGCGATAGTTAAATCTTTAATTAGATTTGAACGTGAAATGGTAATTAATTTTACCGATAACACCACGGTGTTAGATATGGAGTATTACCAGTTTTGCTTCATGGGATGAATAGGTTGGGATTGGGAAATAAAATAAATAATTACTTCGTTACGGTTCGCTAATCTCGACTAGTTGGAAAAACCATAATTTGGTTTTAAATGACATCCAAAGGAAGATTACAGGATAAATTTTAAAGAATTTATCTTGGATAAAATTAATGGGAACTTTTCCCTAAGAATGTGGAATTTAGAAACTAGCTGTAGGTTGGCTAAGATGAATGGTTTCCTGGGTATTGATCTGATGTTGGTTTCGGCCTTCGGGGTTAATGTTTGGGAAATTGTTCTCTTGCTAATTTGCGGTTAGTGACTAATGAATTAGAATGAGGCGTATGTTGTGTTTGTGTAACATTTGTTTTTAATATACGCGGGTTGTTCGGAAAGTCCGGGTTTACACCCATTCTGAATAACCGATTCGACGATATGTCGAAGATGAAGACGGTGGTTGAAGACCGGAAGTCTTCACATCGTTTGGGTAATTACTGACGATCCTGATTGGGCTGTACACCCAAGAGGATGGAAATAGTTGGTGGTCGTCCAGACGTACTTGGAGATGGATGGATATGCGAGGAAAGTGCCTCCGGTTTCGTTCAGACCCAGAACGGACTTGTAAATGGATTGTGTGTCTGACATTGGATTTTATTCTGTGTTGATTGATTTCTATTAAATATACATCTGTTTGGCGGCGGAGAATTTATTCTTTTGCTTAACGCCCTTCTCTGAGACGTACGAGCTCAGAGGTTGTATATTGATGGACATCAGTCGCATGGCATGAATTGCCTGTGTGGCACGCTAAGATGCAATGATCAAGGCTTCTGTTGAAAAGCAAAGTCTTGTGGTTGATGATCAAAGCACAGCCTACGTGGCAGCTTTGTGTATAGCGTGAATTCGCGAGCCTCACACCTCGGTATGAGTCAAAAACGGGATAAGGACCCAAGGAGTGCATGACGTTTCTTTCTAGCTATGGTGGTGTCAGTGACTTACCAGCCCTGACATTTATATACTTTTCACCTATGTGGTTGTTGGATGCGAGGCGCCTCGATTATAGGTCTGTAAGGACCGGGAAACGTGTGTTCAGGCATAATTAATCCTCTAACGTAAGTGAGGACCGGCCTTGGAGGATCCAGGGGTTGCCCAGTGTGCGTAACCCTGAGGCATTTGCTAGAGTGTCTCGAACGCGGAGAGGAGCTTGCCCCTTGCCTCGACTCATGACGGAAATCCAATTTCCAATACGTGTATTTCGGCTTTATTTGTAGAGCCTAGTATGGCGACATAGTAGCATGGGATACTATGTCGTCTATGATTTATATTTATGATTGAAATTGTTTTGACACTATACACTTATTATAGTATCAAATGATTTGTTTTAAACGTATCAAGCATGTTTGGCTGTTATAAGGTAAAACCCTATCCTTCGGCTTGCGTTGCATTGTGTGATGGGACCTGGGTCTTATAATAGCTTCATTTTTCGAAAAAGCATTGCGTTGTTTATTCTATGCACTGGTATTCTTGGGAGGAAACCCGTTCCGTGTTTTACGGCGTGGTCCCTTGAATTACTTTCTTTTAAAATAAAGTTTTAAATAACTGTTTTAGTTCTCACACCAGTCACATGACTGACCTGGAGTTTATTGTTTTAACCTAAACTCTGGGTGCCCCTATTTTCCGCACGGGCAGCTAGTAGTTTTGGTTTTGCAGATTTATATTCACAGGATCCTGGTTTACAGCTGGAATGATATCCGGAAAGCTCTGTATCCGTATATCACCCTCAGTTGTGCTTTGTATTATTTTCCGCTGCTATGTAATCTATTGTAATCTCTGATATTTATCGAATATAATTTATTCATTTATACTCTGTATATTCTTGTATCTGATGGAATTGTTGTAATATACAATGAAATGTTCTTCTGTTTGTGTTCTGATTTGTCCTGTTCTCAAACGATCAGGGGTTTCGAACGGTCTAGATCGGTTTAACGACTGATTCAGATCGAGCGAAATTCCAGGCCGTCACAGTTGGTATCAGAGCTTTGGTTTACAGAGCTCGAGAACAAGACACATTAGAACCATACGAAAGAATTCATCAGATATTGGATTAGCAATATCCAATTAGAATGACTCGTTAGAGATAGGATCAGTAGTATCCTAGAACGGGTGTGAAGAGTATATTTTTCAAATGAAAACAACTTTGTTTTGAAAATTTAAACCATTTTAAGACGTATTTGATTATTTATTTATTTTGAACATGGACAATCCACTATATAAAGATTTTGCATATACGCGTCATGAACGTATATTCGAAGTTTTAATATATTGGATAGATATAGAATCACGCTCTAGTGGCCCGAAGATGATTCTGATGATTGACTAGTTGTCATTAGTATTCATGTTCGAGTACCGAAAGTGTGATATCGATATATTTCCATTAGGCTGGTGTGAGAACCAAAACTTATATAGTTAGAACACATTGTTGTGAATTGGCATCAAAAACAAGATTTTCTGTATGTATCAAAATTTATGGATTTGAAATTCTAATTCACTAATTGATTGATGTTTTTGTTGTTTGTTTATTTGTTTGCTAATTTTTAACCATTATGCCTAAAAGAATCAAATATTGAATTATATTGAAAATTGGTCGCATTTGCTTGTATATACATATACTTACATTGAACAGGTCATAGCAAGGAGGCTAGAGCCGAAGAATAAAATTTGTTTGCCCGACAAATAGGTACATGTTTACTACATAATTTCCTGTTTTGTTTGGGTGATGATGATTTTATGAGCCTATTGGCTAGCCGCTTGGCTTTTTCTTTTTCTTTTTGAGATCTGAAGGACCGGGGAAGCTATTTGAAATTCCCCGATGCTCCCGGTGCAGGGGAGGTTATGGCGAAATTTTTCGAAAATTTAGGGTGTTAGCCAAATTTTTGAAATTTTGAAAATTCTCAGAAACTGAAAAGTTGGAGAATGGAAGCCAGATCAAACGTAGTGTTGAATAATCAAACCACTTTCGACTTTGTTCCTTTTCGGGGACGAAAAGTTTTAAGTGGGGGAGATTGTAATAACCCGGAAAATCTGGGCCAGTTTAAAAATTTTATTTTGGCCATTTTAGCGAATTTTGAATATTTAAAATAGGTTATTTTAAATAATATCGACGAGAAATTTATTTTGAATATAATTAGAACGTATATATTATACGCGTCGTCGTTAGAATATAAATAATTATATATAATTATTAATAGAATTGAAAATGGCGCGGTAGTTCGATAATTCGATTTCAAACTTCAATTGAATGTACCGGGTGCAAAACAATCCGGATTTTAGTGAAACCAAAAATATTAGGATCTAATTGATAATATCTTTCCAACGAATCCGGAAAATCGAGATTTCATAGCGGGAATCAAAAGATATGTCCACTTGAAAATTCTGAATAGTCGCTATGGAATTCAGGCCCTTAAAAATGGACATTTTGCAAACAACCTCGGATTTCGACGAAACCAGTTTTGTTGGGTCCGTGATGTTAAATTATTGCTAGGTTTCAAATTTCATAATTTTTCGAATCAATATGTGAGCGTGGCAAAGGAAAACGCGTTTGACCAGTTTCAGTTGATTTTAATCGACTGGTAAATGGCCATTTTTCCAACGGTCTCAGAATTCGGCGAAACTAGTTTTATTAGGACCGTATCGTCAATACGAAGCTAGAAAATATTTTTCTGTAATTTTTCGAGCTAGTATGTGACTCCGGTAATTTGAAATGTACGTTAAAAATTCAATATAGTGATTTAAATGTAAATTTAACGGAAACTGATTCAAACGATCGAATTAACATACGATACATATCCCATTGTGTTCGGAATGGGGGTAAAACGCTATGGACGACAGTCGTTGGGCCTCGTTTGAAGATCGAATAGAAAAGTCAACTTTTGGGAAAATTAAAATAATATAAATATAATTATATATATTTAACTTCCCCCTTCTCTCTCCTATTTCCCTCTATCGCTCAGAACGAAAAGAAAAAAAAAGAAATTATAAATCGCGCCTGAGACCTAGCCCGCCGCCCTCCCTCAAATCCACCGCGCCGTCGCCGGAGGGCACCCCCACGTCGCCGACGCCCTGACCCCCCTCTCGCGTCTCGTCCTCCGCCCTCCTCCCCTCCAGTTCGAGCCGCAAGCCCAATCGATGAACGCTGGAGCCACCCAGCGCCAGGACCCGGTTGCGCGCCCTCCCCACGGCCATCGTGGGCCTTCCTCCTCCCTTCCCGCCGTCTTCAGCTGTTCTCCCCCCTGGCCTCCAGAGCCACCGATGACAGCCCTTCCTCCTCCATAAACCGAAAGAAAATGTGAGATTTTAATTATTTTATTTACATTTCCTTATTTATTTTTAGTTTTAAATATATAAGCGAGTTGAAAAACATGATTTTCTTTATTATTTATAGTAATGATTCTTATAATGTTTTAATAACATAAAGATTTGATTTTTAACTTTATAAAGACGGGAGTTTTTTTTTAATTTTGAAAATATCGTATTTTTAAAAGTGAAAAGATCGTATTTTTAATATAGGAAAGGTGAGATTTTTAGCATAATAAAAATAGGATTTTTATATATTGAAAGTCGAAATAAAAATATGATTTTTATATATTGAAAGTCGAAATAAAAATAGGATTTTTATATATTGAAAGTCGAAATAAAAATAGGATTTTTATATATTGAAAGTCGGAATAAAAATATGATTTTTATATATTGAAAGTCGAAATAAAAATATGATTTTTATATATTGAAAGTCGGAATAAAAATATGATTTTTATATATTGAAAGTCGGAATAAAAATATGATTTTTATATATTGAAAGTCGAAATAAAAATATGATTTTTATATATTGAAAGTCGAAATAAAAATAGGATTTTTATATATTGAAAGTCGAAATAAAAATTTGATTTTTATATATTGAGAGTCGAAATAGGAATGTGATTTTTATATATTGAATAATGAAGTAAAAATTCGATTTTTACATATGTAGTGGCTACAGCGACGAAAGTGCAATAACAATGAAGATTTCCATCAAAGAAGAGTCAAGATGATTGGATAGCTAATCTGTGAGAACTTCTCACCTTTCAATTTAATTTTTCTAGTTATATATATACTAGGACGCAGACGGTGTTTAGTAGCACCCGACACCCGTCATCCACAGACCATGGATGGCTTGTTTGTTTAATTGTTTGGTTGTATAGTTAGTTAGAATATTTGGGTTGAATTGAATTATTTGGTGAATTGAAATTGATTTGATTGATGTGTGAATGGCGTGGGCCTTCACTAGTCCGGGGATAAGGCTAGGCCTCGTCCCGTTTCTAGTATCGTGCCGTTATGCCGCCGAAATTTTCTAAAATAAGTTAGAAAAATAAAAATATCATTTTATTTAAAGAATGAACTGAATAGATATTCATATGTTAAAATAAAATGTTTTATCGTTAAAAATATAATTTTTAACGTGAATGTGAATAAATAAATATTCATTTACAAACCGGACGGTTTGTTTATGTACACTGATTTGACGGACATCGATTGGGTCGATAAATTTTACACATCGCCCAACTGCACAAATAAAATCTGTGTTTGATTGTTTGAAACCCCACACGGGTGTTGGGATGAAATATGAAGTTCACTCATCCTGATTGATTAATTATGTCGATCGATTGATTGACAGGCTGTTATAAGCGTTAGATATCTATATTTGATGCTTATACAGTGTAGTGCACTTTGGTTGATGGTTGATTATTTTTCAATGCTACTATATACATGTGTTGTATGAAAATCCATATAATTAACGTTATATGGTGATTGATTGGGCCTCATTCCAATTTAGAAAAATAAAGAATATTATAATATAAAGGTTCATGTGTTGACTATACTCATCCGTTGAGATTAGTCATGTGTTGAACGAATTATTTTTATAATAAAATTTATATCTTTATCAATATATAATAAAGGTTCATGTGTTGACTGTACTCATCCGTTGAGATTAGTCATGTGTTGAACGAAGTATTTTAATAAAAATAGTCACACGTGGACGGTACTCATTCGTTGAGATTAGTCGTGTGTTGACAAAAAGAAATATTTGAAATAGAATATATAAAGCCGTGTTGATTAGTGATGCGCCATTTTGACGCGAACGATATTTATATCGATTACATTCGGAATTGAATATAAAACGATTTCGAAATGAATTGAATATATAACGATTTCGAAATGAAATATAAAACGATTTCGAAATGAATTGAATATAAAACGATTTCGAAATGAATTGAATATATGAATATTTCGAAATGAATTGAATATATAACGATTTCGAAATGAATTGAATATATGAATATTTCGAAATGAATTGAATATATAACGATTTCGAAATGAATTGAATATAAAACGATTTCGAAATGAATGGAATAGGAAATGAATTGAAAATATAACGATTTCGAAATGAATTGAATATATAACGATTTCGAAATGAATTGAATATATAACGATTTCGAAATGAATTGAATATATAACGATTTCGAAATGAATTGAATATAAAACGATTTCGAAATGAATTGAATATATAACGATTTCGAAATGAATTGAATATATAACGATTTCGAAATGAATTGAATATATAACGATTTCGAAATGAATTGAATATAAAACGATTTCGAAATGAATTGAATATAAAACGATTTCGAAATGAATTGAATATAAAACGATTTCGAAATGAATTGAATATATGAATATTTCGAAATGAATTGAATATATAACGATTTCGAAATAAATTGAATATATGAATATTTCGAAATGAATTGAATATATAACGATTTAGAAATGAATTGAATATATAACGATTTCGAAATGAATTGAATATATAACGATTTCGAAATGAATTGAATATAAAACGATTTCGAAATGAATTGAATATAAAACGATTTCGAAATGAATTGAATATATAACGATTTCGAAATGAATTGAATATATAACGATTTCGAAATGAATTGAAAATAAAACGATTTCGAAATGAATTGAAAATATAACGATTTCGAAATGAATTGAAAATATAACGATTTCGAAATGAATTGAATATATAACGATTTCGAAATGAATTGAATAGAAAACGATTTCGAAATGAATGGAATAGAAAACGATTTCGAAAAAGATTGAATAGAAAGCGAATTGAATTTGATTAGAAAACCAATTTGAATTGAATCGAATAGAAAACCACTTTGAATTGAATCGAATTGAAAACGAATTCGAATTGAATTTAAAACGAATTGAATTGAATTCAAATTGAATTGAAATTTGAAGTGAATAGAAATGAATTTTTAAAACGAATTTATAAAGAAGAATTCAATTTTGATTTGAATTGAAATGGAAGTTGAAATTATTTTTGAAACGAATTCAAAACTATTTATAAAATTCGTTTAAAAATAGAATCGACGAAATATATATTATATATATTATATATATAATATAATGGCCTGAATAGAATGCGCCGCGCCGCGGCAGTTCGTAAATTTCGACCATTTATTTCAAACGGACATTACGGGAGATCCGACCGTCGGATTCTCCTAAAACCGGAACCGTTGGGTTCGTATCGGAAAGAGCTTTCTAACGAATATTAGAAATTTGAAATCTAACGGTTGGATTTGGAGATACGTCCAAATCAAATTCGAAAAAGGTCGCTATAGGTGCAGTTCGATGGCCATTGTTGGAAATCGACTGTACGGGCCTTGATAAAATTATTAAAAATATCAATAATTTGTGTAAAATCATAAGAAATGATTTGGGAAAAATTAGGGTGAAAAACTCCATATTTGAAAAGATAAAAATGGGTTTTTATCGAAATGAACTAGTTTTGAACTAAATTTAAAACCCAATTATTTTTAAATAAATGAATTAGATTTAAAAAGGGGGTTTTAAATAATCGGAATTTCTAATATATTTGATTGGATATAAAATGGGTTTATCGTGAACGGTGTTTTAAATAACACTAGTTCTTTAACCCGATAACAAATAGAATGTGATTTGGGTTTGTCGTGAACTGTGTTTTAAATAACACCTAGTTCTTTAACCCAGTAAAAGGAGTTTTAACGAATCTGCAATTAGATTGAAATTCGAATTGATAATCTAAATTTCCAAATTTAGAAAATGAGCGAGAATGGAGTATCGCCAGTTTTGCTCCAAAGTGATAGTTAAATCTTTAATTAGATTTGAACGTGAAATGGTAATTAATTTTACCGATAACACCACGGTGTTAGATATGGAGTATTACCAGTTTTGCTTCATGGGATGAATAGGTTGGGATTGGGAAATAAAATAAATAATTACTTCGTTACGGTTCGCTAATCTCGACTAGTTGGAAAAACCATAATTTGGTTTTAAATGACATCCAAAGGAAGATTACAGGATAAATTTTAAAGAATTTATCTTGGATAAAATTAATGGGAACTTTTCCCTAAGAATGTGGAATTTAGAAACTAGCTGTAGGTTGGCTAAGATGAATGGTTTCCTGGGTATTGATCTGATGTTGGTTTCGGCCTTCGGGGTTAATGTTTGGGAAATTGTTCTCTTGCTAATTTGCGGTTAGTGACTAATGAATTGGAATGAGGCGTATGTTGTGTTTGTGTAACATTTGTTTTTAATATACGCGGGTTGTTCGGAAAGTCCGGGTTTACACCCATTCTGAATAACCGATTCGACGATATGTCGAAGATGAAGACGGTGGTTGAAGACCGGAAGTCTTCACATCGTTTGGGTAATTACTGACGATCCTGATTGGGCTGTACACCCAAGAGGATGGAAATAGTTGGTGGTCGTCCAGACGTACTTGGAGATGGATGGATATGCGAGGAAAGTGCCTCCGGTTTCGTTCAGACCCAGAACGGACTTGTAAATGGATTGTGTGTCTGACATTGGATTTTATTCTGTGTTGATTGATTTCTATTAAATATACATCTGTTTGGCGGCGGAGAATTTATTCTTTTGCTTAACGCCCTTCTCTGAGACGTACGAGCTCAGAGGTTGTATATTGATGGACATCAGTCGCATGGCATGAATTGCCTGTGTGGCACGCTAAGATGCAATGATCAAGGCTTCTGTTGAAAAGCAAAGTCTTGTGGTTGATGATCAAAGCACAGCCTACGTGGCAGCTTTGTGTATAGCGTGAATTCGCGAGCCTCACACCTCGGTATGAGTCAAAAACGGGATAAGGACCCAAGGAGTGCATGACGTTTCTTTCTAGCTATGGTGGTGTCAGTGACTTACCAGCCCTGACATTTATATACTTTTCACCTATGTGGTTGTTGGATGCGAGGCGCCTCGATTATAGGTCTGTAAGGACCGGGAAACGTGTGTTCAGGCATAATTAATCCTCTAACGTAAGTGAGGACCGGCCTTGGAGGATCCAGGGGTTGCCCAGTGTGCGTAACCCTGAGGCATTTGCTAGAGTGTCTCGAACGCGGAGAGGAGCTTGCCCCTTGCCTCGACTCATGACGGAAATCCAATTTCCAATACGTGTATTTCGGCTTTATTTGTAGAGCCTAGTATGGCGACATAGTAGCATGGGATACTATGCCGTCTATGATTTATATTTATGATTGAAATTGTTTTGACACTATACACTTATTATAGTATCAAATGATTTGTTTTAAACGTATCAAGCATGTTTGGCTGTTATAAGGTAAAACCCTATCCTTCGGCTTGCGTTGCATTGTGTGATGGGACCTGGGTCTTATAATAGCTTCATTTTTCGAAAAAGCATTGCGTTGTTTATTCTATGCACTGGTATTCTTGGGAGGAAACCCGTTCCGTGTTTTACGGCGTGGTCCCTTGAATTACTTTCTTTTAAAATAAAGTTTTAAATAACTGTTTTAGTTCTCACACCAGTCACATGACTGACCTGGAGTTTATTGTTTTAACCTAAACTCTGGGTGCCCCTATTTTCCGCACGGGCAGCTAGTAGTTTTGGTTTTGCATATTTATATTCACAGGATCCTGGTTTACAGCTGGAATGATATCCGGAAAGCTCTGTATCCGTATATCACCCTCAGTTGTGCTTTGTATTATTTTCCGCTGCTATGTAATCTATTGTAATCTCTGATATTTATCGAATATAATTTATTCATTTATACTCTGTATATTCTTGTATCTGATGGAATTGTTGTAATATACAATGAAATGTTCTTCTGTTTGTGTTCTGATTTGTCCTGTTCTCAAACGATCAGGGGTTTCGAACGGTCTAGATCGGTTTAACGACTGATTCAGATCGAGCGAAATTCCAGGCCGTCACAGTTGGTATCAGAGCTTTGGTTTACAGAGCTCGAGAACAAGACACATTAGAACCATACGAAAGAATTCATCAGATATTGGATTAGCAATATCCAATTAGAATGACTCGTTAGAGATAGGATCAGTAGTATCCTAGAACGGGTGTGAAGAGTATATTTTTCAAATGAAAACAACTTTGTTTTGAAAATTTAAACCATTTTAAGACGTATTTGATTATTTATTTATTTTGAACATGGACAATCCACTATATAAAGATTTTGCATATACGCGTCATGAACGTATATTCGAAGTTTTAATATATTGGATAGATATAGAATCACGCTCTAGTGGCCCGAAGATGATTCTGATGACTGACTAGTTGTCATTAGTATTCATGTTCGAGTACCGAAAGTGTGATATCGATATATTTCCATTAGGCTGGTGTGAGAACCAAAACTTATATAGTTAGAACACATTGTTGTGAATTGGCATCAAAAACAAGATTTTCTGTATGTATCAAAATTTATGGATTTGAAATTCTAATTCACTAATTGATTGATGTTTTTGTTGTTTGTTTATTTGTTTGCTAATTTTTAACCATTATGCCTAAAAGAATCAAATATTGAATTATATTGAAAATTGGTCGCATTTGCTTGTATATACATATACTTACATTGAACAGGTCATAGCAAGGAGGCTAGAGCCGAAGAATAAAATTTGTTTGCCCGACAAATAGGTACATGTTTACTACATAATTTCCTGTTTTGTTTGGGTGATGATGATTTTATGAGCCTATTGGCTAGCCGCTTGGCTTTTTCTTTTTCTTTTTGAGATCTGAAGGACCGGGGAAGCTATTTGAAATTCCCCGATGCTCCCGGTGCAGGGGAGGTTATGGCGAAATTTTTCGAAAATTTAGGGTGTTAGCCAAATTTTTGAAATTTTGAAAATTCTCAGAAACTGAAAAGTTGGAGAATGGAAGCCAGATCAAACGTAGTGTTGAATAATCAAACCACTTTCGACTTTGTTCCTTTTCGGGGACGAAAAGTTTTAAGTGGGGGAGATTGTAATAACCCAGAAAATCTGGGCCAGTTTAAAATTTTTATTTTGGCCATTTTAGCGAATTTTGAATATTTAAAATAGGTTATTTTAAATAATATCGACGAGAAATTTATTTTGAATATAATTAGAACGTATATATTATACGCGTCGTCGTTAGAATATAAATAATTATATATAATTATTAATAGAATTGAAAATGGCGCGGTAGTTCGATAATTCGATTTCAAACTTCAATTGAATGTACCGGGTGCAAAACAATCCGGATTTTAGTGAAACCAAAAATATTAGGATCTAATTGATAATATCTTTCCAACGAATCCGGAAAATCGAGATTTCATAACGGGAATCAAAAGATATGTCCACTTGAAAATTCTGAATAGTCGCTATGGAATTCAGGCCCTTAAAAATGGACATTTTGCAAACAACCTCGGATTTCGACGAAACCAGTTTTGTTGGGTCCGTGATGTTAAATTATTGCTAGGTTTCAAATTTCATAATTTTTCGAATCAATATGTGAGCGTGGCAAAGGAAAACGCGTTTGACCAGTTTCAGTTGATTTTAATCGACTGGTAAATGGCCATTTTTCCAACGGTCTCAGAATTCGGCGAAACTAGTTTTATTAGGACCGTATCGTCAATACGAAGCTAGAAAATATTTTTCTGTAATTTTTCGAGCTAGTATGTGACTCCGGTAATTTGAAATGTACGTTTAAAATTCAATATAGTGATTTAAATGTAAATTTAACGGAAACTGATTCAAACGATCGAATTAACATACGATACATATCCCATTGTGTTCGGAATGGGGGTAAAACGCTATGGACGACAGTCGTTGCGCCTCGTTTGAAGATCGAATAGAAAAGTCAACTTTTGGGAAAATTAAAATAATATAAATATAATTATATATATTTAACTTCCCCCTTCTTTCTCCTATTTCCCTCTATCGCTCAGAACGAAAAAAAAAAGAAATTATAAATCGCGCCTGAGACCTAGCCCGCCGCCCTCCCTCAAATCCACCGCGCCGTCGCCGGAGGGCACCCCCACGTCGCCGACGCCCTGACCCCCCTCTCGCGTCTCGTCCTCCGCCCTCATCCCCTCCAGTTCGAGCCGCAAGCCCAATCGATGAACGCTGGAGCCACCCAGCGCCAGGACCCGGTTGCGCGCCCTCCCCACGGCCATCGTGGGCCTTCCTCCTCCCTTCCCGCCGTCTTCAGCTGTTCTCCCCCCTGGCCTCCAGCACCACCGATGACAGCCCTTCCTCCTCCATAAACTAAAAGAAAATGTGAGATTTTAACTATTTTATTTACATTTCCTTATTTATTTTTAGTTTTAAATATATAAGCGAGTTGAAAAACATAATTTTCTTTATTATTTATAGTAATGATTCTTATAATGTTTTAATAACATAAAGATTTGATTTTTAACTTTATAAAGACGGGAGTTTTTTTTTATTTTGAAAATATCGTATTTTTAAAAGTGAAAAGATCGTATTTTTAATATAGGAAAGGTGAGATTTTTAGCATAATAAAAATAGGATTTTTATATATTGAAAGTCGAAATAAAAATATGATTTTTATATATTGAAAGTCGAAATAAAAATAGGATTTTTATATATTGAAAGTCGAAATAAAAATAGGATTTTTATATATTGAAAGTCGGAATAAAAATATGATTTTTATATATTGAAAGTCGAAATAAAAATATGATTTTTATATATTGAAAGTCGGAATAAAAATATGATTTTTATATATTGAAAGTCGGAATAAAAATATGATTTTTATATATTGAAAGTCGAAATAAAAATATGATTTTTATATATTGAAAGTCGAAATAAAAATAGGATTTTTATATATTGAAAGTCGAAATAAAAATATGATTTTTATATATTGAGAGTCGAAATAGGAATGTGATTTTTATATATTGAATAATGAAGTAAAAATTCGATTTTTACATATGTAGTGGCTACAGCGACGAAAGTGCAATAACAATGAAGATTTCCATCAAAGAAGAGTCAAGATGATTGGATAGCTAATCTGTGAGAACTTCTCACCTTTCAATTTAATTTTTCTAGTTATATATATACTAGGACGCAGACGGTGTTTAGTAGCACCCGACACCCGTCATCCACAGACCATGGATGGCTTGTTTGTTTAATTGTTTGGTTGTATAGTTAGTTAGAATATTTGGGTTGAATTGAATTATTTGGTGAATTGAAATTGATTTGATTGATGTGTGAATGGCGTGGGCCTTCACTAGTCCGGGGATAAGGCTAGGCCTCGTCCCGTTTCTAGTATCGTGCCCGTTATGCCGCCGAAATTTTCTAAAATAAGTTAGAAAAATAAAAATATCATTTTATTTAAAGAATGAACTGAATAGATATTCATATGTTAAAATAAAATGTTTTATCGTTAAAAATATAATTTTTAACGTGAATGTGAATAAATAAATATTCATTTACAAACCGGACGGTTTGTTTATGTACACTGATTTGACGGACATCGATTGGGTCGATAAATTTTACACATCGCCCAACTGCACAAATAAAATCTGTGTTTGATTGTTTGAAACCCCACACGGGTGTTGGGATGAAATATGAAGTTCACTCATCCTGATTGATTAATTATGTCGATCGATTGATTGACAGGCTGTTATAAGCGTTAGATATCTATATTTGATGCTTATACAGTGTAGTGCACTTTGGTTGATGGTTGATTATTTTTCAATGCTACTATATACATGTGTTGTATGAAAATCCATATAATTAACGTTATATGGTGATTGATTGGGCCTCATTCCAATTTAGAAAAATAAAGAATATTATAATATAAAGGTTCATGTGTTGACTATACTCATCCGTTGAGATTAGTCATGTGTTGAACGAATTATTTTTATAATAAAATTTATATCTTTATCAATATATAATAAAGGTTCATGTGTTGACTGTACTCATCCGTTGAGATTAGTCATGTGTTGAACGAAGTATTTTAACAAAAATAGTCACACGTGGACGGTACTCATTCGTTGAGATTAGTCGTGTGTTGACAAAAAGAAATATTTGAAATAGAATATATAAAGCCGTGTTGATTAGTGATGCGCCATTTTGACGCGAACGATATTTATATCGATTACATTCGGAATTGAATATAAAACGATTTCGAAATGAATTGAATATATAACGATTTCGAAATGAATTGAATATAAAACGATTTCGAAATGAATTGAATATAAAACGATTTCGAAATGAATTGAATATATGAATATTTCGAAATGAATTGAATATATAACGATTTCGAAATGAATTGAATATATGAATATTTCGAAATGAATTGAATATATAACGATTTCGAAATGAATTGAATATAAAACGATTTCGAAATGAATGGAATAGGAAATGAATTGAAAATATAACGATTTCAAAATGAATTGAATATATAACGATTTCGAAATGAATTGAATATATAACGATTTCGAAATGAATTGAATATATAACGATTTCGAAATGAATTGAATATAAAACGATTTCGAAATGAATTGAATATATAACGATTTCGAAATGAATTGAATATATAACGATTTCGAAATGAATTGAATATATAACGATTTCGAAATGAATTGAATATAAAACGATTTCGAAATGAATTGAATATAAAACGATTTCGAAATGAATTGAATATAAAACGATTTCGAAATGAATTGAATATATGAATATTTCGAAATGAATTGAATATATAACGATTTCGAAATAAATTGACTATATGAATATTTCGAAATGAATTGAATATATAACGATTTAGAAATGAATTGAATATATAACGATTTCGAAATGAATTGAATATATAACGATTTCGAAATGAATTGAATATAAAACGATTTCGAAATGAATTGAATATAAAACGATTTCGAAATGAATTGAATATATAACGATTTTGAAATGAATTGAATATATAACGATTTCGAAATGAATTGAAAATAAAACGATTTCGAAATGAATTGAAAATATAACGATTTCGAAATGAATTGAAAATATAACGATTTCGAAATGAATTGAATATATAACGATTTCGAAATGAATTGAATAGAAAACGATTTCGAAATGAATGGAATAGAAAACGATTTCGAAAAAGATTGAATAGAAAGTGAATTGAATTTGATTAGAAAACCAATTTGAATTGAATCGAATAGAAAACCACTTTGAATTGAATCGAATTGAAAACGAATTCGAATTGAATTTAAAACGAATTGAATTGAATTCAAATTGAATTGAAATTGAATTGAAATTTGAAGTGAATAGAAATGAATTTTTAAAACGAATTTATAAAGAAGAATTCAATTTTGATTTGAATTGAAATGGAAGTTGAAATTATTTTTGAAACGAATTCAAAACTATTTATAAAATTCGTTTAAAAATAGAATCGACGAAATATATATTATATATATTATATATATAATATAATGGCCTGAATAGAACGCGCCGCGCCGCGGTAGTTCGTAAATTTCGACCATTTATTTCAAACGGACATTACGGGAGATCCGACCGTCGGATTCTCCTAAAACCGGAACCGTTGGGTTCGTATCGGAAAGAGCTTTCTAAGAATATTAGAAATTTGAAATCTAACGGTTGGATTTGGAGATACGTCCAAATCAAATTCGAAAAAGGTCGCTATAGGTGCAGTTCGATGGCCATTGTTGGAAATCGACTGTACGGGCCTTGATAAAATTATTAAAAATATCAATAATTTGTGTAAAATCATAAGAAATGATTTGGGAAAAATTGGGGTGAAAAACTCCATATTTGAAAAGATAAAAATGGGTTTTTATCGAAATGAACTAGTTTTGAACTAAATTTAAAACCCAATTATTTTTAAATAAATGAATTAGATTTAAAAAGGGGGTTTTAAATAATCGGAATTTCTAATATATTTGATTGGATATAAAATGGGTTTATCGTGAACGGTGTTTTAAATAACACTAGTTCTTTAACCCGATAACAAATAGAATGTGATTTGGGTTTGTCGTGAACTGTGTTTTAAATAACACCTAGTTCTTTAACCCAGTAAAAGGAGTTTTAACGAATCTGCAATTAGATTGAAATTCGAATTGATAATCTAAATTTCCAAATTTAGAAAATGAGCGAGAATGGAGTATCGCCAGTTTTGCTCCAAAGCGATAGTTAAATCTTTAATTAGATTTGAACGTGAAATGGTAATTAATTTTACCGATAACACCACGGTGTTAGATATGGAGTATTACCAGTTTTGCTTCATGGGATGAATAGGTTGGGATTGGGAAATAAAATAAATAATTACTTCGTTACGGTTCGCTAATCTCGACTAGTTGGAAAAACCATAATTTGGTTTTAAATGACATCCAAAGGAAGATTACAGGATAAATTTTAAAGAATTTATCTTGGATAAAATTAATGGGAACTTTTCCCTAAGAATGTGGAATTTAGAAACTAGCTGTAGGTTGGCTAAGATGAATGGTTTCCTGGGTATTGATCTGATGTTGGTTTCGGCCTTCGGGGTTAATGTTTGGGAAATTGTTCTCTTGCTAATTTGCGGTTAGTGACTAATGAATTGGAATGAGGCGTATGTTGTGTTTGTGTAACATTTGTTTTTAATATACGCGGGTTGTTCGGAAAGTCCGGGTTTACACCCATTCTGAATAACCGATTCGACGATATGTCGAAGATGAAGACGGTGGTTGAAGACCGGAAGTCTTCACATCGTTTGGGTAATTACTGACGATCCTGATTGGGCTGTACACCCAAGAGGATGGAAATAGTTGGTGGTCGTCCAGACGTACTTGGAGATGGATGGATATGCGAGGAAAGTGCCTCCGGTTTCGTTCAGACCCAGAACGGACTTGTAAATGGATTGTGTGTCTGACATTGGATTTTATTCTGTGTTGATTGATTTCTATTAAATATACATCTGTTTGGCGGCGGAGAATTTATTCTTTTGCTTAACGCCCTTCTCTGAGACGTACGAGCTCAGAGGTTGTATATTGATGGACATCAGTCGCATGGCATGAATTGCCTGTGTGGCACGCTAAGATGCAATGATCAAGGCTTCTGTTGAAAAGCAAAGTCTTGTGGTTGATGATCAAAGCACAGCCTACGTGGCAGCTTTGTGTATAGCGTGAATTCGCGAGCCTCACACCTCGGTATGAGTCAAAAACGGGATAAGGACCCAAGGAGTGCATGACGTTTCTTTCTAGCTATGGTGGTGTCAGTGACTTACCAGCCCTGACATTTATATACTTTTCACCTATGTGGTTGTTGGATGCGAGGCGCCTCGATTATAGGTCTGTAAGGACCGGGAAACGTGTGTTCAGGCATAATTAATCCTCTAACGTAAGTGAGGACCGGCCTTGGAGGATCCAGGGGTTGCCCAGTGTGCGTAACCCTGAGGCATTTGCTAGAGTGTCTCGAACGCGGAGAGGAGCTTGCCCCTTGCCTCGACTCATGACGGAAATCCAATTTCCAATACGTGTATTTCGGCTTTATTTGTAGAGCCTAGTATGGCGACATAGTAGCATGGGATACTATGCCGTCTATGATTTATATTTATGATTGAAATTGTTTTGACACTATACACTTATTATAGTATCAAATGATTTGTTTTAAACGTATCAAGCATGTTTGGCTGTTATAAGGTAAAACCCTATCCTCCGGCTTGCGTTGCATTGTGTGATGGGACCTGGGTCTTATAATAGCTTCATTTTTCGAAAAAGCATTGCGTTGTTTATTCTATGCACTGGTATTCTTGGGAGGAAACCCGTTCCGTGTTATACGGCGTGGTCCCTTGAATTACTTTCTTTTAAAATAAAGTTTTAAATAACTGTTTTAGTTCTCACACCAGTCACATGACTGACCTGGAGTTTATTGTTTTAACCTAAACTCTGGGTGCCCCTATTTTCCGCACGGGCAGCTAGTAGTTTTGGTTTTGCAGATTTATATTCACAGGATCCTGGTTTACAGCTGGAATGATATCCGGAAAGCTCTGTATCCGTATATCACCCTCAGTTGTGCTTTGTATTATTTTCCGCTGCTATGTAATCTATTGTAATCTCTGATATTTATCGAATATAATTTATTCATTTATAATCTGTATATTCTTGTATCTGATGGAATTGTTGTAATATACAATGAAATGTTCTTCTGTTTGTGTTCTGATTTGTCCTATTCTCAAACGATCAGGGGTTTCGAACGGTCTAGATCGGTTTAACGACTGATTCAGATCGAGCGAAATTCCAGGCCGTCACAGTCTTTGTGAGCTCGACCCAAGTCGAGGATGGGACACGCTTAGTGGATTTGATTGTAAGAGGTCAAAACGGGTTAGCGCTGGCAATGCAAGTCCAACGGGGTCATGTACGTGCGTGGGCCCGGGCTGGTAGGTAAGACGTTGTTGCATCGTGTAGATATAAGTCGTGCATTTTTGGTGGTATCAGGTTGCCACTTTGGGGAGTGATACACCCCACTATGGGGCCAGCACGGGTATCTACGAGTTAGGGAGCCGATCGAATGGGGGTAGTGGGTACAACTAGTGGAGATAGGGGAAGACAGCACCTATGAAGGCAGCTAGCGGTACACGAAACTACCATTATCATTATTAAGTTCTATAGGCGGGATCAACTTTTAGGGTGACTAGTGGTGGTGCAGTATAGTAATTATCCTATAGTGATTAGGAACGAGATTAACGCCGGAATATTCCTCTTATCTTCTTTGTCATGCCCACTTGTTTCATAGTCATATCTTATCTTACCAGTTTATGCCTTATCCTAATTACTTTAATAATTATATTGTTAAAGTTATTATACTCGCCAGACTTTATGTCTGACCCCCTTGTTTTCGCTTCTTTTCTTCCTTCCCCCCTAGGTTCTCAGGGTGGGACTAGTACTAGTGGAGCTTGATCTTGGATCTCTTTCTCTCTCTTTTGGAAGTGCTTGGATTGCTGAAAATCAAGTTTAGCTCATCTCTTTTATGGCTACTTATGTTGGGGTTTATGCTTTTTATTTTATGTACTCTAAAACAATTTATCAAGATGGATATTAGTGTACTTGGTTAATGAAGTTGTTGTAATCAAACTATTCCTCCACTGCAATAAAAGTTGTTTTAAATTTTCCAAGTACCATTATTTATATCTATCTTGTTATATTCTGTTCTATACACTAAATACGCTCCATGGATGTTAATGCATTCCCTTTGTGAGTGACATTAATGGACGTGGGGTGTTACACGTAGTATCAGAGCTGAAGGTTACCAGACCAGATATGAATTTTGAAAAAACTATTTTCAAAAAGCATTTTATAAAGAAATACTTTCAAAAGTGTGTTTTAAGGAAAGTATTTTCAAGGGAAAAGTTTGTTTTAAAAAAACATAACCCCCAAGAGCCATATATCTTTCTTTTGAATTCTCCATTTTGAATCTCTTCATTTTCTTTTCAGCATGTCTGGAATTCCCGAGATACCTGTGGGGATACCGATACCAGGATGGTTTAGAAGGTATCTGGAAGCTAGGGCCAATGTCACAGGCCCAGCAAATGCTCCTCCTCCCCCCCTCCTCTCCCTCCCCGTGTTGGCACTTTTGCAAAGATATGCAAAGATTTTAGGGCAATGGGTGGGAAACCTATTCATGGATCAGAGACGTTTGTGGAAGCTCGAAATTGGCTTAAGGAGGTGGAAGATCTATTTGGTATTTTCGAGGTGGAAGATGGAAGGAAGGTCCAATTGGCTACTTGGTTAATGAAGGACGAAGCCTCGTTTTAGTGGGAAGTCACGAACGGAGAGCGTCCGGTGGAGACATGGATAGATTTCAAGCGTAGGTTCGAAATGAAGTTTCTCTCAC
This sequence comes from Allium sativum, assembly GCA_030737875.1. Classification (NCBI taxonomy): domain Eukaryota; kingdom Viridiplantae; phylum Streptophyta; class Magnoliopsida; order Asparagales; family Amaryllidaceae; genus Allium; species Allium sativum. Next base: position 240,689 of record JASFAX010000086.1, on the reverse strand, counting down.
GAGCAGAAGAAAATTTATATATGGAAAGGTTCTTAGCGTTGAAGCAAGGGGATTTATCAGTAAAGGAGTACGTCAACAAGTTCAATCAGTTGGCGAGATTTGTCTTGGAATTGGTAAACACACCTGAGAAGAAGGCCCTAAGGTTCGTTAAGGGTTTGAACGAGCCACTACATGGGTTGGCTATGACCCACATTCCGATGGGGGCTACCTTTGAGAAATTGGTTGACATGGCGCTTATGCATGAGGAAGAGAAAGGTGCTAATGCTAATAAGGCACCGAAGAAGAAAGGAGACCAAAAGAAACCACAACAGCAAAACAAGAAAGGCGGGAAGAACAATAATGGCAAAGGAAAGAAGAAGGGCTTTAATTGTGGGACACCAAGCCATCTGAGCAAAGACTGTAGGAAAAATAAAAAGACTGGTTGTTTCCACTATGGAGAGGCAGGTCATCTAGTCAAGGACAGCCCAAGGAAACATGGGCAAGGGCAGCTTCAGGCTCTCATGGCACCAGGGCAGGCAAGAGGGCAGATTCAGGCTCTCATGGCACCAGGATAAGAGAGGTAGAAACATTTCCATTGAAAGTTTAGTTTTTCTGTTTGATCATCCTGTTCATACTTTGTTTTACTTTGGCGCTTCACACTCGTTTGTATCTGCTTCGTTAGTTGAAACACTGCACCTAAATACTAGTCTAGTTGCAGATCCCATAGTAGTCTCAAATCCTATTGGTGGGACGGCTCATCTTTCTATGATTTGTCGGGATTTGAGAGTGTCTATCTTGGGCGTTAGGTTTGAGTGCAACGTCTTTGTTCTTGGCTTCATGGGCTACGACTTGATTCTAGGTATGGATTGGCTAACTAGATATGGGGCCATCCTACATTGTGAAAGAAGGGTAGTTAGATTGTTGACTCGTTGTGGAAAGATCCTTGATATTTCTTGTGACCCTAGAGGTCCGGTAATGCTTAGCTACCTAGAATCCCTTGATGCGTCCAATGATGATTTGAGTGTTCGTGTGGTCCGTGAATATAGTGACGTCTTCGATGAAGTTTGAGGTTTACCCCCAGGTGTGAGATAGACTTTCGAATATACTTAGTAGATACTGCAAAGCCAGTTGCATTATCAGTGCGCCACATGGCTCCTAGAGAGAGAAGAGAACTCAATAAGCAAGTTAAAGAGTTGTTTGAGAAGGGGTTCATAAGAAGAAGTATTTCGGAGTGGGGTGCTCCGGTCGTTTTTGCTACGAAAGCTAATGGTTCACTTAGATTGTGCGTGGACTATAGAGAGCTGAATAAGCTAACAAAGAAGAACAGACACCTGTTACTGAGGATAGACGATTTATTCGATCAGTTGGTGGGTGCTTCGGTTTTCTTGCAACTGGATTTGGCTACAGGGTTTCATCAACTAAGGGTGGCTGAAGATAGCATCGATAAGACTGCATTTAGAACTCCTGACGGTTTCTTTGAGTGGCTCGTCATGCCTTTTGTTTTGACGAATGCACCCACATACTTTGTTGACATAATGAGTAGGGTGTTTAGGGAGTTTCTAAACAAGTTTGTGGTAGTCTTTGTAGACGATATTCTGGTTTTCACTAAAAATGAAGAAGAGCATTCCCTACATCTTAGGGAAGTCTTAGAGACCCTACAAGCGCATCAGCTAAAAGCAAAGTTCTCCAAGTGTCATTTTTGGAGAAAAGAAGTGAGGTTCTTAGGACACATGGTCTCTAAGGAGGGGACAGCTGTGGATCCCGCCAAGGTGGTGGCAATCCAAGATTGGAAAACTGCTAAGAACGCAACATAAGTAAGAAGCTTTTTAGGGCTGGCTGGCTATTATAGGAAGTTCATTAAGGACTTTGTGAAGATATCAGCCCCTCTCACTCGATTAACGAAGAAGAACTTGACTTTTACTTAGGACGTTGACTGTGATGATGCTTTCCAACATCTGAAGAGGGCTTTGACAACGAATCCAGTTTTAGTTTTGCTAGACGGGAGTAAGACATTCACTGTATATACCAATGCTTGCGGGACAGGGCTTGGCACAGTTTTAATGCAAGAGGGAAGGGTGATATGCTATGGTGGAAGACAGTTGAAAGCCCAGGAGAAAAATTACCCTACCCACGACTTAGAGTTGGCAGCCATAGTTTTTGCACTTAAGTCATGGCGTCATTATTTGCTTGGTGAGAGGTTTGAGTTGTATACAGACCATAAGTCGCTAAAGTACTTATTCTCTTAGAAGGACCTAAACTTGAGGCAACAAAGATGGATGGAGTTTTTGGCATCCTACGATTTTGAGATCGCTTATACCCCTGGCAAGGGTAACGTTGGAGCTGACGCCTTAAGTAGAAAGAAGTTAACCTTAAGTCCTCTGTTTGTAGAGCGGTAGAGTTTGGAGTATATATCTTCCTTTGACTTCAGACCCTCTGTCGATTATGTACCCGGATTGTTGGCATCATTAGAGGTGCAACCTACACTTTTGGGTCGAGTTAGAGAGGCACAGCGAAACGACCCACAGTTGGTTAAGATAGTAGGCAAGCTTATAGGAGGGGAGTCCTCAGGACATCTTGATAAATATGTTATAGATGAGAGAGGTTGGCTACGTAGAGATGGAAGACTATGCGTACCACAAGACGAGAGTTTGAAGAAGTCAATTCTTGAAGACTCACATCGCTCTAAGATGACCATACATCCCGGTGGTGATAAGATGTATAGGGATATGTAGCAAGTTTTCTTTTGGGCCGGAATGAAGAAGGACGTGGTCGAGTTTGTTGCTAGATGCTTAGTGTGCCAACAAGTCAAGGTGGAGCAAAAGAAGCCCGAAGGTTTGCTTCATCCCTTAGAGATTCCTCTTTGGAAATGGGAAAGCGTTTCCATGGATTTTGTAGATGGGTTACCAAGATCAAGGAAGGGAATACAGGGATTTGGGTAATTGTAGAAAGATTTACAAAAAGTGCCCATTTTATTCCCGTTAAAAGTAGAAGGACCGCCGCATGGTTAGCATCTGTTTACCTTCGAGAGATAGTTCGTTTGCACGGCATACCCTCCAGCATTGTGAGCGATAGAGATCCTATTTTCACAAGCGAATTTTGGAAAAGCTTACAAGAGGCGGTTGGGACGCAGTTATACTTAAGTACCGCTTATCATCCTCAGATGGACGGCCAGACCGAGAGGGTGAATCGGATTCTATAAGACCTTCTGAGGCTATGCATCCTAGACTTTGGAGTAACATGGGAAGAGCACCTTCCACTAGTAGAGTTTGCCTATAATAATAGTTTTCAGGCTAGCATTGGCATGGCACCTTTTGAGGCTCTTTATGGATGACCGCGCCGATCACCAACACATTGGTGGGAATCCACGGATAAGGTTTTGCTTGGACCCGACATGATTAGGGAGACTTCGGAGAAGATATACCTGATTCGACGACGAATGAAGACGACGCAGGACCAACAGAAGTCATATGCTGATAGGAGATGAGCCGATCTTGAGTTCGATGTTAGGGACATGGTTTTTATTAAGGTGTCACCATTGAGAAACATAGTCCGTTTTGGATCAGTAGGGAAGTTGGTACCATGGTTCGTAGGACCCTTTCCAATTACAGAGAGGATTGGGCAGATGGCGTATAAAGTAAAGTTACCAGAGAAGCTCAGCAAAGTTCATGACGTGTTTCACGTGTCGCATTTGCGTAAGTGTTTACACGATACGGCGGAAGTGGTAGAGCTGAGCACGCTCGAAGAAGTGGAAGTAGAGCTCAATTCCACAATCATACGAGCTCCTACACGCATTCTCGGATTGGAGGTCAAAAAGCTTCGCAACAAAGACGTCAAGTTGGTCAAAGTGCAATAGGGAGATGATCAAAGAAAAGCGACTTAGGAGATGGAAGATAAGATGCATACGTTGTACCCTTTCCTTTTTGAGGGTATGTTTTATTTTCTCCTATTCTACCGCTTTGTTAATACTTGTCCTATCTTTTAGTATTATCTTTGCGATGACATCTTCGATCTTTAGTTAGGAAGAATCCTATGGTTGAAACATGTGTTTGAGACATGTTATGTCTGATGGATGCAAGTGGTTGCTAGTGGTTGCTCGTGGATGCATGTACACACACCTTAGGCACTAGATCGGCTCAATCACCTTCATGTTGCATATAAATGTGTGTGCATATTTAAATTAATGGATGTATAATGGTTGTGTTATCATATGGATGATGCGTTTTGATGAATGGTTGTGCACACATGTAGAAATAATATGTATCGATAGGATACTTTCTCATACATAATGGACGCATGGCACTATCATGATTTGCATTAAGGAGGTCAACTGAATCAGTAGACCGCCTGATTTTGCATTAGATAAGGAACATATACACACACTTCTTGCATATGTTCATACATCATTAGAAATTTTGTAAGGAAAATTGGAAGCTTTTGTTTGATGGTTGAGTAGATGGATGATTGGATGTTAGGATATGCATTCTCCTTAACTTGGAGATTTCGGGGGCGAAATCCTTTAAGGAGGGGAGAATGTAACACCCCGTAATTTTAAATATTAAAGTTAACAAATTAAAGAATACTTAATTTCAAATGTGGGAATTAAGGGAAACGAGTTGCGCCATTGCGTTCGTCTCGGAATTCTGCTTAGGATAGAGTCCGAATTTGTGTGAATTGGACTTCGTATAAAGAAGTTATGGCCTTCCAAAGTTTCAGAAATTAATTAAATTAAAAACAGCTCAGGTTGAGGGAAAAAAAAATATAACAGGGACCAGGTCGACCAGGGGGTCGATCCTAGTGTCGACCTCCCCCTATACAGGTTGACCTTAGTGTCGACCTAGGGGTCGACCTGCCCCCCCCCCCCCCAGGCAGATCTGAAAGATGACAATTTTGTGACTCAGTGCTGAGTCATTAGGGATGAGGTTTCATTCTATCTTGACTGGATGGTCTTGATTGATTCTAGGTCAATCTAACGTCTCTTAATTAACTAATCTTCTATAAAAACACCCTAAAACCTCAACCCTAATCATACAAATTCATAACAAGAGCCGCCATGTTGTCGATGGAGGACCTAGAGTAGCCGCCATACACTTTCAACCCTAAAGCAAGATAGAGGCTTGAATCAAAATCAAATCAAATCTAAATAACAACTAAGTCTACATCAAAGGCGAGCAATCCAATTTCAGAATACAGATCCCAAAAAGACAAGACTATTCTTTTTAATTGTGAGTATGATTGCTTTCACAAAATAATTAATTAATTTAATTATGATAAGATATAATTGGGATTATGAGAATATGATTTTGAATCATCTGATGTAAATTGTATGTATGTTTGTGGTGTTGAATCATATGTTAGTTCTTATGTGAATCTTATGCAAGTTGAATCATATACCTTATGCAAGTTGAATCATATACCTTATGAAAGTTGAATCATATACCTTATGCAAGTTGAATCATATATCTTATGCAAGTTAGTGATGATTGAATCATACATAAATACATATATATATATATATAAATCTTATGCAAGTTTGGGTTATTGAAATATATGTGAAACATGTATATGCATATGCTAGTTTATGTGACATTAATCTACATGTTTAGATCTATATGCAAGATTACACCTTTATGTTTAGATCTATATGCAAGTTTACATCTTTATGTTTAGATCTATATGGAAGTTTATATCTTTATGATTAGATCCATATGCAAGTTCACATCTTTATGTTTAGATCCATATGCAAGTTCACACCTTTATGTTTGGATCTATAGCAGTACATATGTTATGCAAGTTTATGCCCATTACCGATGCTAGTTTCTTATCATATGCTAGTTTGAATGAAATTCATATGCAAGTTTATGTCATGATCCATGGATCTATCTTATGTGTTATGTAATGTTGTTTTTCTTTTTATAAGTTAGACTATTTGCGAGTCTAACATATGTCATATGAAAACGTACGAATAGCGTGGGGACGATGGGATAATATTGAATATACATAAATTGTGAATTGGCATAAAATGGCCTTAAAAGGCATATAATTAATTTGAGATATTAATTGGCATAATTGGTATTTATGGACATAATTTTTAAGAGATAATTATGGACATAAATAAATTTGGAATTTATTGACAAATTTGAATAGGGATATTAATCCAATTTGGGGTTAAATAAAGATGTGTAATAATGAACCGCCTAAGACACGAGGTTACACTCTTTTGTGGTGTAAGACAGTCCGGACCCGCCCGGCGAATCCAGCAGCCACAAATGCCAGTCTAACGTGAGAGGTCAAAGGCACGAATTAAATGTGTAACAATTGTAAAGACACGAGGTTAGGCTCGTTTGTGGCGTAACACTGTCCGGACCCGCCCGAGAAATCCAGCAGCCACAAATGCCATCCTTATGTGGGAGGTCTTTACAAGGTTACGGTTCAAATGAATTAAGTAACACTTAACCAGATAAACATGTGGTGGGACATGGGGGGTTAAGTGGGTGCCTTGGGTGGCATGTGAAATTAAGTGGGTGCCTTGGGTGGTATGTGAAATACGATTAGATGCACGTAACCAAGATTGAAACATGTAAGAAGACATGAATAAGAATGGGGTTATGTGGGGAAACCTTAGTGGGGACCAAGCATAGGTGTAAGGCTTGTGTCAAGCATGGGGGCCATTTCAAACCAGTAACCCATTAAGTATCTTTGTGAGCTCGACCCAAGTCGAGGACGGGACACGCTTATCGAATATTATTGTAAGAGGTCAAAACGGGTTAGCGGTGGCAACGCAAGTCCAACAGGGTCATGTGCGTAAGTGGGCCCGGGCTGGTAGGTAAGACGTTGTTGCATCGTGTAGATATAAGCTGCACATTTTTGGTGGTATCGGGTTGCCACTTTGGGAAGTGATACACCCCACTGTGGGGCCAGCACGGGTATCTACGAGTTAGGGAGCCAATCGAATGAGGGTAGTGGGTACAACTAGTGGAGATAGGGGCAGACGACACCTATGAAGGCAGCTAGGGGTACATGAAACTACCATTATCATTATTAAGTTCTATAGGCAGGATCAACTTTTAGGGTGACTAGTGATGGTGCAGTATAGTAATTATCCTATAGTGATTAGGAACGAGATTAACGCCAGAATATTCCTCTTATCTGCTTTGTCATGCCCACTTGTTTCTTAGTCATATCTTATCTTACCAGTTTATGCCTTATCCTAATTACTTTAATAATTATATTGTTAAAGTTATTATACTCGCCGGACTTTATGCCTGACCCCCTTGTTTTCGCCTCTTTTCTCCCCCCCCCCAAGTTCTCTGGGTGGGACCAGTACTAGTGGAGCTTGATCTTGGATCTCTTTCTCTCTCTTTTGGAAGTGCTTGGATTGCTGAAAGTAAAGTTCATCTCATCTCTTTTATGGCTACTTGTGTTGGGGTTTCTGCATTTTATTTTATGTACTTTGAAACAATTTATCAAGATGGATATTAGTGTACTTGGTTTATGAAGTTGTTGTAATCAAACTATTCCTCCGCTGCAATAAAAGTTGTTTTAAAATTTTCAAGTACCATTATTTATATCTGTCTTGTTATATTTTGTTCTATACACTAAATACGCTCCATGGAAGTTAATGCATTCCCTTTGTGAGTGACATTATTGGACGTGGGGTGTTACAATAATTATTCATTTCCCCTACGTAATTAAAAAATATGATATAATTAAAATCACATTGACGAGTTATTTTTTAGAGCAATTTTATAGTTTAGTGTTATATTAATTGATCATTGACACTTTCCTCATGGGACAACCTACCTCTCATTACGAATACAGTAACATAATTAAATCATGTAAATCTTTTCAATTTAAATGATTCAACAAAATTTTGACAGCACTTCGATTTTGTTCCCTAAGCAGTACGCAATTGCATGTACATAGAGAACTTAAAGAAGCATTGTCAAAATTCTGTGAACCATTCAAATTGAAATCATTTACGAGATTTAATTACGTTACTATGTTCGTAATTCACTACAACAAAAAGACTTTATTACAAATGCAATTTTACAACTATTGCAAAAATACCAGTCGTAATAAGGGTTTTTAACAACGTTTTTTTCCGATAGTTGTACAAGGCTTATTTTTAACAACTCTTATATTTTTCAGTTATAGTAAATACATATTACAACTTTTTGTCAGTTGTAATAGATAACAACTCTTCCTTTTTTAACAGTTGTAACAGATGCATTTTATAACTCATTTTAGGTTCTAAATGAATTTTTTTGGCTCTAGTCAAAATCCTCGCTCTTTAAATTGGAATTTTTATCCCTTTATTCCTAAATTTTGGATCGAAGCCAACAATATTTCCCTCTATCTGCTCATTCCATTTCCGCTTCTATGTGCCCAGATCCTCATGTTTTCCTAATTCCTTTTCCTTTACTTATGCATCTAGATCCGAATCCAAAAATTCTATTTCATGGCTACCGAATCCATAAATCAACACTTCATATCAAAATCAAGACATCAATACGATCAACAAAATAGGAAGTCCTACTTGGATCGAGTATTGATTTTCTCAATAGATGCAAAATCGATTTCAGCTAAGATGGTTCACCAAAACCATAAAATAACTGCAACAATCGAAGCAGGGATCTCGATAATTCTATTGATGTCACCATCGAAGCTATCACGTTGATGAGTTCGGTGGTCTCCACTCTCAAAGGGATGTAGATCTAGAAGAAATACGATGACAACTCAGGTTCTAAGCAGCAAAGTACAAAGGAAGTAGCACAAGAAACTAGCTTCAATTAGCCAATTAAAGTGAGCAGAGTACAATAGACGCGTGCACTCCTCGAATAACATCCGGTCAGAAGCACTCTGTTGAAGTATCCTTCTTTAGAGAAAATTGATATGTGCAACCATGTCTTCAAAATAAGTTATGTCTACACTAGCGCTCTTTTTATCCTTCCCTCTTTTGATGAAAATGAAAAGCATTTAACCAGGCTGTTTTAGAAAGCGTTCCCTATAAAAAAAAATTACACAGAGATGGGTTAAGGTGTGCTTTTACATCAACCTAGTAACAGAACATATAAGTTCGTTATTGCATACATTAGAAACATGGAAAAATAACAAGAAAATAAATAGGTAAGAGGGTTGTAGGTTGCAGGTCTATGTTCATGGCTTGAATTTGATATTAACATTGATAATCGATACTTTCAAGTTGAATTATTCAAAGACTTAAGTACCTGGCCTTCTATTGATTTATCATACTTTATGATTGAGGATGATTGAGAAAGGGACATTATAAGGAGGTACGAGGGTTATACTAATTTTGCCAATTTTAGGCTTATCGACTCAATGAATATTTGTATTGAGGATAGGGATGATATGAGTTTGTCCTAACCTGTTAGTTTTCCCCTTTCGCTATATACTTACCGTGTAGTTATGTTGAATGAAGCATTTCCAAATGCTACTTTATTTTACTAATGTTTATATATATATATGTGTGTGTGTGTGTGTGTGTGTGCGTGTGTGTGTGTGTATGATTCACTACCAGCATGCATTCATGATTTGATGTTTAGGAGTTTTGTTTTGATGTCATGAAGTTATGGCTTAACGAGTTTGTTTTAATCACAAGGTGATATCATTTTTATGTATAGGTAACCTTTAAGAGTAATCTTATAAGGCTTTTTACCTTTTTCCAAAAATTGGATGATACTGTACCTGTAATCAATTTTTGCAAGACCACTTATTTAGTTGAAGGCGTCATGTGAGAATTTCTTCCTTAGGTTTAATTTTTTCTATTCGAAATTATTTTGAAGGCGTGATGGAGCTTTAGATTTGATGTTTGCTTGTTCTGATGTCTACATATGAATGCTCTAAGTTTGAAACCTTACTTCTAATAAGTTTTTATTACTGAGTATTATTTGACATTGTCACCTATGAAATGTTTGTTTAATCTCTTAAAATTCATGTTTAGAAAAATTTGCAGGTGGTCTATATACATGAATATGTGAAGAAAAGAAGAAGAAGCAATAATAGATGAGTATACTCATAACCATATCTTTGTTATAATTGATTTTCGCAAATTATATTGAAATTGTGGTCCTGGAAGCAAAAATTTATAATTGTGTGAACAGTAGACTACTGCTTTGTATGGTGATAAAGTAGAGAAATTACATTTTTGCTTCTTGCACTAACATGAATTTGCTACCAGCTTTACAGTTTTCAAATATAGTGCTTGAGTGTTTCAAATTTTCCTTTTTCTTTTGTGCTCAGTTATATCTATATATGTAAACAGGTATGTGTATTTAGACATACACATGCTTGCATTTACTTATTGCGTGCTTTGTTTTATTTTGTTGTTCCCAATGATTACACCTTGCACTGCTTTGTTTTCAATGAAACTTTCAGTTTAATTATTTTACAATTGTATAATCCGTGTGTTGCACACGATAATATTGTTAAAAATAATTATTATTATTTTAATGTTAAAATGAGAACTTTGTTATGTAATAGATGATAAATTTTTATGTGAAATACATATACTATTAAATTAAATTATTATTATTATTTGTGTGTAATTTATATTTTATAGCTTACATAAACAATATATATATGCATGTGTATTTGAGAATTTTTTTAATTGTTTTTATTAATATAGATATACATGTTTAAATTGATGTATGTTAGTAATTTATTCGATAAATTAGCAAATATTATTTAATAGAATATGTCCAGATAAGTTTAATGTAAAATTACGAAGTTAGTTTAACTACGTAGCATAGCAGGAAAAACTAAAAAGAAATTTGCAAAAAGATGTATAAATTTGTTATGGAGTTATTGATCTTCAAAAAGAATTTTATGATAAAATATATGATAAATTCTTGACAAAAATGAATCATAACTAATTTACAAATTAACTTTATCATTATTGTCGATATACATAGTTCATGTTGTGTGATTTATACATCTTTATACTTACATTAAAAAATACCTTTTTAAATTTGAACATACATAATAAAATTAATGTATATTTTTAAGAGTTATTAAAAATACACTAAATACTCTATAAGATTATTTAAATATATATACTTGAAGATTTAATGAGTAGTTTAAACATATGGATTGAAATATAGAATATCATAAAAGAACCGAGGAGGTTCAACAAATAATTGTAAAAATGTTAAAATGCAGGTATTTAAAGCGGAAATTGTTTTTTTCAATTTATGATAAATTTATTGGGATAAGTGCATAATATGTTAATTGTTTTATTATTGTTTACATATACTATTTAAACTGTGTGACTTATTTAACTTCGTATTTGGAAGAAAAAACTAATTTGTCATTTTTGTTGATATGGACATGGACATTTTAAAACATCACTCTTAACGTCAATTAGATGAATTAACAATAATTTATTGGTTTAATTAATTTGTTAAATTCAAAATCACATAATTAATTTAAAAATATTGACTTAAATGTACAATATTAAGTTATATTGTGTAGTGTTTTATAAATAACTAAACAGATTTTAAAATATTAGCGTTTGACATTAATATTATAATGTACTACATGGTAAATATATTGACGTAAATGAGTTCAACTTTAAACTTGTTGTAACGACCCAGCTTTTTCCCCGGTTTTCACCGGTAATTAAACCAACTTAAACCGTTCATAAAGACGGATTGTTAGGGGCGCGTACACATTTGCACAAAATAAAAAGAACTTTTCCATTTTCATTAAAATAGTATTACATCAGAGTTACAAGAGGTACATCAGAGTACATCGGTTACACAACGGAAAAGATACTAAACTTAATGGAAGAATGTGAATGCTCCAAGACATAATAGCTCCAGCTAAAACTATAATCCTGCTCCAACTAACTCCAAGATTAAATCTGCGAACCAGACTACTAGGTTGCCCATGTAAAAATTATGGGCATCCAGAGTTTAAGTGTAGGAACAATAAATTCCATGTCAGTCATGGGACTGATGTGAGAACTCAAAAATAGTTGTTTTTAGGGTTTATTTCAAAGTTAAGTAATTCACCGGACAACACTGCTAACGCGAACGGGTTTACTCCATGTGAATTCCTGTGCATAGAAATTCGCAATGACTTTTCGAAAAATGAAACTAACATAAGGTCTCGCAGCACACACACACACACAATGCAAACGCACATATGGTTGAGGTTTCTCCTTGTGTAGTCAAAAATGCCTTTGATACATAAAATCCACTTTCCATTCTATAATATATTGTGAAAAATCCTTTCAAAAGTAAATGTATCAATCTTAGCCAGCATAGGTACCATATACTATACTGAAGTATGGTATACAACTAAAATCGTACGGGCTCGTAGCGCAGATTGGGTTTCCAACAATGACCAGGCAAAGGAACTTCCTTCGGAACCGAATTTTGAACACCTCTAAAGGGATGTTTGAGGATCAACTCATGCTCCTCATGCCAATACAAGGCCGGGTTACCTCTATAAATAGGTAACTTAGAGTACGCCTGAGTATATCATCTCCCAGTCATTACCGACCTTTCCAAACGCGCGCCAACAGCAACCACAAAAGAAGATGTTTTTACCACATAGGTTAATACCTGGGATCCATACCATAGTACACCTTTTATCTAGAAGGAGACAACACCCTATAACCTTGCTGAATTTCTTCCTGTTTTGGCCATTTACCGGGGTGTGAGGCTTGTCGAGGTCACGATATAGATAAAGCTACGCTTAAATAAGCCATGCTTTGATCATCCGTAGCTCATCACATAGCTTAAGTATGCCACATTTTCCATGCACCACGCATCACTGATTTCCATCAATATATAACCTATAAGCTAATACGTCTTAGAGAAGGGTGTTAAGCAAGAGAATAAATTCTCCACCGCCAAGCAAATATATATACTAATAAAGATCAGTGCTACGCAGTCAATTACAATGTCAAAAACACAATCCATACATGTCCATTCTGGGTCTGAACAAAAAAACAATCCAGAATTTCTTCACATACGTTCGGGCTTCATGCACTTAACTGACATATAAAATTCATCTACGAATGGGAGCCAGCCATTCGAGACATTCAGCGAGTGGCCCTTACGACATGAAGGGTCCCGGTCTTCAATGTTGTCCCCAATGTCTTCAATTGCTCCATAACGTCGTATTATGATTTGGAATGGTTTTCGGACATACATCCGATCCCAGTCTTTCCAAATAATAAGCGCAATTTAAAAAAAAAACAATTGCGGAACATACAGGCTTTTAACCAAATCTCCTTCCATCTTGGATTTTGTTAAATTAAAATTCTTTAAACCCATTCTCAAATTATAACAAAATCCATATTTAACCTTTCTCTTTTGAAACACATCCCTTAAATCAAAGATAATTTAGCCTCAAAGCCTTAATTAATTTTCCATTTGATAACCCGTTATCAAAAACCCAGTTCCTTTTAAAAATCTTACCCCACATTTCAACCATAGATTTCAGTTAAATTGGTTTCCCAAATTTAATTCTGTAATCTTAACTAAACGATTGTACTTCCTTCCCAATTCCTTATTTTTAATCAAAGATTTGATTAAATCTCTAAATTATGATATGAATTTCCACAACTCAATCTCATTGGGTTTCAAGAATGATATTATTGAAGATATGATTCACGATAAAACCCAAATCAATCGATTTTGAACATAAGTTACACATAAATTACACATAAATTGTATCTACTTATACTCGATATCAATTTTCATAATCAGCGAATACTATAAGTGGAATAACGATATAATAATAATATCTTCCATATTCCTCAAATAGTATAAGTTTACACCACAGAATTTCATATTAAATATCTGAAGATTATTTCTATCCAACTTATCCTAATCAACTTAGGAAACTCATATCTTAATTAAAAGATTTATTCAACTCTTTGACATTAGATCTAGATAGAAATTCCATCAACTTATCCTCAATATTACTCTCTGTATCCAACTCACACTATAAGCGAAATAATGGTGAACTTCCTTTTAAATTCCTCAAATAGTAAGAGTCATCATCTACCAGATTAATATCAAACATCCGATGATTTATCTCCAACCATATCCAATTATTTAAAATTGAAAACCCCGTTTTAGTATCAAATAAATCAATTTAATTTCCATATAAAACATTTTCAATACTTTTAAATCTTTGAAAACATCCCACCAATTATTTACAAATGATAACTTATAGTTCGAGAAAAAGCTCGCGGTTTACAACTTCAAAATAGATTGTTTTCAAAGAAAGAGTTAACATAGTGTTTCAAAAGCATTATAAAAGTGTTACAAAATAGTTATCTTAACTACTTTGATTAAAATATCATTTATCTTAGCCAAAATTTAAACTTTATGATTCAAAACACTTTTACATAATTTATAACGATTATATTTTTTTTCCATATTTATAAAACATCTAAAATAACTGTTTATAATTATGGTCGACAACTGCTCTTACAGCGGCCTATTCCAAAACGGTTTTAAACATAACCCAGAAATTATAACTCGAAATTAAAATCCGCTTTCACTCATTTAAAAGCAATTGTTAACTTTCACTCATTTAAAAGCAATTGTTAATATAAATCAATCTTTTTTCATTTCTGGGAAAACCGATTTAGATTGCAAAAGTTATAAGCGTTTAAAGTTTGTAACTAAAATACGCAAATTACCATTGTGCGACAAGCTTTATTTTGACCAAATAAAAATTATTCTACGTACTTCAAAATACCTTAGAAAACCATTATATACTCATGTAAATCATTTTAAACCATTTAAAGTAATTTACATTGACTTTCCAAATTTATTTTGGGTTCAAAATTCAACTTTTATTTTTTACTTAATAAATCAAATTCTAATTCATTTCTAAATTCAAATAATTTCAAATTAACCATCTCATTCGTCGGATCAGTTAGGAATAGCCAGGGCGAGCAGGAAACTATATTTTCCAAACCCAAGCCTAGACACAATCCTTTCTGTCATCTTAGAATATTCCAATATTTATTTATTCATTTAAAGAACTTTATCAATATATATGAATTCATACATATGGTCTTTTCCAATTATTAGCCTTCAATTTCAATAATTATATTGCTTCTAATTACGAAGGAGATTTGTCTATCACCAATGTGATACTATACTTGTTGTGTCATAGTGTGTGCAAAACAATATCAACAATGATTATAAACATCTATAGCAACCATCATCAACATAGTTAAATAAATCATAACTGTGCACAAGCGTTATAACACTAACGCTTAATCGTGTGTGTGTTCTAAACTACACATCCATCATCCATCACAACAAACATCAATCATCATTAACCACTAATAATTCATCACTATATTTAAATTAGTCTAACTACTAATTAAATATATAAACCATGATTAAAGAGTTATCAACTAATAGCTTTCCAAATCTTCATGGTAGGCGAGCCTAGCTGTGCGAACCGTCGAACAGTATTTCGGTACAGCGTCTTCTTCACCAATATATATATATAATATAATATACACTAATCTCTCTCTCTCTCTCTCTTTATATTATAAGAGGAGGAGGAGGATGACGACGATGAACGTTGGCAAGGTTGTGGTGGAAAAGAGGAAGACTTATGCCATGGAAACCATGGCCATAAACTTAAGAAGAAGAAGGAAGGTAGGAAAAATGAAAATGGATGATAAAAAATGAAAGAGCTCCTTCGGAGCAAGGAGGTAGAGACACATAAAGGGACAAGTGGAAACCAAGCATGAAAGCTTACATGCAAAATTACAAGTGTCCATACACTTGTCTTAAAAAGAGAAGGTGAACTTTTGGAAGCATTTTCCCTTAAATGCTATGAAAACTAAGGGCAACACTTGATTCTAATGCTACTAATTCATGTTATGTTTTGACAAATCCGATCGAATGACAAATGGTATCAATAAATCCAAACTCATTAATAATCATTCTCATTTATAATTCAAGCAAAACTTATCAAAATTATTAAATTTTCTTAACCATATATATATTTATGTCAAATTCAAATTTAAATTCAAATTAAGAAATAAAAATTCCAATTTTAATTTGGTTAAAAATTCTGGATCGTTACACTTGTGATAGTTGTTTATGCGTATAGTTTATGTTATGTGGTTAATGTGTTTATATATTTGATTTTTTTTTTCATTTTTGTTATATGAATATGGTCATTCTTGATGTGATTTATTAGGGAATCAATGAATAGTTTGCTTATGTTATTTAAATAGTTTAAGTAATGTTATGTAATTAATTGTAAAATATGGTACTAAATGCAAAATATTTGAAAATAGTCGAGAGAGACTTAAATGATTATAGAAAATTTGAAGTGTAGGTACTTGAATCTAAAAAACATAATTTTGTTATTTTTAGTACTCAAAAGAAACATTAATCAATTAAATTTATTTTAATTTCTTAAATCTTGGATTTTGTAATTAATTAAATATGTGGTCTTAAATATAAAAGTGAAGAGCTAACTGTTAATAAATAATTGTATAAACTTTGAAATGTTCATATTAAAATGACAATAAATAAAATAATGTGAGAGAGATAGTAAATAAGTATAAAGTGATAAACTAACTATCCAAAGAGAATTAAGGATAATAGAGAAAACTTCTAGAATTAAGGAGAAAGCTTTAAAAGGTTCTGCTTTATTATTATTTAATAGATTAATAAAAGTACTTCCCTACTTTTTCTTTAATCCTTTTATCTATACTATACTATTAAAGCTGAGTTATATTTGAAGAGCTCTCAGCCTCCTACAATATAATATTTCCTGGCGTGACACGTGGAGTGTAAGTTCAATCGTTCTTTTTGCTTTTCCCAAACCACGCTCCAATCCTCTGCTCCTTCCCATCCTTATCTGTCTGTACGCTCTCCCTCTCTAATCTTCTTTTCGCATGCCTTCTCATGCCACAACTAATACACAATCAAGCCCTAGATCTCCATTCTCCCAGTCGTCCGCCTATTTTTTTTTCCTACCTTGCCATCGCCAGTTTCTAGCTTATCCGCCTTTCCCAGTCCACGTCTTCTCCTTCTACCCACTGTTTAGGGGGCTTACCCTTTTCTAACGTATCATAATTGCTAGCTATTCGCAGGCCCGCACCGTACAACCAATTTTCATGCCCTAATTTCCCTAAAGAAAATCTCGACCAAAACTGGAAAAGTAGCGCGAGGCGTTTATAGACTGAAGCAACGATCGACAGCAGGGGAGCTCGCAGATGAAGTTGCGACTGGAGTTGACGCGCGACTTGGTATCTCAATTGGCGAAGGGCCAATGACTGAGCGAGTTTAGCGACATGGTGCGGTGACGCTTTGTGCAATCGCGTACACTTGGGAAATGAACGACAATGGTTTAGGGATTTAGGATAGCGATAGTAGCGGATGGTGGAGTTACGTGCTTATGTATGATCAAACAACGTGCAAGGCAGAGGTTAGGGGTGCTCGACACAGCTATCGTAGATGATGAACCAAATGCAGAGTGTTGATTTTTGGTCACAAGTGGCTAAGGACGAATTATCAAAGTTACCGGCAGTACAGATTTTCGCACATAATTCGGTGATTTTACCTTCTCACAACTGTATCTACTTTTTCGTTTGTTATTTATATATTTTGGCAGTTGAATTTCTTGGTTGAAATATTTGAGTTGGTTGTTGTGGTATTGATTCGTTTGTTGCAATGTTAAATGTGAATTTGGATTTGATGATAGAATATTTTGCTGACTTACGTAGTTGCTATCGTAGTATGGGAGGTCCTTTTATAATTGACTTGGTTTGATCAATTTATTTTCCTTCACATCATTATGTTTTTTTGCATTGAACTTTTATTTATGCAAATCTACCTATGAACACGGCGATCACTTTCATCTTTGTTTATTTTGTTGGACATTTAATACCGCATTATTACTCAACCATCAGATTTAAATTTTAAATATTATGAGATTAATTTAAATTAAATTTAAATCTCTCTTAAGCTTTACTTTTATTTAATTTTTTATTTTGTAGTTTTCTGTTAAGGAGTATTTTTCAGCATTGAAAATATTTGAGGATTTTTTTTAATCTTCAATATAGCATAATTAATCTGTGTTACCTTGACATTTCTTTGATCTGAGTGGTCTAGGAAATAATTTATCCATGTAAATGGTGTACTTTATATTATTTTTTTCTACTGCCAAATGCTTACATATCATGAAAATTTCTTGATTTGATCCCCTTTTTCACCCATTTTTTCTTTAAAATTTTTTGTTTTGTATATGCATTCCTTTTATCTTGCTTTATATACCATAATAAATGCAGATCCATATCTAAGACAGAAACAAATATGGCATCCTTGAAACTATGAAAGCATAGGTATTCATCACCGGCCTTAAACGATTACATTTAAGAATATATTTCATTATAGAAAAATTCTATATATAATTCTTTGTACCATTTTCTCTTATTTAACCCCCACATATTTATTTATCTTTAACTTTTTATTTTAAATACATTCTTTAATTCATAAAACTTACGAGTTGCCCTTCTAAATTTTCTTCCTCAAATAAATCTTAATCTTATTCTATTCCAAGATTTACTGCATAAAACTATTAATATTGATTGATTAGCCTAACTTTTCCACTCAGGAATTATATTTCCCATCTCTTAGCTATTTACTTGGATATTTTCATTTTATGATTTCATTTTAATATTATTGTAATTGCGCTTAAATTAAGATCAATTGATTATGTTCAATGTAATTTATGCCCTTCTATTTCTTGCCCTGTTGTATAGCAATTGTTAAGCTATTAACAAATATGAGTACCATATTTCAATAAAACTTTATATTCTAGGAAGGTTTTCTTAAACCACCTTAGATTACCCAAAATGCTTCGATTTTTTTTCCTTTATACATGCATCTATGTTATTTACTTAAAAATGATGACTTCACAAGTGCTTAACTAACCTATAATTTAACTAGATAACTTAATTCACACGTAATATTTATGGCTGCACCTATATGACAAAACGTCATTTGTTATGCATGTTTCCTTTAGGAATTGGGAAAAAAAATTTTAAGGACAAAAGCCCACTAAAATTTATCCATAAGGACAGCCGCCTAATATTTTATCCTAAAGGACAATACACTGAAGAAAAAAATCGGCCGCTTCTTTCTTCTTCTCTCCTCTTGCGCACCAGTCATCACGAAATATAAAATTCACGAAATCATGAATTGCAAAATCACGAATTTCATAATATACCAAAAACGAAATTTGAAATCGAATTCAAACATCAGGAAATTGAAATCATCAGAATCGAAATCAACGTTCGAACCCAAAAATTCAAAACCCTAAATCGCTCGAAACAGGAAAAAGTCGACAACAGAAAAAGGACGAACAGCAAAAATCGAATGGATTTTTTTTTATTTTGCTATAATCATTATACTTTAATGATGATTTCTACCGATTAGTTTTAAGGTTATTTCGAAAGGTGATTCGTGATTTTTTTCTCGTTCGGCAATTTTGATGTTTAACCTTTCAGCGCGTGGTTATCATTTTTGTATTTTTTTAGTTATCATTTTTCTTGTTTTTAACTTTACAACGTAGCAGCAGTTTTTAGTTATCATTTTTCTATTTTTTTAGTTATCATTTTTCCTGTTTTAACTTTAAAAACATAGCAGCAGTTTTTAGTTATCATTTTTCTATTTTTCTGGTTATCATTTTTTGTAGAACTGCTCTGTTATGTTAAACATTACTGCAGTTTTTAGTTATCATTTTTCTATTTTTCTAGTTATCATTTTTAATGCAGTTTATGTGTTGTGTTAAACATCACAACAGTTTTAAGGTATCATTTTTATATTTTTTAGGGTATCATTTTTAGTGTAATTTCTCTGTTATGTCAAACATTACTGCAGTTTGAAGGAATCATTTTTATATTTTTTAAGTTATCATTTTTACTTTGATTTATGTGTTATGTTAAACATCACATAACACAGCAATAAAATCAAAACAAAACAACACATAACACTGTTAAAACAGTAAAAATGATACCTAAAATATTAGAAAATTGATAACTAAATACTGATGCAATGCTTTGAAGATAAAACAATGAAAAAAAAAATTATATCACAGTTTGATTGATTAAACTGAAATAAGTTCGACTTAGTTTCTTAGCTGATACAACAATATAACTTCAAAATTAACACAACAACAAAATTTCATGAAAAAAACATATAACACAGTTAAAACGGTAAAAATGATAACTACAGAAATAGAAAAATGATAACTAAAAACTGCTGCTATGTTCTTAAAGTTAAAACATGAAAAATGATAACTAAAAAATAGAAAAATGATAACTAAAAACTGCTGCTATTCTTTAAAGTTGAAAAAAAAAAAATGATAACTACAAAAATACAAAAATGATACCTACGAACTGCTGTACTGGTAAAAAAAAAAAAAAAAAATACATTTCCAATCTAAAAAAATTGTTTCAACAATTTCGACTTCTTCAATTGTGATTTCCGTCGTCTGCTACATATTTTTTTTCCAATCGCAATCGATTTCCGTTTGGATTTTGTTGATCGACATTTTTTTTTAATTTTTTAGGGTTTCGAACGAATTTCTTCTCGATTTTGATTTCGTGTTGTTTTTCTTATATTTCGAATTTCGATTTAACTATTTTCTGAAATTCGTGATTTCGCGTTTTCTGATTTTATGATTTCATGATTTAAGATGAAATCGAGAATGACGTGAGAGAGGGAGAAGTTGAAAGTAGCGGCCGACGTGAGAGAGGGAGAAGATAAAAGTAGCGGCCAAATTTTTTTTTCAAAATATTGTCCTTCTGAGTAAAATTTTAGTGGGCTGTCCTTATGGATAAAAAGGCCTTGCCTTTTGTCCTTGTAAATATTTTCCTGTTAGGAATTCAAAAACCATGTATATGCCAGTAATTGAAATAAGAAAGGTTAAATTGTCTATACAATAGTGAGAATCAGAAACATAGATATCTAGAAATGGGATAATTTCTTAAAGAGCTATAAAAATAAAAATGTGAACAAAAGCTAAAATGAGTGTTTGTGTGTTGAAAATATAGCTTCCCTTCCATTAAATGGTCAGCAGTTGAAACTTATTGACAAAAGAATATAACATTCAAGAAGACAAAATTTGAATATAAATTCTTGAATGTATGTTAATGGTAACCATATTCAATTGGTTCTCTGCTATTTTAGTAACCCTTCTTTAAAATTATAAAGATTTCATTAGTAGATACCATCAAAAAAAAATTGTTTTTAACCAAAAGTAGCATTGTTCTATTTCAAAAATAGATTGTTATTTTCAATTTTCAAAAAGCTGTAAATTTAGTGTGAAGTAAATTTTGCTGCTGTTACCACCTGTTCACATGAGGTTGATTTTGCATTTTTTTTCCGAATTACCTACAGTACCCGGCTTTCCTATGGTTTGACAGGTTCCTGCTTGAGATATAAAACCAGTTCATATTTCATGCTACTATGATTTCTGCTTTTACACTTGCCATCAACACAACGACCAAGATGGTGTACAATGATCTTACAAATTTATGTTGAATCATCATTTCGGATCCTTAATGTATGAAGCGATATAATAATTGTACATGCCAAATAAATTTGAGAAGTTTTATTTAAATTTTAAAGTAATCAAGTTTATTTGAAATTGAATTTTGGACATTTTGATCTCAATTTTATGAATTAGTTTCTATTATTCGTAATTTGGAAAATATGTGGTTTGTTTTCCATAATAAATATTTTTTCTTAATCAAATAGTTAGTCACATTTTCAAATTGGTTATTGTACCAATTTTCTATCTCAGTTCTTAAATATTGATCACAAATTTGTTTTTTAAAGTGTTTTAACAGATGCAAATGTTAGCTGTTGTTCAGTGTAGGTATTTAGTGTACATTTGTAATGTAAATAAGTGTATACAAGCATTCATCCTACTTAAGTTCAGACTTTGTTTTTTCATCTTCCCCATTACGAACCTAAAAGCTTTTTTCCTGTAAGCCCCTTGCTCTTAACCATTTCGTCTTAAAATTGATGGAGTATTATTGAATTTTACATATCTACTTATTTACATCAAATTTGCTAAAGGTCCCGAGATAGAATATCAACTTTCACTTGCACAAAGGCACCACAAAGGTTATAAAGTTTAAGTAAAACATAAAAGGTGATTTCGAAACTATAACAGATGCAATCTATGAACTTGAGTACTTTAATATCTATCCAAAAATTTGTCTTGCGAACTTTAATTTTGTCCAAAATTCTCTATTTAAATAATCTCAGGTGCTTTAATGAATTCGAGTACTTTAAGATTTAAATAAAACTTCCGAAAGTTTTTTGGTTCTACATAAATTTTTGGATATAAATAATTTTTAAATATTAGATTTACCTACTTTTAAAGTATTATGCACATGTTTACAATAAAAGAAAATATGTATTCATTGCATTGATATTGTCAACATGAATGCTAAAAAATGAGTCGATGTATAACTAATCATAATAAAAAATGTGAAATCAAAATCTGCAAATACTAAAAATATTTGGCTTTGTAACAAATATCTTCTTTGCTGCAGGGAAAGGGTTCAACAAAGTTTGATTGAAGTTTTCAAATAGTTGGTTGAGCATGATGCGATGTTCAATTTGGGACAATAAACTTTCAACTAGCCTAAAGAAATCAAAATACTAATAACACTAATATTCACCATCATTACAGATAACATTGTTGTTGGAACGATGTTCACTATCTAGGGTACTTATATAATGCTTTGCGTTCGTTGTATATAGTTCGCTTTCTCTTCTATTTCGTAGAAATACTCACTTTTGAAACTCTGATACTATTGCGCTTGCAATAAAGGTGTAGAAAGGAAATTTTGCATGACACTCTGACTTAAAGACCAATTACTTAGCACAAAAGCCTATGACATGGCCACAAATAAAACTATACATTGACACTCTCATTGTAATAACCCGTAAAATGCGAGCCAGTTTGAAATTTTTATTTTGGCAATTTTAGCGAATTTTGAATATTTAAAATGAATTATTTTAAATAATATCGACGAGAAATTTATTTTGAATGGAATTCGACGTATATATTTTATACGTCGTCGTTAGAATATAAATAATTATATATAATTATAAATAGAATTGAAAATGGCGCGGTAGTTCGATAATTCGATTTCAAACTTCAATTGAATGTACCGGGTGCAAAACAATCCGGATTTTAGTGAAACCAAAAACATTAGGATCTCGTTGTGAATATCATTCCAACGAATCCGAGTAATCAAGATTTCATAGCGGGAATCAAAAGATATGTCCAGCTGAAAATTCTGAATAGTCGCTATGGAATTCAGGCCCTTAAAAATGGATATTTTGCAAATGACCTCGGATTTCGACGAAACCACTTTTGTTGGGTCCGTGATGTCGAATTATTGCTAGTTTTCAAATTTCATAATTTTTCGAATCAATATGTGAGCGTGGCAAAGGAAAACGCGTTTGACCAGTTTCAGTTGATTTTAATCGACTGGAATTTGGCCATTTTTCCAACGGTCTCAGAATTCGACGAAACTAGTTTTGTTAGGACCGTATCGTCAATACGAAGCTAGAAAATATTTTTCTGCAATTTTTAGTGTTAGTATGTGACCCCGGTAATTTGAAATGTACGTTTAAAATTCAATATAGTGATTTAAATGTAAATTTAATGGAAACTGATTCAAACAGTCGAATCAGCCTACGATACATATCCCATTGTGTTCGGAATGAGGGTAAAACGCCATGGGCGACAGGCGGTGGGCCTCGTTTAGGGGTCATAAGTAAAAGTCAACTCTTTGCAAATTAAATAATTAATAAATAAATAAATATAATAAAAAAATTTTATCTTCCCTCCTTAAAACACTCTGGCCCCCTCAGTCTCGATTCAGAGAAAAAGAAAAAAAAAGGGAAGACGCGACCTGGAAGGTCGCCGTCGCCGCCGATGAGGGAGCCCCGCCTCCGCCGCAGGTGGCGCCACCACCCACTCGCCGTCAGCTCCTCTTCCCCCTCTCTCTCCAGCCTCCACTCGAACCTCCCCCAACCCGTTCGAAACCCCAGCCCACGAAAACCCTAGCGCCGCCGTTGTGGGCCTCCGACCCGCCACCAGACCCCCGCGCAGCTCCCACCACCTCAGGCGAACGACGCAACACCCTCCCCCTCCTCAAAACCGAAATCAGTGAGTCCTTTCTACTTTTTATTTATTTATTTATTTCCTTTGTTTATTTGATTGTTTTTATAAATATAAAAATCGGATTTTTAGCATAAATTAAAATCAGTTTTTTTTAATTATATTATAGCATTATAAAGAAATGATTTTTGTAGCTAGAAGGCCGGGATTTTAAACACGAAAAGGCAATATTTCTATACATGAAAAGGCGATATTTATAGACAAGAAAAGATGTGATGTTTTTTATTTAATTAGAAATGTTAAGATTTTTAATTAGATATGAAGAGATAATAAAAATATAATTTTTATATAAGGAAGATAATCAAAATATGATTTTTATATTTTTAAAGTATTAAAAATATAATCTTTACTATATAGAAATATTAAAAATATGATTTTTATATTTTTAAAGTATTAAAAATATAATCTTTATAGGATAGAGAAGATAAAAATATCACCTTTGTATGTGTGGCAAAATAAAAACAGATCTTTATTTTATATACGTTGAACTGAAGTAGATATTTTTATAAAGGCGAAATCTTTAGCATAGTAAAAATTCGATTTTTATATATTGAATAGCGATGTCAAAATTCGTTTTTATATATATGAAGTGATTATAAAAAAATATATATGACTTTTAAATTAAAAGTGAACAAATAAAAATGTGATTTTTATTTTAAAAGACATCAAAATATAAAAATGTGATTTTTATGTATATAGTGACTACGGGCAACGAAGATGACGAAGGTGGGATAACGAAGAAGATTTCTACAAATGAAGAGTCGTGGTATTGGATAGCTTTCGGTGAGAACTTCTCACCTTTCAATTTCTTTTCTAGTTATGTATATATACTAGGATGCAGACGGTGCTTAGTAGCACCCGACACCCGTCATCCACAGACCATGGATGGCTTGTTTGAAAATTGTTTGGTTGTGTAGTTGGTTAGATTAATTGAATTGAAATTGAATTGTTTGGTGAATTGAAATGGATTTGATTGATGTGTGAATGGCGTGGGCCTTCACTAGACCGGGGATAAGGCTAGGCCTTGTCCCGTTTCTAGTATCGTGCCGTTATGCCGCCGAAATTTTCTAAAATATGTTAGAAAAATAAAAGTAATCATTTATTGAATAAATGAACTGAATAGAAATTCATGTGTTGAAATAGAATATTTTATCGTTAAAAATATAATTTTTAACGTGGAAGTGAATAAAATAAAATATTCATTTACAAACCGGACGGTTTGTTTATGTACACCTATTTGAATGACGGATTGGGACGATAAATTTTACACATCGCCCAACTGCACAAATAAAATCTGTGTTTGATTGTTTGAAACCCCACACGGGTGTTGGGATGAAATTTGAAGTTCACTCATCCTGATTTATAAAATTTGTCGATCGGTCGATTGACAGGCTGTTATAAGCGTCAGATATCTATATTGGATGCTTATACAGTGTAGTGCACTTTGGTTGATGGTTGATTTTTTTTTTAATGCTATTATATACATGTGTTGTATGGAATTCATATAATTAACATTATATGGTGATTGATTGGGCCTCATTCCAATCGGGAAAATAATAAATATTATAAAAGAAAATTCATGTGTTGAATATAAAAATAGTCATGGGTTGACGATGTTCATGTGTTGAGTGAAATATTTTATACAATGAAATTTACATCTTTATCATATTTAAAATTAGAACTACTTCCCAGTAGAAGTCTAATTAAAATCAAACGATAGATACCATAGTTTTATAAAATATTTTACATAACAAGAATAGTGATGTGTTGACAGTACTCATGTGTTGAGATTAGTCGTGTGTTGAAAGAAATATAGATTCATGTGTTGAATGGGATAAATATTCATTTGTTGAATAGAATAACGAATTATTGAAATATAAAGCCGTGTTGATTAGAGATGCGTTATTTTGACGCGAACGATGTTTATATCGATTTTATTCGTTTTATAAGGAATATTGAAAAGTGATTTCAAAATTAAATATTTTGAAATGAAATTCAAATTGAATTAGATTAAAATTCGAATTGAATAGGAAGCGAATTTGAATTCGAATAAAATAGAAATGAATTCAAATTGAATTGAATAGAAATTGAAATTTAAAACGAAATGAAATTGAATTGAAATCAACTTGAAACGAATTCGAATTGAATCAAATAGTAAATGAATTCGATTCGAATTGAATAGTAAATGAATTCGATTCGAATTGAATAGAAACTGAATTTGAATTCGAATTGAATAAAAATGAATTCAAATTGAATTGAATTGAAAACGATTTCGAAATGAATTGAATTGAAAACGATTTCAAATTGAATTGAATTGAAAACGATTTCGAAATGAATTGAATTGAAAACGATTTCAAATTGAATTGAATTGAAAACGATTTCGAATTGAATTGAATTGAAAACGATTTCGAAATGAATTGAATTGAAATTTGAATTGAATAGAAATGAATTTTGAAACGAATTTATAAAGAAGAATTCAATTTTGCTTTGAATTGAAATGGAAGTTGAGATTGCTTTTGAAACGAATTTTAAAACTATTTATGTAATTCGTTTTAAATAGAAATCGACGATATATATATTATATATATTATATATTTAATATAATGGCCTGAATAGAACGCGCCGCGCCGCGGCAGTTCGTGAATTTCGACCATTTATTTCAAACGGACATTACGGGAGATCCGACCGTCGGATTCTCCTAAAACCGGAACCGTTGGGTTCGTATCGAAAAGAGCTTTCCAATGAATATTAGAAATTTGAAATCTAACGGTTGGATTTGGAGATACGTCCAAATCAAATTCGAAAAAGGTCGCTGAAGGTGCAGTTCGATGGCCGTTGTTGGAAATCGACTGTACGGGCCTTGATAAAATTATTAAAAATATTGATAATTTGTGTAAAATCGTAATATGCGAATTGGAAAGAACTGGGGTGAAAAACTCCACATTTGAAAAGATAAAAATAGATTTTTATCGAAATGAACTAGTTTTGAACTAGAATTAAAATCAATTTATTTTTGAAATAAATAAATTGAATTTGAAAGTGATTTTAAAAATAATCAATATTCCCAATACGTGAATTGGACTGGAGTTGAATCGAAATTATCTTCGGGATATTTCGATGTTGGATTTCGTGACTATACAGATATTGTTATGGGAATTTGAAAGATATATTTTATATCGTTATTTCCAATACGATATATGTTGGTTTCAGAATTTGATATTGAATATAAGCCGGTATATTTTCTATTCAGAGCCTTGTACTTAATATCAAATGTGATTTGGGTTTATCGTGGATCGTGTTTTAGATGACATTGGTTCTTTAACCCAGTTAAAGGCAAGATGTTGATTTTTGAAAAGATTAAAACTAAGTGGAGTTTTAATGAATCTTTAATTAGATTAAAATGTGAATTGATAATTTAAATTATCAAATCTGAAAAGTGATCGAGAGTGGAGTATCACCAGTTTTGCTCCAAAGCGATAGTTAAATCTTTAATTAGATTTGAACGTGAGATGGTAATTAATTTTACCGATAACACCGTGGTGTTAGATATGGAGTATCACCAGTTTTGCTCCATGGGATATATAGGTTGGGATTGGGAAATAAAACAAATAATTACTTCGGTGTGGTTCGCTAATCCCGACTAGTTTGAAATGATATCCAAAGGAAGATTAAAGAATAAATTTAGAAGAATTTATCTTGGATAAAATTAATGGGAACATTTCCCTAAGAATGTGATTTTGTGAATAAAAGAATATTCTGAATTGGAATGAGGCGTTTGTTGTGTTTGTGTAACATTCGTTTATTATATACGTGGGTTATTCAGAAAGGCCGGGTTTATACCCATTCTGAATAACCGATTCGACGAGATGTCGAAGATGAAGACGGTGGTAGAAGACCGGAAGTCTTCACATCGTTTGGGTGATTACTGATGATCTTGATTGGGCTGTACACCCAGGATGAGGGAATCAGTTGGTGATCGTCCAGACGTACTTGGAGATGGATGGATATGCGAGGAAAGTGCCTCCGGTTTCGTTCAGACCCAGAACGAACTTGTAAATGGATTGTGTGTCTGACATTGGATTTTATTCTGTGTTGATTGATCTCTATTAAATATACATCTGTTTGGCGGCGGAGAATTTATTCTCTTGCTTAACGCCCTTCTTTGAGACGTACGAGCTCAGAGGTTGTATATCGATGGACATCAGTCGCATGGAGTGAATTGCCAGTGTGGCATGCGTAAGTGGCAATTGATCAAGGCTTCTGTTGAAAAGCAAAGTCTTGTGGTTGATGATCAAAGCACGGCCTGTGTGGCGTAGCTTTGTGTATAACGTGAATTCGCGAGCCTCACACCTCGGTATGAGTCAAAAACGGGATAGTGACTGCAGGGAGAGCACGACGTTTCTTTCTAGCTAAGGTGGTGTCAGTGACCTACCAGCCCTGACATTTATATACTTTTCACCTGTGTGGTTGTTGGATACGAGGCGCCTCGGATATAGGTCTGTAAGGACCGGGAAACGTGTGTTCAGGAATAATTAATCCTCAAAAGTAAGAGAGGACCGGCCCTGAAGATCCAAGGATCATAGTGGGGTCCTGGGACATTTGCTAGAGTGTCTCGAATCGGAGAGGAGCTTGCCCCTTGCCTCGGCTCATGACGGAATCCAATTTCCAATACGTGATATTGCGGTTTTGATTGTATAACTAGTATGGCGACATGATATATGGTACCCATGCCGTCTATGATTGATATTTATGATTGAAATTGTTTTTGACACTATACACCTATGATAGTATCAAATGATTTGTTTTAAACGTATCAAGCATTATTTGGCTATTATAAGGGAAAACCCTATCCTCCGGCTTGCGTTGCATTGTGTGATGGGACCTGGGTCTTATAATAGCTTCATTTTTCCAAAAAGCATTGCGCTGTTTGTTTTATGCACTGGTATTCTTGGGAGGAAACCCGTTCCGTGTTATACGACGTGGTCCCTTGAATTACTATCTTTTAAAGCAAAGTTTTAAATAACTGTTTTAGTTCTCACACCAGTCACATGACTGACCTGGAGTTTATTGTTTTAACCTAAACTCTGGGTGCCCCTATTTTCCACACGGGCAGCTAGTAGTTTTGGTTTTGCAGATTTATATTCACAGGGTCCTGATTTACAGCTGGAACGATGCTCGGAAAGCTCTGTATCCGTGTATCACTTCTAGTTGTGCTTTTGTATTATTTTCCGCTGCTATGTAATTTATTGTAATCTCTGATATTTATCGAATGTAATTTATTCATTTATACTCTGTATATTCTTGTATCTGATGGAATTGTTGTAATAGCAATGAAATGTTCTTCCGTATGCATCCTTTTGTGTATTGTTCTCAAAGTAATTCGTTCTTTCTCATCTCTTCGGAGACCGGGGAAGTTCGGGTCGCTTCAGTTGGTATCGGAGCTTTGGTTTACAGAGCTCGAGAACAAGGCACATTAGAACCATACGAAAGAATTCATCAGATATTGGATTAGTAATATCCAATTAGAATGACTCGTTAGAGATAGGATCAGTAGTATCCTAGAACGAGTGTGAAGAGTATATTTTTCAAATGAAAACAATTTTGTTTTGAAAATTTAAATCGCTTTATACGTATTTGAATATTTATTTATTTTGAATATGGACAATCGAGTATATATAGATTTCGCGTATACGCGTCATGAACGTATAGTCGAAGTTTTAATATACTGGATAGATATAGAATCACGTTCTAGACACCCGGGGATAATTCTGATGATGTGGCCACATCATCAGTATTTATGTTCGTGTTTCGAAGGTGTGATTTCTATATATTTCCATTAGACTGGTGTGAGAACCAAAACTTATATAGTTAGAACACATTGTTGTGAATTGGCATCAAAAACAAGATTTTTTGTATATACATCAAAATTATGAATTTGAAACTCTAATTCACTAATTGATTGATGTTTGTGTTGTTTGTTTATTTGTTTGCTAATTTTTAGCCATTTAGCCTAATTGAACCATTATGCCTAATATTGAACTATATTGAAAATTTGGTCGCATATGCTTGCATATACCTTTACTTATATTGAACAGGTCATAGCAAGGAGGCTAGAGCAGAGAATAAAATTTGTTTGCCCGACAAATAGGTACATTTTTGCTACATAATTTACTGTTTTGTTTGGGTGATGATGATTTTGTGAGCCTATTGGCTAGCCGCTTGGCTTTTTCTTTTTCTTTTTGAGATCTGAAGGACCGGGGAAGCTATTTGAAATTCCCCGATGCTCCCGGTGAAGGGGAGGTTATGGCGAAATTTTTCGAAAATTTAGGGTGTTAGCCAAATTTTTGAAATTATGAAAATTCTCAGAAACTGAAAAGTTGGAGAATGGAAGCCAGATCGAACATAGTGTTGAATAATCAAACCACTTTCGACTTTGTTCCTTTTCGGGGACGAAAAGTTGTAAGTGGGGGAGATTGTAATAACCCGTAAAATGCGAGCCAGTTTGAAATTTTTATTTTGGCAATTTTAGCGAATTTTGAATATTTAAAATGAATTATTTTAAATAATATCGACGAGAAATTTATTTTGAATGGAATTCGACGTATATATTTTATACGTCGTCGTTAGAATATAAATAATTATATATAATTATAAATAGAATTGAAAATGGCGCGGTAGTTCGATAATTCGATTTCAAACTTCAATTGAATGTACCGGGTGCAAAACAATCCGGATTTTAGTGAAACCAAAAACATTAGGATCTCGTTGTGAATATCATTCCAACGAATCCGAGTAATCAAGATTTCATAGCGGGAATCAAAAGATATGTCCAGTTGAAAATTCTGAATAGTCGCTATGGAATTCAGGCCCTTAAAAATGGACATTTTGCAAATGACCTCGGATTTCGACGAAACCACTTTTGTTGGGTCCGTGATGTCGAATTATTGCTAGGTTTCAAATTTCATAATTTTTCGAATCAATATGTGAGCGTGGCAAAGGAAAACGCGTTTGACCAGTTTCAGTTGATTTTAATCGACTGGAATTTGGCCATTTTTCCAACGGTCTCAGAATTCGACGAAACTAGTTTTGTTAGGACCGTATCGTCAATACGAAGCTAGAAAATATTTTTCTGCAATTTTTAGTGTTAGTATGTGACCCCGGTAATTTGAAATGTACGTTTAAAATTCAATATAGTGATTTAAATGTAAATTTAACGGAATCTGATTCAAACAGTCGAATCAGCCTACGATACATATCCCATTGTGTTCGGAATGGGGGTAAAACGCTATGGGCGACAGGCGGTGGGCCTCGTTTAGGGGTCATAAGTAAAAGTCAACTCTTTGCAAATTAAATAATTAATAAATAAATAAATATAATAAAAAAATTTTATCTTCCCTCCTTAAAACACTCTGGCCCCCCAGTCTCGATTCAGAGAAAAAGAAAAAAGAAAAAAAAAGGGAAGACGCGACCTGGAAGGTCGCCGTCGCGGCCGATGAGGGAGCCCCGCCTCCGCTGCAGGTGGCGCCACCACCCACTCGCCGTCAGCTCCTCTTCCCCCTCTCTCTCCAGCCTCCACTCGAACCTCCCCCAACCCGTTCGAAACCCCAGCCCACGAAAACCCTAGCGCCGCCGTTGTGCGCCTCCGACCCGCCACCAGACCCCCGCGCAGCTCCCACCACCTCAGGCGAACGACGCAATACCCTCCCCCTCCTCAAAACCGAAATCAGTGAGTCCTTTCTACTTTTTTATTATTTATTTATTTCCTTTGTTTATTTGATTGTTTTTATAAATATAAAAATCGGATTTTTAGCATAAATTAAAATCAGTTTTTTTAATTATATTATAACATTATAAAGAAATGATTTTTGTAGCTAGAAGGCCGGGATTTTAAACACGAAAAGGCAATATTTCTATACATGAAAAGGCGATATTTATAGACAAGAAAAGATGTGATGTTTTTTATTTAATTAGAAATGTTAAGATTTTTAATTAGATATGAAGAGATAATAAAAATATAATTTTTATATAAGGAAGATAATCAAAATATGTTTTTTATATTTTTAAAGTATTAAAAATATAATCTTTACTATATAGAAATATTAAAAATATGATTTTTATATTTTTAAAGTAATAAAAATATAATCTTTATAGGATAGAGAAGATAAAAATATCACCTTTGTATATGTGGCAAAATAAAAACAGATCTTTATTTTATATACGTTGAACTGAAGTAGATATTTTTATAAAGGCGAAATCTTTAGCATAGTAAAAATTCGATTTTTATATATTGAATAGCGATGTCAAAATTCGTTTTTATATATATGAAGTGATTATAAAAAAATATATATGACTTTTAAATTAAAAGTGAACAAATAAAAATGTGATTTTTATTTTAAAAGACATCAAAATATAAAAATGTGATTTTTATGTATATAGTGACTACGGGCAACGAAGATGACGAAGGTGGGATAACGAAGAAGATTTCTATAAATGAAGAGTCGTGGTATTGGATAGCTTTCGGTGAGAACTTCTCACCTTTTAATTTCTTTTCTAGTTATGTATATATACTGTTGTATATAACGGTGTTGTATACACAATTATATGATTTTTTGTTTGATGATAACAACCAAATAAATATTATTTTAATGTGTTTGATATTGTACTGTTATTGTAAATCACAGACTGGAATATAATATTTATATTTAAATAAAATACGATTGTACAGAAATTCAAATATTCACAGTGTTTTATTTAAATATAATATTTTGTTTCAATATTCAAACAGTACAAATTTTTTTAACTCCACTATTTGTACATCACTGTATTACATATCAAATACAATTCCATATACAGTGTTCTCCACTACAACACTCTATCTTTCAGTCACAGTTTCACTCATTCATTCTTTTACATAGACTCGTATACATGTACACTTTTTCACACTGTTCTTGTCTTCAGTCTTCTATCTTCACAGCATCTTCACTGTCAGTCCAGTCACCGTCTGCTTGCCTGTCACATGAAACAGAAAACACACACAGTACATTGCAATAGAATTTAAACTGAACATATGCGAATATAAAATTTATTTTTAAAAATTTCTGTTTGCCTCAGATTTCTGGTGTGTTTCTCATCATTTTTCATGACTTGATCTGATTCATCTGTGTCTAGGCAGACAGTTTGTATATGTACAGGGACAGAAAATTTTCTGAATGGCTGCATATACACACGTGTATATATATACACGTGTGCACTGCCACGCCAATCAGTTTTCAACTGAGGAGTAACCACATGGACCATCTCGACTCAGTGCACAACATATCAAATTGGTCAAACCATGGTCAAGCATGAAGACTGCTCAACACAATTGGCCGAGCACATTATAAAATGCAACATAGTACAAAGATGGTCGAGGCAAACAACAAGCAAAAATGGTGCATGGCTAAACAAAATGTAAGCAGCAAATTTCAAAGTGGTCGAAGTCAGCAAAAAGTGATGGTGTGGTCAAGGCAACAAAACAGCATGGAGCATAAGCATGCCTCACAAGTCAAGACAGTACAAAAGGTTTCAGTTCAGATCTGTATGAACACATGTTGAATCAAACAACAATACATGTGAATGATACACAGTGTATGTGACATTTCAAAGTAACAAGCATAACAAGCTCATGGATGGTGCAACAATTCATGGCAAGACAAAATGGTGGTGCTACAACATATGAAGTGTGCTTTGGCAAACAAAATTTGATTAGCAACACACCTCAGTTTCAACCCAAACTCAAAATGAACAAGTCTGCACTAATATGGTCAAAACATTTTTGTGCATTATAAAAGTGTGGTGAAACTCCAGGGTGCTAATGAAATACACAAGCAAATAAACTAGATTGTGCACAAGAGCATGGAGGTGAGTACATACATGCAGCTGCAAAGTAACATGAAGCAGTAAAAAAAAAAATTTATGATTCAGCCAAGGCATGATGAGGTGCATGATCATGTGAATACAATGGAAACATGGTGGCAATGAGCATGGTGATACATACATGTACAACATCATGTATATCATCAAGTAAAATAGCAAGCATCAGACAGTTCATATGATTCATGGAGCAGCATTGCATGAATCAAAGCAAGTCATAATCTCTCAATCAAGAGTCAAAATCAGTGCATACATGTGTGATCATGAGTGTCAACATAACAAGTATTATTCTAGTTCTTAGAAATAGCAAGTGCAAGAAATCAGCCTTCAAAATGACTCCATAATTCAACTAAAGCATTTAAATGAAATCAAAGGCAAAAAGAAATACATATTTCCAATTTTGTCGAGCAAAAAGGGAAAGCAATGCGTGCATCATGAAACAGTCAAGCATTGAAGAGAGCCAAGAAATCAGTTTGGCAGAAAATTTATTTCAGAAACTCCATTCAGGAATCTATTTATGAATACATTCATTTTGGCCAGAAGGAATCAGTGGAGCAAATTTTACAAGAAGGAATCGGTTCATGTATTTTCAGAAATCATTGCACTGTATTCAATGATGAACAAAAAGGCAACAAATAGTTTTTAGGAATGTGTTCATGGGAAAATCACAGCGAACCAAAGGAAAACAAATCAGAGATTCATTTTTGGCAAGTGTTAAATCTGGAAACTCGAATGCAATTCAAGCCAGACTAGAAATCACGCAAGAACAATAAATCAAGCGAGGGGGGCCACAATTTAAATCTCAAATAACTTCCAGAATTACTCTTATCAATCAAAGCCGAGAAATCAAGGAAAATCAAAAAAGGGAAACCGCAAATTATCAGGCCAAGTCACATAGCGAAATCAGAGGTTAAGGATTTTTATTTTATCCTATATAACAACACCATTTCATCACTGGCAAATTAGAGGAAATCCCAAGCAACTGAAATCGAAAACCCACAGAATCAATTCAAGAGAAAAACTGAAATTAAGAGAACTCACAAATCGTTGTCGGTAGCAACCCAAGTCTGGGAATCGAGCCAGAGCAATTCTCAAATCAAAACACTGAACGCATCCTTCGATTCAAGGCATCACTGAAACAAAATCATCATCGGATCGATCTGGATTTGGAGGATTTATCAGAAACCCTAGTTTCTTTGAAGCCGCCATTTTCTATTTCCAGAGACAAAGAGATCGGGCCAGAAAAATAAAGGGGTGCACAAATTAAAACATGGCTGGCCAAGAATAAAAGGGGATGACCCTCTTTGTTTAACTACTAGGGTTTCAATTCTTTTTAATTTGTTTTTATTTTTGGTTTTAATTCGAGTTGTAAATTGTAAACAATCCTGAACAGTTTATAGAGTCTGCAAAACTCTAGGGGAGTTTCAGTTAGGAGTTAACTGACTGTAATAAAATCTGTAAAATCTAGGAATACAGGTTACGGGTTTGTAATCTGGGAAAATCTGATTCAGGGGTTTGAATCAGTCTAGGATTTTGAGCGTAGGGTTAGAATCGGAGCAGGGGTTTGTGAGTGTACATGGTCTTGTATGCGGGAACTGTTCTATCACCTAGTAGAAATCTTAGAAATGCAGCAGTAGGCAGGGTTTTGCCGAAGCTGGGTATATCTGTGTGTGATTTATTTTCTGCATTACAGTTTCTGCTATTTTCTGTGATCAGTTTATTATTATATATATCTCGTTAAGTTTTTTAATTCAGTTAAAACTGTGAAAAACCCTATTCACCCCCCCCCCTCTAGGGTTATTCTAGATCCAACAAGTGGTATCAGAGCAGGTTTTCTTTAACTCTAGAGAAATGGTGAATCCTTGTTGTCAGTCGATAGAGAGTCAGTCCAGTTCATCTCCAACTACTTTCACTGGAACAGATTTTTTAATCTGGAAATCCCGAATGGAATTTTATTTAAAATCTGTCAATATTAAATGTTGGGATGTTGTTATCAATGGGTACGATAAGGTAGATAAAGTTTTTAATTCTCGTGCTACACATATTCTGTATTCTTATCTTGACAATGATCAATACAGTCTGATCTCCCATTGTTTAACTGCGCAGGAAATCTGGATAGCTCTCAATACAAAGTTTGGACAAATTGACAACTGCAGCTCAAAACCAGAGAAAGTCAACTCAGATTCAGAAGTCTGTTTAACAGGATTTACAAATGAAAATTCAGAAGGATCAGATGATGAAGAATCAACAGATGCTGAAGTTGAAAATTTCTCATACGAAGATTTGGTTTATATGTGTGTTGATTTAACTAAATCTGTTGATAAACTCAAATCTAAAAACAAATCTCTGAAATCTGGGAATTCTAAGTTGACCAGCAAAATTGATTATTTGGAATCACAGCTTGACTATTTTAAAAATTCTTCAAATTCAGTTTGCAAAAATTGTCTGAAATTGAAAACCAATCTTGTTCATTTCAATAAAAATATTGAAAAGTTTGAAAATGAAATTTTGATCTTAAATGAGAACAAGGCTGAGTTATCAAATTTGAATAATCTTTTGAAAAAGGAACTTGAAAGTTTTAAGACTGATATATATTCCAAACTTGAAATTGCTGAAAAGGAGAATTTGTTGAAATCCGATTTGATTTTGAAAGAACTGGAAAACGAAATTGAAAAATCCAAGAAATTTGGGTTTGAAAAACAAAAACTTTTTGAGTCTGAGATTGCTGAGTCCCAAACCAAAATTAATCTGCTTAAAAATGAAAATTTGGTTTTGAAATCTAATTTTGAAAGATGTAAGATCACTGAAAATGATTGTTCAGATTTATTGAAAGAAAATGGTGATCTTAAAACTAAAATTCAACAAATTGAAACAACCCTGGCAAAATTTTCAAATGGTGAGAAATCTTTAAATATGTTGTTGAAAAATCAATTTTCATTGGGAAATAGAAGTGGACTTGGTTTTGGGAAATCTGAGTTTTCTGAAAGGAGAAGCTCAAACGATTTTAAAAATCCTTCAACTTTCTTTGAAAAGAATCATCTTGCTAATTTGAACTTTGTTAATTCCAAAGGATTTTTTCAAAAACAAAATTTGAATTTGTTTTGTAATAATTCATCTAAACAATCCTGGATCCCAAAAGGAGATAAAACAAACCTCGTTAAATTCAAAAAGATTTGGGTTCCGAAGGGTACAAAGGTAAATTCAGATGGATTGTTATATAAACAGGTCTGGGTACCAAAACGTATGAATTCAATTGTGAGTGGTTTTACAATTTTTGTTAGACCACTCGATTCTCTAAACTGTTAGGTACCTGAAGTGGCTGAGAAACAACTGTGCTAAAAAGAGAAAACGATTCAAACTGCTTCATGTCATTGAATCATTCAATGTTTCTTAGCCAAGTCCGATAAGTTAGAAATTATGTTTCTCATCATATGTCAGGTATGATTTCTAACTTCATCCTTGTAAATATTTTTTTTGGTTTATTTCTCCTTCTTCTACCCCTTCTATTTTTTTTCTTCTGGTTGTTTTTTTTTTGATTAGTCACTACCATATCTCTTTGTTTATTTTGTGCTTCTTAAACCTCCAAATGCAGGTCACATGACTTTCTGGAAATTCATTTTATTTGAATAGAACTCTCTTGTTTATAATCATTTCCGGATTCTGAATTTAATCTTGTAATTATCTGCAATTGTTTAAAAGTTTATTTTCTTCTTGAATTCATAACAGTGCTGAAGAATTCATGTCATATCTTGAACATTGTTAATTTGAATTCTAAATTTTTTGAAGATCTGAATATTTAATGAAATGTCACACATCTTTGCTGTTCTGAGTTTATTCTAATTCATTTTAGAAAAGCTCAAAATATTATACTCATTACAGCACTCTGTTATTTATCAGTTGTGATAATTTCATTGATTTTCAGATTGGCTTGTATCAGTGATACATCTTGGAATTCATCTTTATTCATGATCATTATATTGAAATATGTTTGTTTGAAATCATCTGAAATTCTAGATATTTTGAATATCACACACCTCTTATTTTTTTTAAATTGTCAATCTTGTGTGACTGATTCATTATATCCCAAAACTTTACATTGATTCATGTGATTTCAAATAAATTATCCCGATCATGAATATTTTCAAATTTGATGTAAATGACCTGAAATTTCTCTTGGGCTTGTCAGAAATAGTTTTGAGAAATTCTTGAAAATGTTTTTTTTAAATGGTCTTTGAAAATCATTGTTATTTCATGATTATTTGATTTGAATATATGTTTGTTTAAAATCATTTAAAATTATCGATTTATTGAATCTCATACATATCTCAAATCATATTTTTAAAATCTGGTGTGATTGATTCATTAAATCCTGATATTTACATATTCCATCAAATGATTTAAAATAAACGGTATTTTAATCTTAATCATGAACTGTCTGTTATGACCATCATCCTGACAAGTCTGACATGAACTGATTCTTGATTTTCTCTGATATTGATTTGAAAAATGGTTTGGAAATTACTTGATTTAATCTGCTTGCTACTCTGATAAAAGGAACCAGCTCTGATACTGTTTTTGAAAATTGTTTGTTTTGGAATCATGCTGCTCTGATTATAAGAAATTGATTTAGTATCAAAGATTTATCGTGCTCTGATAAATGAAATTTGTGTGCTTGAGTTGCATGCTTTGTAATTAAGTCTTTTCTGTTGACTGAGGTACCATTGTTTGCCACCGGGGTGTCATTAAAATCCTCGAGAAAGCGAGAACATTTGGTATCAGAAGCGCCTTATATTTGTCTCATCCATCTGTACTGAGATTCAAATCTTCACCTTGTATAGATCCACACATATTTTTTTGCCTTATACAAATAAATGTGCTAAATTTGTCTGGCTGAATTTGTGTTTAAATTTCTTTGGTCTGAGATGTACATGATAGTCCATCATGGTGTAATTAATTTCCTCAATAAGGGAGACTACATGTGGTATCAGTTTAAAAGTGCTGCATATTTTTTTTTTGCTGTATATATATTTTTTCCTCTTGTCATGTATAGATCAGCATATTCCTCTTGTAATTGATTTTCAAGTTTAAAATTATTTATTGATTATTCTTTCAGAAATTGAAATCAATATCCAAATTAAACTGTATTTATAATTCATCAAAATTATAACCAGATTTAGAAATTGTGATGAATTGTGACTGCAGTATATTTCACAACAAGAGGAGAATTTTATTTAGATTTTCATGATGGTTGAATATTTATTATAATATCTTTGAACTGGCAATTATTTCACGACCATCTTCATTACTTATCATCCTTCTGCCATCCGTTATGATGTTATATAAATGTGGAGAGTTTAAATTTTTTTTTCTTAAAATCATTTTAAAACAGTGAAAATATTTGTGATGAAATTGTGGTTATATTATTATTCAGAATTAGTGATAATTGAAAATTTTCAATAATCCCGGTACAGTTGGTCATATTTCATAATATAACTAATTTAGAAATTTATTTCACAGTCCATTTCTGTACCTACCACATTTTCTATCATCCATATATTGGTTTTATACCGAGGAGTTTTTCCTTTTAAAGCTGAAATGATAAATATATAAAATTAATACATAAGTGTGTCTCAAACCTCATTTAAAAATCCAAGCTCTGGTCATGCATGGTTATGAGACAACTTATAATTTAAGTTGCGACTGATCCCATTTAAAAATCCAAGCTCTGGTTATGCGTGGTCAGTGTGCTCTTAAATAAATAAAAAAAAAAGGGAAAATGTGCTATAAATATAAATTAATCTGAAATTCTCCTCAAAGTATAAAAACCAGGCTATCAATCCATCTTTCTAATCTGTGAAATGTGTTGAAATATTATGACGTATTATGTTTTGTTGATTGATAGATATTGGGATTTGAGATTATTCGATCTCGTCACTTAAATTGAATTATTAATTATAGTCCAAATCCATCACTGTTTTTGTGCTTCAGTTTATAAAATTCTTTTGAAAATAATTGGGAAATATTCACATTTTTTTAACTCTCCTCATTTTTATAAAATTCATCGTATAACCGTCATTCTCTAAAATGTGAAATATGCCACCTGTTCTTAGTTTATTATGATTTTTTGACTGATTGAGATTTATGATGACCGTTCTTCCTCTTAAGCTGAAATTATATTTTGTCATTTTCCATCTGTATTTTAAAATCTGAATCCTTTTGATGATAACAAAAGGGGGAGAATGGATTAGATTTTGATTTATGAGTGAATAGTTTATAAATATTTCAATTTTGAAAATTTATTATTATTCATAACATTCCTTTCACTCATGCACAGTTATAGGGGAAGTTGTCTGTTGTAGGGGGAGCTGGTAAATAGGGGGAGTTCAATATTCACTGTCAAACACATCTATTGTATACAAAATCTTTTATTTGTTTGTCATCATCAAAAGGGGGAGATTGTTGTATATAACGGTGTTGTATACACAATTATATGATTTTTTGTTTGATGATAACAACCAAATAAATATTATTTTAATGTGTTTGATATTGTACTGTTATTGTAAATCACAGACTGGAATATAATATTTATATTTAAATAAAATACGATTGTACAGAAATTCAAATATTCACAGTGTTTTATTTAAATATAATATTTTGTTTCAATATTCAAACAGTACAAATTTTTTTAACTCCACTATTTGTACATCACTGTATTACATATCAAATACAATTCCATATACAGTGTTCTCCACTACAACACTCTATCTTTCAGTCACAGTTTCACTCATTCATTCTTTTACATAGACTCGTATACATATACACTTTTTCACACTGTTCTTGTCTTCAGTCTTCTATCTTCACAGCATCTTCACTGTCAGTCCAGTCACCGTCTGCTTGCCTGTCACATGAAACAGAAAACACACACAGTACATTGCAATAGAATTTAAACTGAACATATGCGAATATAAAATTTATTTTTAAAAATTTCTGTTTGCCTCAGATTTCTGGTGTGTTTCTCATCATTTTTCATGACTTGATCTGATTCATCTGTGTCTAGGCAGACAGTTTGTATATGTACAGGGACAGAAAATTTTCTGAATGGCTGCATATACACACGTGTATATATATACACGTGTGCACTGCCACGCCAATCAGTTTTCAACTGAGGAGTAACCACATGGACCATCTCGACTCAGTGCACAACATATCAAATTGGTCGAACCATGGTCAAGCATGAAGACTGCTCAACACAATTGGCCGAGCACATTATAAAATGCAACATAGTACAAAGATGGTCGAGGCAAACAACAAGCAAAAATGGTGCATGGCTAAACAAAATGTAAGCAGCAAATTTCAAAGTGGTCGAAGTCAGCAAAAAGTGATGGTGTGGTCAAGGCAACAAAACAGCATGGAGCATAAGCATGCCTCACAAGTCAAGACAGTACAAAAGGTTTCAGTTCAGATCTGTATGAACACATGTTGAATCAAACAACAATACATGTGAATGATACACAGTGTATGTGACATTTCAAAGTAACAAGCATAACAAGCTCATGGATGGTGCAACAATTCATGGCAAGACAAAATGGTGGTGCTACAACATATGAAGTGTGCTTTGGCAAACAAAATTTGATTAGCAACACACCTCAGTTTCAACCCAAACTCAAAATGAACAAGTCTGCACTAATATGGTCAAAACATTTTTGTGCATTATAAAAGTGTGGTGAAACTCCAGGGTGCTAATGAAATACACAAGCAAATAAACTAGATTGTGCACAAGAGCATGGAGGTGAGTACATACATGCAGCTGCAAAGTAACATGAAGCAGTAAAAAAAAAAATTTATGATTCAGCTAAGGCATGATGAGGTGCATGATCATGTGAATACAATGGAAACATGGTGGCAATGAGCATGGTGATACATACATGTACAACATCATGTATATCATCAAGTAAAATAGCAAGCATCAGACAGTTCATATGATTCATGGAGCAGCATTGCATGAATCAAAGCAAGTCATAATCTCTCAATCAAGAGTCAAAATCAGTGCATACATGTGTGATCATGAGTGTCAACATAACAAGTATTATTCTAGTTCTTAGAAATAGCAAGTGCAAGAAATCAGCCTTCAAAATGACTCCATAATTCAACTAAAGCATTTAAATGAAATCAAAGGCAAAAAGAAATACATATTTCCAATTTTGTCGAGCAAAAAGGGAAAGCAATGCGTGCATCATGAAACAGTCAAGCATTGAAGAGAGCCAAGAAATCAGTTTGGCAGAAAATTTATTTCAGAAACTCCATTCAGGAATCTATTTATGAATACATTCATTTTGGCCAGAAGGAATCAGTGGAGCAAATTTTACAAGAAGGAATCGGTTCATGTATTTTCAGAAATCATTGCATCGTTTTCAATGATGAACAAAAAGGCAACAAATAGTTTTTAGGAATGTGTTCATGGGAAAATCACAGCGAACCAAAGGAAAACAAATCAGAGATTCATTTTTGGCAAGTGTTAAATCTGGAAACTCGAATGCAATTCAAGGCAGACTAGAAATCACGCAAGAACAATAAATCAAGCGAGGGGGGCCACAATTTAAATCTCAAATAACTTCCAGAATTACTCTTATCAATCAAAGCCGAGAAATCAAGGAAAATCAAAAAAGGGAAACCGCAAATTATCAGGCCAAGTCACATAGCGAAATCAGAGGTTAAGGATTTTTATTTTATCCTATATAACAACACCATTTCATCACTGGCAAATTAGAGGAAATCCCAAGCAACTGAAATCGAAAACCCACAGAATCAATTCAAGAGAAAAACTGAAATTAAGAGAACTCACAAATCGTTGTCGGTAGCAACCCAAGTCTGGGAATCGAGCCAGAGCAATTCTCAAATCAAAACACTGAAAGCATCCTTCGATTCAAGGCATCACTGAAACAAAATCATCATCGGATCGATCTGGATTTGGAGGATTTATCAGAAACCCTAGTTTCTTTGAAGCCGCCATTTTCTATTTCCAGAGACAAAGAGATCGGGCCAGAAAAATAAAGGGGTGCACAAATTAAAACATGGCTGGCCAAGAATAAAAGGGGATGACCCTCTTTGTTTAACTACTAGGGTTTCAATTCTTTTTAATTTGTTTTTATTTTTGGTTTTAATTCGAGTTGTAAATTGTAAACAATCCTGAACAGTTTATAGAGTCTGCAAAACTCTAGGGGAGTTTCAGTTAGGAGTTAACTGACTGTAATAAAATCTGTAAAATCTAGGAATACAGGTTACGGGTTTGTAATCTGGGAAAATCTGATTCAGGGGTTTGAATCAGTCTAGGATTTTGAGCGTAGGGTTAGAATAGGAGCAGGGGTTTACGAGTGTACATGGTCTTGTATGCGGGAACTGTTCTATCACCTAGTAGAAATCTTAGAAATGCAGCAGTAGGCAGGGTTTTGCCGAAGCTGGGTATATCTGTGTGTGATTTATTTTCTGCATTACAGTTTCTGCTATTTTCTGTGATCAGTTTATTATTATATATATCTCGTTAAGTTTTTTAATTCAGTTAAAACTGTGAAAAACCCTATTCACCCCCCCCTCTAGGGTTATTCTAGATCCAACATATACTAGGATGCAGACGGTGCTTAGTAGCACCCGACACCCGTCATCCACAGACCATGGATGACTTGTTTGAAAATTGTTTGGTTGTGTAGTTGGTTAGATTAATTGAATTGAAATTGAATTGTTTGGTGAATTGAAATGGATTTGATTGATGTGTGAATGGCGTGGGCCTTCACTAGACCGGGGATAAGGCTAGGCCTTGTCCCGTTTCTAGTATCGTGCCGTTATGCCGCCGAAATTTTCTAAAATATGTTAGAAAAATAAAAGTAATCATTTATTGAATAAATGAACTGAATAGAAATTCATGTGTTGAAATAGAATATTTTATCGTTAAAAATATAATTTTTAACGTGGAAGTGAATAAAATAAAATATTCATTTACAAACCGGACGGTTTGTTTATGTACACCTATTTGAATGACATTGATTGGGACGATAAATTTTACACATCGCCCAACTGCACAAATAAAATCTGTGTTTGATTGTTTGAAACCCCACACGGGTGTTGGGATGAAATTTGAAGTTCACTCATCCTGATTTATAAAATTTGTCGATCGGTCGATTGACAGGCTGTTATAAGCGTCAGATATCTATATTGGATG
Organism: Allium sativum; assembly: GCA_030737875.1. Classification (NCBI taxonomy): domain Eukaryota; kingdom Viridiplantae; phylum Streptophyta; class Magnoliopsida; order Asparagales; family Amaryllidaceae; genus Allium; species Allium sativum. The sequence goes on along the minus strand of JASFAX010000086.1, from coordinate 196,348 downwards.
CTTATACAGTGTAGTGCACTTTGGTTGATGGTTGATTTTTTTTTTTAATGCTATTATATACATGTGTTGTATGGAATTCATATAATTAACATTATATGGTGATTGATTGGGCCTCATTCCAATCGGGAAAATAATAAATATTATAAAAGAAAATTCATGTGTTGAATATAAAAATAGTCATGGGTTGACGATGTTCATGTGTTGAGTGAAATATTTTATACAATGAAATTTACATCTTTATCATATTTAAAATTAGAACTACTTCCCAGTAGAAGTCTAATTAAAATCAAACGATAGATACCATAGTTTTATAAAATATTTTACATAACAAGAATAGTGATGTGTTGACAGTACTCATGTGTTGAGATTAGTCGTGTGTTGAAAGAAATATAGATTCATGTGTTGAATGGGATAAATATTCATTTGTTGAATAGAATAACGAATTATTGAAATATAAAGCCGTGTTGATTAGAGATGCGTTATTTTGACGCGAACGATGTTTATATCGATTTTATTCGTTTTATAAGGAATATTGAAAAGTGATTTCAAAATTAAATATTTTGAAATGAAATTCAAATTGAATTAGATTAAAATTCGAATTGAATAGGAAGCGAATTTGAATTCGAATAAAATAGAAATGAATTCAAATTGAATTGAATAGAAATTGAAATTTAAAACGAAATGAAATTGAATTGAAATCAACTTGAAACGAATTCGAATTGAATCAAATAGTAAATGAATTCGATTCGAATTGAATAGTAAATGAATTCGATTCGAATTGAATAGAAAGTGAATTTGAATTCGAATTGAATAAAAATGAATTCAAATTGAATTGAATTGAAAACGATTTCGAAATGAATTGAATTGAAAAAGATTTCAAATTGAATTGAATTGAAAACGATTTCGAAAAGAATTGAATTGAAAACGATTTCAAATTGAATTGAATTGAAAACGATTTCGAATTGAATTGAATTGAAAACGATTTCGAAATGAATTGAATTGAAATTTGAATTGAATAGAAATGAATTTTGAAACGAATTTATAAAGAAGAATTCAATTTTGCTTTGAATTGAAATGGAAGTTGAGATTGCTTTTGAAACGAATTTTAAAACTATTTATGTAATTCGTTTTAAATAGAAATCGACGATATATATATTATATATATTATATATATAATATAATGGCCTGAATAGAACGCGCCGCGCCGCGGCAGTTCGTGAATTTCGACCATTTATTTCAAACGGACATTACGGGAGATCCGACCGTCGGATTCTCCTAAAACCGGAACCGTTGGGTTCGTATCGAAAAGAGCTTTCCAATGAATATTAGAAATTTGAAATCTAACGGTTGGATTTGGAGATACGTCCAAATCAAATTCGAAAAAGGTCGCTGTAAGTGCAGTTCGATGGCCGTTGTTGGAAATCGACTGTACGGGCCTTGATAAAATTATTAAAAATATTGATAATTTGTGTAAAATCGTAATATGCGAATTGGAAAGAACTGGGGTGAAAAACTCCACATTTGAAAAGATAAAAATAGATTTTTATCGAAATGAACTAGTTTTGAACTAGAATTAAAATCAATTTATTTTTGAAATAAATAAATTGAATTTGAAAGTGATTTTAAAAATAATCAATATTCCCAATACGTGAATTGGACTGGAGTTGAATCAAAATTATCTTCGGGATATTTCGATGTTGGATTTCGTGACTATACAGATATTGTTATGGGAATTTGAAAGATATATTTTATATCGTTATTTCCAATACGATATATGTTGGTTTCAGAATTTGATATTGAATATAAGCCGGTATATTTTCTATTCAGAGCCTTGTACTTAATATCAAATATGATTTGGGTTTATCGTGGATCGTGTTTTAGATGACATTGGTTCTTTAACCCAGTTAAAGGCAAGATGTTGATTTTTGAAAAGATTAAAACTAAGTGGAGTTTTAATGAATCTTTAATTAGATTAAAATGTGAATTGATAATTTAAATTATCAAATCTGAAAAGTGATCGAGAGTGGAGTATCACCAGTTTTGCTCCAAAGCGATAGTTAAATCTTTAATTAGATTTGAACGTGAGATGGTAATTAATTTTACCGATAACACCGTGGTGTTAGATATGGAGTATCACCAGTTTTGCTCCATGGGATATATAGGTTGGGATTGGGAAATAAAACAAATAATTACTTCGGTGTGGTTCGCTAATCCCGACTAGTTTGAAATGATATCCAAAGGAAGATTAAAGAATAAATTTAGAAGAATTTATCTTGGATAAAATTAATGGGAACATTTCCCTAAGAATGTGATTTTGTGAATAAAAGAATATTCTGAATTGGAATGAGGCGTTTGTTGTGTTTGTGTAACATTCGTTTATTATATACGTGGGTTATTCAGAAAGGCCGGGTTTATACCCATTCTGAATAACCGATTCGACGAGATGTCGAAGATGAAGACGGTGGTAGAAGACCGGAAGTCTTCACATCGTTTGGGTGATTACTGATGATCTTGATTGGGATGTACACCCAGGATGAGGGAATCAGTTGGTGATCGTCCAGACGTACTTGGAGATGGATGGATATGCGAGGAAAGTGCCTCCGGTTTCGTTCAGACCCAGAACGAACTTGTAAATGGATTGTGTGTCTGACATTGGATTTTATTCTGTGTTGATTGATCTCTATTAAATATACATCTGTTTGGCGGCGGAGAATTTATTCTCTTGCTTAACGCCCTTCTCTGAGACGTACGAGCTCAGAGGTTGTATATCAATGGACATCAGTCGCATGGAGTGAATTGCCAGTGTGGCATGCGTAAGTGGCAATTGATCAAGGCTTCTGTTGAAAAGCAAAGTCTTGTGGTTGATGATCAAAGCACGGCCTGTGTGGCGTAGCTTTGTGTATAACGTGAATTCGCGAGCCTCACACCTCGGTATGAGTCAAAAACGGGATAGTGACTACAGGGAGAGCACGACGTTTCTTTCTAGCTAAGGTGGTGTCAGTGACCTACCAGCCCTGACATTTATATACTTTTCACCTGTGTGGTTGTTGGATACGAGGCGCCTCGGATATAGGTCTGTAAGGACCGGGAAACGTGTGTTCAGGAATAATTAATCCTCAAAAGTAAGAGAGGACCGGCCCTGAAGATCCAAGGATCATAGTGGGGTCCTGGGACATTTGCTAGAGTGTCTCGAATCGGAGAGGAGCTTGCCCCTTGCCTCGGCTCATGACGGAATCCAATTTCCAATACGTGATATTGCGGTTTTGATTGTAGAACTAGTATGGCGACATGATATATGGTACCCATGCCGTCTATGATTGATATTTATGATTGAAATTGTTTTTGACACTATACACCTATGATAGTATCAAATGATTTGTTTTAAACGTATCAAGCATTATTTGGCTATTATAAGGGAAAACCCTATCCTCCGGCTTGCGTTGCATTGTGTGATGGGACCTGGGTCTTATAATAGCTTCATTTTTCCAAAAAGCATTGCGCTGTTTGTTTTATGCACTGGTATTCTTGGGAGGAAACCCGTTCCGTGTTATACGACGTGGTCCCTTGAATTACTATCTTTTAAAGCAAAGTTTTAAATAACTGTTTTAGTTCTCACACCAGTCACATGACTGACCTGGAGTTTATTATTTTAACCTAAACTCTGGGTGCCCCTATTTTCCACACGGGCAGCTAGTAGTTTTGGTTTTGCAGATTTATATTCACAGGGTCCTGATTTACAGCTGGAACGATGCTCGGAAAGCTCTGTATCCGTGTATCACTTCTAGTTGTGCTTTTGTATTATTTTCCGCTGCTATGTAATTTATTGTAATCTATGATATTTATCGAATGTAATTTATTCATTTATACTCTGTATATTCTTGTATCTGATGGAATTGTTGTAATAGCAATGAAATGTTCTTCCGTATGCATCCTTTTGTGTATTGTTCTCAAAGTAATTCGTTCTTTCTCATCTCTTCGGAGACCGGGGAAGTTCGGGTCGCTTCACTCTTTCATCATGTGTTGTTTCCTATTCGATAAATTAATGTATGACTTGGATCATGTTTAGAATATCAAATATTTAGTCCTTAAAATCTCTTGACCATGTACCATAATGCATATACATATTGGTTTTGCAATAACTTTAGCTGCTACATGTTGCAATGTCTTCAACATGAGACCAACTTAGCTGCTACACATATTACAGCCTTCTTCCTATGCTTACCATTTATACCTGAGGGTGGGATATACTTATAACCAAAATTATTTTTCACATCTGACATCATAGTACACAAGACATAAGAGTTTTTAATTAACAAATAGTTTGTATGTTTGGCATCATATTACTCAAGGCATACAAGTTTCTAATAAACAAATCAGATGCCCTAATTCAAAGACATACAAGGTTTTAATTTGAATCCTAAACGGTCCCACTGATTTAAAATCTTTTGTTATATATGTATGTTAACAATGCATTCACACACATGAAAACCATTAGATAGATGGTTGATAATTGATTCAAATATGCACTATGAGTTTTCATGGTTCACTAATAAATTTCCCTTAATGGGTTTGACATGATTCCTGTGAATCTGCTAATCATCAAAACTACTTGCAATGAATTATTTTACACCCAATACCGCTTTACATAATTAATGAAAGTATTGGATTGGAACTTAGTGTTATAAGGATTAAAACAGATGTGAATCAATATCAACATATGTTATACGGGTACGTTTATGAATAAGAACACAAATCAATCATATGTTAACGAATAATGCATAATTTCAGAAGATATACATGATCACCCTCTAACTGCAACAAATTGGAGTTGGAAGATATGTACATGTGCTTTAGGAAATCTTTATGGCGTTCAAAGTGTAAAAGAGTGCACATAGACAATGTTGTCTTTTATGTATAACTAAAGTGAATATCATACACTCATTATTTGGTGTACATAATGGTGATTATATTGTACAATGTTGCTCATAGTGTTTCTGGCTTCACCTACATCATGTACGTTGTAATTTAGAAACTGACTTTGAACCATTTTTCATACTGTTATGTGCCTATTATACACAATTTCCTTACTATTTGAAGTTTTCTTATGCAAACATTGATCGTTGTGTCAAATTTTCGATTTTACAACCTGAATTTCATTTTATTGTAAGAGTGGTCGTGTAGTATTATGTTATTATCTACATGGCTATTACTAAGAAAAGCATAAAATAATAAATCAAATATTACACTAAATAATGCCACTTTTAACCATTTTTCCAACATGGATCAAGGTTATAAGTTGTAACCCCACCCGTTGTATCGTCACATTTTGGTAAGTTGTTTCCTAATGAATGATGATAACCTAACATTGGTAATTTGGTTTTTTATTTCTATCATTTATGACTGTGCCAATTCTCAACATTTTCCATCACTGACTTCTATTTCAAATTTTGTTACCCGCTTAGTGATATATTTGTATCACATAAAGTCCATTTTTTAATATAGAGAGTACAAATGCTGAGTGTTTTTTTGGATATATAGAAGAATCTTTTTTTTTTAGAGATTTAGGATATACAATAACCCACTTTGCTTACTGAGACGAGGTAATGGTGTTAATCTTTTGCAGTAAACCAACATACTTCAACACTATTTTTGAAGTCATAGTTTCTACTGGATACAGTTTTATGGATATGCAATATTTGGTGGCATGAATTGTCAATATGACATAGATTTTAATCATTCACTTTCAGGTGCTTTTGTTGTTATTTACATTTCTATTACGTGTACCATTTATGGAGAAATCAATTAAATATAAATCATATAGATATACTATATTTTATTTAGCATAAAATATTTGAGAACTGTACACATATTCTCTTAAACTACAAAGGTTTTACGTGTATTTTACTCTTTTTTTTTGCACATTTTTTATGCATGACTATTTTATAACTGGCCAGGCTTCATTTTTTGTTTTTCCTTTGCAACATTATATGTTCTTGCATTCATCTTTTATTTATGCAAATCTACTTATGAATAGGGGATTCACTTTCAATTTTGTTCTTTTTGTTGGGCATTTAATACTGCACTATTAAAAGAATTCTTTGCTTTTGATTTTCAACCATCATACGTAAATTTAGAACTTTTTAAAACTTCATTTTTATTTCATTTACTTGATTTTATATTTTTCTGTTAAGCGGTATTTTTCAACGTTGAAAATGTCTGATGATTTTACTTTCTTTTTTTAATCTTCTAAATATCATAATTAATGTCTTCTCTCTTAACATTTTCTTGATCTGAGTGGTTAAGGAGATAATGGATCCATGTATTAAATGATGTATCATTATTTTCTACTGCAAAATTACGTATCAAGCAGATTTCCTTGATTTGATCCATGTTTATGTTTTCATCCATTTTTCTTAACAAAATATTGTTTTGTATATGTATTCCTTTTACCCTGCTTTATATACCATAATCGACACATATCCATATTTAATGCAGAAACAAATATGGTATACTTGAAAATGAAGAAGCATAGGTTATTCATCACAGGACTTCAACAAATACTTTTAAGTTTTATTTCATTATATAAAAGTTCAACATATAACTCTTTCTGCCATTTTCTCTAATTTAACCCTTACATATTTATTTATCTTTGAGTTTTCCTTTTAAATACACTTTAATTCATATAACTGTGTGAGTTGCCCTTCTAAATTATCTTTCTCAAATAAATTTTGATCCTATTCTATTCCAAGAGTTACCGCATAAAACCATTTCAATAAAACTATTTCATTATTGATTGATTACCCTAGCTTTTCCAATTGTAAATTATCCTTCTTATCTCTTAACTATTTATTTGAATATTTTCATTCCATAATTTTGTTTGAGTATAATTGTAATTGCAGTTAAATCTTATTCTGTTTAACAAAAGTTATCAGTATTCAATTAAAATCAATTGATTATGTTCAATGTAATTTATACCCTTCTATTTTTCGTCCATATGATGTATAGCAATGTTAAGCTGTTAATAACTATGAGTACCATATTTCAATAATATATATTCTAGGAAGGTTTAACAAAACCATCTTGGATTACTCAGATGTGTTTGCATGTTGAAAATATAGCTTCTCTTCCATTATGGTTGGCAAATGTAACTTAATGACAAATAATATACTTAAAAAAAGCCTAAAATACTAACCCGCATAGAAAACTTACTAATATATCCGAATAGTGATATTTTCAATTGTAATTTTCAATGGATGCTACTTGATTGAATAGCTTAATACTATGCTTAAATTAACTTGATAATTGAAGTAAACTTATCGAAGTAAAAGTGTTGTTTCAATCACATTCAAAAAAAATCTTATTTTTTAGCATGCACACAATGATTTATTATGTGGTCAGTATTGTTTCCATTATACACTTATATGCATATAATTCTTTTCATTCATATATTGATTATTGTGTCAATTTCATGTAATATAACAATATCATTGTATGTCAGATCATTCTTATAACTAAATATACTCAATTTATAAAGCATGAGCAGATTGAGAATTCCCAAAATGATGAACTGGCCTAATGAAGAGGAAGGACAGTGGCTGACACTGCACACATGTTTGCTAAAGTCAAAATAAGACAAAAATGTATTATTGATTGAGATGCTTTCACTGTCATGTTTATTTAAGGGTATATTTTGAGAAAATGCACTTCTTGATCCATAAATGATGCTTGATTGAACTTGCTTATTAGATGTATCATGAGGATCTTACAAAATAAAGTGTCATAAAGATGAGCGCGCATGCACATATACTTTGATACAAGTAATTATTTTATAAATGATTACACTCTTCTAGAAAACTGGATCGCTTTCTTTGCTATATAGTTATTGTATGGTAAGTAGTTATTAGAACATATTTCTTTTACCGTTTCAATTCTGATTAGTTACAGTTTAGTGTACAACGTTACAATAATTACTATTAGATGATGTCAGGATTAAATACGTACTAAAAGCACTAACTTCTCAAAAATACCATGTCTGCTTGGTGTACTTTATCAAGGAGGTTGCGTGTTCTGTTAGAACCGTACATTTTCAAAATTTTATTCTGAGTGTATGTATGTTTATTTAGCATTGTATATGCTGAAAAAGCTTGGATGAGATATTATCTGTGTTGACCTTTATGATATTTGTCAATATGCTTTAGATTTTGAAGTACCGATTTCCTTTAATGTTTTATAGGAATAACATTTCCTGTGTTGCCTATGGATCAATGAGTCAAAGAGGGCATATGTGGTGCCATGAGAGACACAAAATAGCTTTTGAAGTGTTAGGCTAGAGAATCAGGTACCATCATTTTTCATCTTGCCTCATCGTTCTTTACCAAAAATTAAATTGCAACAGAGTTTAAAATAGTAATACATGTGATGCCAAGGTCTTAAAATAAAATAAAATAAATAAATCCCGTTTCACTATAAAATTGGAATTGAAATTAGTCTAAAATAATTATACTCAAAGAGTTTTTTGGATTGGATGAGCAAAAGAGAATATTACGTCATACTTAGAATCGAGTTTTGGCAAAGGTTTTTTCTATGATTCTACTTGGGGTTGGTTTAAATGCACGAGAAAAATAAGAATGCAGTGTTATGAGTTAGCAGTGTTTTGCGAAAGGTATATTATATAATACTGTATACTGTAACGTTTTGATTTTTCTTTTCAAATTAAATTAAAATAAACAAGCCGATAGTTCATTGTCCAGGTACTTGGGGAAAGCTTAGTATTTGGCAACTTTTTTCCTAAGTTCGCTCTAGCGCCACGGATTTGCTAATATAATTTTTCCCTTTGCAAAACAGCACTGTATTTTGTGTACTTTCAAAAATAAGATAAACAAGGAACCGAGAGATATTAATATGACAATTTTTAAGTATTGTGCAGTTATGGTTTTACTATTGTAACGGGTTTTACAGATGTGGAGTCTAATTTCTATAATGTAGTTATTGAAGATTTTTACATTAAGGCAGACGTGTTTTCACTGATTTTCAAGAATTGTACTAAACAATTATTTTTGGATATCCATTAATAGTTAGCAAGAACAACTACAAATTAGTACAAGAAAAAATGGTGGAATCTTTTTGGCAATATAGATCTGGATTGTAGTGTGTTTATGAGGTTGTTATTCACATAATGTTGTACGTTATGACAAAAATAAAGCAATTACATTCTATGTTGTGTTGAAGATATGCTACAATCAAAAATAGAATCAACTACATGGTAAATTATGTATCTAATGTCAAAACTAATTTATTGATATATATATATATATACATGGGACAGGATCAGGAGCACCCCTTTAGCACCTCTGATTTTCACCACACATTCTCATTTCTCTCTCCTCCCACTAATTCTCTCTCCCCCCACTAACTTATTTTACAATAAACATGTGGCTCAAATTGAGGTGCAAAAGAGAGGCTAAAAAATGGGGTGCTCTGGAGCGTCTCTCTCTCTCTCTCTCTCTCTCTCTCTCTATATATATATATATATATATATATATATATGCCTTTTATTTGATATCATATACATTTTTAAGGAACGAGTATCAGATGTTGTATATCAATTTTAAAATGTACTTTCATTGGAAGAGAAGGCGACATAAACCAGTAATAGTGATTTCCTAGATCATCGGTTGCAATTGCATTATTTGTGGATTTAAGATGAGTTAAATTTAATTCCTTTTACTATATCATTGTGTTACTTGAATGCCGGTCATTATATTCTAATCCAAGTAACTTATTTACTTATATTTGACCTTTTGTTGGGACATCGAATTAGATCTTAAACGTCCATGTGTTGTTCAATTTTTGGTATATAACCTTTTGTGCCTTCGACTTCCATGCTTTAGAAGGTGACAGTGCATTTTCTAGCCTTTTGTAACCATCCTTAAAGAATTATATAAAGAATTATAGCATGTCATCAAATACAAGGTTAAATTTCTTAGTTATCAACGAAATTATTGTAAATTTACTGCAGTACTAATTTACATGGTGTTTTTTGTGCATGAAAATTTTGAGTTCTTACATTGTATGAAAAGGATGTATAACGCAAGCTCGATCCTTTTGAACAATTGTGGTAAAGACGTAGGAACTTATGAAATACTATATTTATATATAAGCATACATGCGATGTCAATGCATTAAATAAATAATGGTTTGTTACAAGATTTTGAATAATAACGGGTCCAAAATATATATGCTTATGAGTTTTTTGAGTTGGATGAGCAAAAGAGTATACTGTCATTAGGATCTAGCTTTCCATAGGTTTATTATATGATTTGCGTGAAGTTTATTTAAATGGGAAGAGAAGAGCAAGAATGCAGTATTATAATTTAGGATAGTGTCTTGGCAAAGGTATATTATATAATAACATTTACTAAAAATGACTATTTTTAGGTTCAAATTATATGAAAATGGATTAGCTGAAGTTTTGTAGTCTGACTGCATGGTGAAAGCTTAATACATTAACTAGCTTGATCTTTTTTATTTCTTTGAGTTCTTTATGGCCTTCGTGATCCGATCATATCAGTTTTTCTCTTTGTAGAAAGAAGAGTATTATATTTCTCTATATTTCCTGAATGAACAAGAAAGTGAGATATATTGGTTTAACATTTTTGTAGCGCCGTCGATCTATAATTTTGTCGTTTTCATGGTTTTATGATTTTGGATCCTTCAACTAAATGATATAATTATTCGATGTAGTTGCTAAAGATTTTTTAACTGAAGGATCAAAGTGTTAATGATTATCATTAATTATACTGAACTTTTCACCTAATTTTAGCATTTTACAATAAAAATCGCAGGGAAAATGCTATGGGAACCGGAAATTGATAAGGTAGAAATACGGCATGTACAGGAACCCTTCTATGTTTTCCATCCATGATTTGCATTGTTTTTCTACCGTATATTTGCAGATCCGTTGATTTTCACTGCAAATTTTGCGGTCGTTCTAGCACTATCCAAATCGCAGTTGTGGTAAATTGTAAATTTAATGGAATGAAACATCAACTGAAGACTATAGCAAAAATCGGTACTCCAAACGAACGTTTTAATCATGTAAATAAATATAAATAGAGTTAAATAAGATTTGGTGAAGTTCCCGTGCATGTAAAACAAACTTGAAGTGCATTATTTCTCCTCCAGCTGAAGTCAAATTCCCTTTTAGACTTAACTCAACCATTCCAATAATTCACCCTGTGTGTTCTTATAAAGCCTAAAGGTATGCAATTAACTATTCCACGTTATACTTTGCATATGCATTCAACTTCTAACTATTATTATATAGTTCTGATATTCCATACATCTTGCTTTGCAGCAATAAAAATAATAATATTCACTACTGATCATGGACATTTTTTCCAGGCTGCTCTTTCTATTTTGATCAACTATCAGGAAGATGGAGAAAATAAAGCCAATTAGCTGCTTTCCTCTGAAATATAACCAACTGCTATGCACTAAATATTTATTACATTATCGTCGTTTCATGTATGCTTAATAAAAAAGGAGTGAGCCATTTGATTTTTGAAAATGTACCGCTGGATTGTGTTCATACTATTTTTTTTAATCATGTACTAAAATTTCCATGTTTGTTTATGGTTGTGTTTATATCGGCTTTACTCTGTTTGTATTATCTACTGACTTAGGTATCTAACAACGTTTAATGTAATCTGAATCTGGTGCAATAATACTACCCTCATCCAAGTTATATAATACCATGCCTTATGCTATGTGTGTACTGTTTACTTTGGCTATGCGTAACTTTTGTCGTCGTACGGTGCAATGCATCAAGCACAATATTTTGATTTTATACCGTATGACAAGTACTTATACATTATAGCGTCTGTACTTAATATTGCACTTTCTGATTAGGGCCACATGATTTCAACAACATGTAGTTTTAATGCATATACATAGAGGATGAAAAATATTGCTTTATTCAAACAATTTAAAATTTCACGCCATACTTTTCCCTGAACGATTAAAACTCACACCATTAAAAATAAAAGCATGCCATATTTAAGTTATATGCATAATAAGATTTGGTGCCACACCTTCATCCAGTTCTATAATGGCATGTATGAATGCACTGATTTCACGATGACCGTGTGCGAAGCACGGGTTCACACTAGTATTATTAAAAAGTACAAATTCGTAGAACACTAGAACATGCTTGCCTTAAAAGTAACATCACTATTTGGGAATGCGGATTAAGGATCTTAAGGCAGAACTAACACTAGAGGGGGTGAATAATGTTTTAAAGAGATTAAAGAAAATTTAAACAATCTTGAATTACTAAATGAATCACACAATGATTATCACACCAGAAATGATCACAAACAAAAAAAACAATCATAGACGCAGATATAAGTAAATATAAAATGCAAAAAGGAAAGAACACACTAGATTTTATATTTGTTCAGATTACTCCTACGTCAAGTCCCACGCAACGCTGGATTGGGCAGAGTTTTATTAATACTAGTATCAATCTTACAACACCCTTGATTTCACGGCTACAATGTTAACACTGATTCTACCACCCTTGATTTTACAGCTACAAGGTTCACACCGCTCCCTTTCCTTGATTTCCGGGCTACAAGGAACACATCCTTTCCCATACAATTCCAAAATGATTACAACAGCCCTAGAACTCTTGAATAGCACTTCCAAATAGATTCCAGTTGATAGAGACTAAGAAGAGAAAGAGAATGATATATTTTTTGTTGAAATCGGCAGAATATAAATGTAGAAATCAAGAAATTAAAGAATAATAATCATGGTTAGAGATAAGATGAAGATGGTGATGAAGAAGTGATAAAAAAATTCGAACTTAACCCCTATTTATAGTGTTTGAAAGGTTGCAACATTTCCAAACCTTTTCAAAATATGAAAAGACACTTCTTTTGAGAATTGAAAATATGACAGTTATATGTTGACATGTTTAATTATGTATGTCAACATATGCCTATTATTTTGATTTTTAAAATCATTTTTCAAATGTATAAACCAATATATATTATAGAAATTCTTGAATCAAAACTAATGTTTCAAAATGAATTTTCTAAAGTGTAAAAACATATAAAAATATAGTAATATATATTATAAACATATTTATAAATTTATAAGATATAAAACTATAAAACATATATTTTAAACATATATATATAACTTTTTAAACTATATACATATATGTATATTTGAAATCATAAGTAAAATTTTGAAAGGTGTTTGAAATAATTTTGAAATCAATTTGAAAAGGAATTTGAAAACAGAATTTGAAAGTGCTAACTCGGAGTTTTACATATAAACTAGAGTCTATTACTTGATATTATTGAGCTCTTGAAATATTGATTATCTTGTTACTCATGAGTCTTGAATTCCTTGATATCTTAAATCTCTAATGCTGTGCAGTCTTCAATATTTATATCCTGCATATATATCCTACTCATACATACATACATATATATATATATATTCTAGACTCATGTGTTGGTATATATTTTATAATTAACAATGTTATTAACTGAAACAAGGTTGCTGTCATCAAAATTCCATTCTCCAACGATCTCCACCTTTTTGATGATGACAACCTTGGTTTACAAAATATTCATACGTGATATTACCTGTTGATCTGATTCCGTGAATACTCCCCCTTTCATTATGAATCTTTTCTGACTCCCCCTTAAACTATGCCTATTTCTTACTTTATGATTTGTCACCCTTTGTCATTATCAAAAACTAACTTAAATTATAATATACTTATAATATTCTATATTAAACTAGACTAAACTAAATATACTCCCTCTAAATCTATGTATTACTATACTAAACTAAACTATACCTAAATAACTCCCCTTTACTCGATTACAATACTAAAGACACAAAAGTATATTCAAAAAATCCAATAAGATACGTTCAAACAATTTGTTTAAATACTTACATCCAAGTATTTCAAGCCAATCAATATATACAAGTTTCTCAAATTCAAACAAATTCAACCAAATTCAAACAATGCATACCAATCAATTCAAACAGATTTAAATGTCTCTTGGAACTTCTACCCAGCTATCTCCTTCAAAGATTAGATCCTTCATGATGACTTCCCAATCTTCATCTTCTTTGTTGAGTGGTGCTTTAGCGAGGTTGTTGTCTTTATTTGTGAAAAGAGAAGAGATTAACCAATAAATGGCATCAAAGTGTTTCTTTTGATGTTTAACCATCTTTATTTGACTCAATTCTAGGTGGCGCTGATTCGAAGTATTATAGAAAGGATATTCTTGAGTGAATTCAGTGTTTCTTCAAGATCCTCGCTCAAATTGTGAATAGGATTGGCCATTATTTGATTATATAGATAAGGAATGATTAGAGAAAAAAGAGTGGGTTTTAAAATGAATTTTTATGGAAGAAAAGGGTATTTATAGAGTTTGGAATTTGTTTAAAATGAAGAGACGTAAGGTAGTCATTTTAAAATTCAAATTTGAAACAATTTGAATTTCCTAATAGTTATATGTCGATATGTGCATTTCTATATGTCGACATACCTCTTTTGATTTTTGGGTATTTGAATTTTGACAAAATTTTAAGTTATTTATTACTATATTATATGAATTTATTTTGTTCTAATGTGTTTTTACAGTAAATTAAAGATTGATTTGACAGAAATAAATATCATTCATTACTACTAGAAAGCGAATACGTTCAATGATATAAGGTACTAAATATGAGATTCAAAAAGGAAATACAAGCAAATACAAAAAGATAACTTAAACTAATAGACTTAGATTTCAGCGGATGAAGATGAGGAAGATGATAATCCAAATTTCCTTTCTACTTTGCCAAAGAACTTGTTCATTTTAGAAGACATTTGGGTAATAATCTACTTGGTCTTCTTTTAGTTTTTGGCCAACTTGGCTTGGTTTTTGACAAGTGTTTCTTTAGTTATGGTTCTACTATTTGTTAGACACTCTATACTTTCCGAAGAAGATTCTTCTTCATCATCATCAATTCCATTGGATTTTCTACTTGTTGCATTCGAGCTTGTTTGTCCTTGAATGTTTCATAGGGCTTAAAATTGATTGGAATTTGCATAAGGTTTATATTTCCCAAGTTAAAAACCTATTTTGGCACAAATTCCTCTCTATTGAGATCAACTCCAAAATACTTAAAAATCCGAGCAAGATGAACTCCATGATAGAGAGTGTTTTCTTTGGTGGGCATTTCTTTAGGCTTAAATTCTTTCAAAATTACATCGGCCCGATTAATATCATAAGTGCTAAAGATGGCAAAAGAGCTTTTTGGACCTTGAGGGTAGGGTCATTGAAATTTCCGGAGTGGGGAGTGAGAGTGTGTTGAAGGAGGTTGACAATTCTTGGTTTTGGGCGGAAAAAGAAAATTTTAATTTCCATATATTCATCGCTTTCAAAGATGTGTTGAAAAGTTTCCAAATCTGTTTCATTGATTTCTTTTTTGAAAGCTAAGCGCAAAATTTTATTAATCACTAAAGATATTTACAATACATACCCATGCATACAAGTATTCTATGACTAGAAAAACCAAACTCTCACAACAACATTCTCTCACTAAACTCAAAACAATAACTCAATATGATAGGCTATCAACTAAAGAAAAATAACAGCAACAAAAACCTGGAAATTTCATTACTAGTGTTTGCAAAACCACACTACCAAATTTAACTCACTATGCTCTTACTTATCACCAATACTTGCTGTCTTCGACCAAATAAACCCATACTCATGTGAAGAACGGATCAAATAAAGGCGAAGGATTGCTTCGCGTCTCATTTACTTCACATTACTTCCAATAGGAAGAATATCCTCAATGCTGAACGCATGGCCCTCTTCTAAATCACCATTTTCCCAAAAATTTCTTTTAGATTTTTTGCCTTTAGATTTACCTGAGGGTACGTAAGGAGGACTGAGCTGAGAAAAAAGTGGCAGGATGTGGTAAAATAATGTGATCAGGAGGCTTAAGATGTACATAAGGGGATTGCTTAGCTCCTGAGCATGTTGCACTACTCATAGCAGAAGTCATCAAATAGGAAGATGCAGGCAAGCTCTGACTGAAAGTAGAGGAGCAAGACATAGTGCTAGAGAAGGAAGAACTCATTGCAGCCAATGAAGAGGAGGAGTTAGAAGAAGTAGAAGAACCCAAACTTACAGTTTTAATTGAACATGAAGATGAAGAAACCTTCTGTGAAGTTACTGAAGAAATATTTGTGTCATCAAATAAATTCCCAAAAACATCAACATCCTCGTTTAAAACATTACTTGCTTTTTCCATGTTAGCCTGGTAATCCTTGTTAACAGTAACTTGTGGATCTGCACCATTAATATTTTCCTCTACTTGTTCATCTGCACTAGATCCACCCTCATTATTATCCATGTCATTTGTAGCTTGATTAGAAAAAGGATTTGCATTTTGATTTCCTACACCATTTACATTATTTCCATCAACCGTATGTTACCCACTACTTTCATCCTCTAAAATTGTGTTTTCTTGTTGTGTACATAATTCCATTTATTCTGACTGGCATATGAATTCTTATATGTATTTTGAGTGTGCACATTCTCCTCTTTATTGATATCCCTCATATCAACATTAACTTGATTCTGCTTATCCCTATTGTTCCGTTCATGTAGCTCACAATGAATCGAATTATGGCTAAAAAGTTTGCAATTAAGACATATCCTAGGCCTCCAATCATAACTAATTTTCATAATAGGGAAAATTTCTACTAAGCCACCAACCTCTATCGAATCTGGTAGTTCATATTCTAGAGATATTTCGACCAAAACTTTTGCATATCTAAACCTTTACATTCTCTAAGTACTTGTATCGTAACATTTAAGTCTTCCTACGTGGTTAACAAGCCAGTTAGTACCAATTAACATCCATAAAACCATGGGTATTGTAACACCCCATATTTTTTTTAATATAATTAAAAATAAAATAAAATATATGAAAATATGCTTATGATAGGTAAATAATGGTGATGCCCAAGGAGAATTAATTAATACATGGAAGAGAAGAAAAATTAGTTCGATAACGGCGTATGTAACGGAAAAGATAAAAAAATAATGATAACTAATTCAAGAATCAGGAATTAGGTAAAATAGACATCACCGTTGCGTTCCTCTTGGAAAAATACGCGAAATAGAGTCCGAGTTTTCGAAAATCGGAGTCCGTATGATCAAGATATGGCCAAAACAAGATTTCAGCAGACTTTCTGGCAGACTACCCGTGTCGACTGTAGTGTCGACACCCAAGTCGACCTGTCCCCCCTGTGTCGACTGTAGTGTCGACTCCCCCCTGTACAGGTCGACCTGGTCGGCCTGGGGTGGTCCAGAACCCATTTTTGAGGCCCGGGACGAGTTTTGATGGTCCAGATGGGTTTTAGGGTTAATCCGATGGCTGAAATGAAGTGCTACACCTATAAAATAACACCTAGACCTAGCCTAACTCACACAAATTCATATGACACCTAAATGCTGCTGGAATCTCTCTTGAGCCATGGTCGCCGTCTCCAAATTAAAGCTTAAGCATTCAAACCCAAATCAAATCAAAGATCAATGCTTCTACAACAAATTCAAGAGGATAGATCAATGACACTGCAATTTTCTACGACAAATTCACTCCCTAATTCATTAGCCGTTCTCTGTAAGTTCTAGTTATTTTCAGATTTAAATATTTAATTATAATATGACGATGAAATAAAGTGAAACTGATGTAAGTTTAGCTATATTTGCGGAATGTGAATTAAGATAAAATCATGTTTTGCGGTCAAATGAAAATAGTACGATGCTTATTATGTTTGGTTATGTTGTATAATTTGATTCTGTTATCATGTTGGATTGGGAATTATTGAGTACAATGTTTGTCATGTTGTATAATATGCCAGTGATTTGATTCTATTATCATGTTTAATTGGGAATTATTGATAAGTTTATTATGCAAGTTTATGTTGTAGATTCATGCGACAAATTGTCAAATCTACACGTTTATGTATAAGAAAAACCTATACTACACTTACATATATTTGTGATTGGCTTGTGAGTATGTTAATTTAATCTATGTTGCCAAGTAACGCATGTGTATGTTGATTTTCCTATGTTGCAAATTAACATATGTATATTGATTAGTTCATATTGCTTATTCTCATGTATGTGTGTTAATATGGCCTATGTTAAAAATACACATATATGTTGAATTAGCTTATAATTGCGAGTTCACACTTATGACACTATAATGTTCATAATGGTTATTTTGCAAGTTCACCCCTGTAATGTTCATGATGTCATTTTGCAAGTTCACCCCTGTAATGTTCATGATGTCATTTTGCAAGTTCACCCCTGTAATGTTCATGATGTCATTTTGCAAGTTCACGCCATTATGTTCACATTAATTATGCCATCGATGTCAAAATTATACCTTTGTCATGTTTATGATTGTGTATTTGTGTACATTAAATTAGGCTAAGTTTTTAGCCTAAACTTTATACTCAAAAATCATACGAATGTAAATTAGGCTAAGATAATTAGCCTAATATTAGACGGGGTAACGATGGGTTAAAATGATTAATTATAGGAAAACTTGCCATAAATTGGTCATTTATCACATAAGCGATTTATGGCATAAAATGGTATTAATTATATACCTAATTTAATGAGATTGATTGGAAACAAATTAGGCATTAAATTTGAATTTGAACAATTTACATAATTAAAAGGTAAATTAGAATTATGGTATAAAATGGTATTAATTATATACCTAATTTAATGAGATTGATTGAAAACAAACTGGGCAGTAATATGAATTTGAATAATTTACATAATTAATGTAAATTGGAAAATACGAATATGCTTAGCACGAGGTTGGATTGAGTTGTGATGTAAACCTGCCCGGACCCGCCCGGCTGTCCAGTAATCACAGCAATGCCTATCCAATGTGGGAGGCTAAGCATTAGGCCCAATAAAGACCCGAGGTTAGACTGAGTTGTGGCGTAAGACTGCCCGGACCCGACCGGCACACCGGCAGCCACAACAATATCTGTCTAATGTGAGAGGTTGGTGCCCTAATAAGACAACTAGAGCTGAGCTAGGGTTGGTAGGGTTAAGTTAACTAGAACATTTAACCAATTTCAACATGTTAACTAAATTGGTGGGTAGGGTTAGGTTAATCTGGACACTTAACCAATTTAATATGTTGACTACGGGAGTAGGTAAGGTTAAGCAAATGTTTAACCATTATAACATGATTAAACTGGACTAGAGAGTGAGGTTAAGTTAATGAGAACACTTAACTAATACAATGGGTTAATTAGATAAGTGGTTGCGGTTAAGTAGTAACACTTAACCAACATAACATGACAAGCGGGTGGGCTAAGTTAACTTGAATAAGTTGATAACACTTAACCATTATAATATGACTAGTGGATGGGGTTAAGTTAACACGCACTTAACCAATCTGATGTGATGCGTGGTATGGTTAAGTAACACACGGGGTTAAGTTAACAAGAAAATTCTTAATCAATGTAACTAGATAGACGAACGGGGTTAAGTTAATAAACCACACTTAACCAATCAAACATAATAAGCGAGAAAGGTTAAGTTAACTAAGGTAAACACTTGACCATGGTAACATAATGGGTAGGAGGGTTAAGTACATATCGGGTTGGTGGGTAATATTAGTAAATATAGGCCCACATACACTTAACCATTAAATACACATGCTTGAATCAGTAGCGGGGTTAAGTACACATCAGGGTTGGGGGGTAATATCAGAGAATATAGGCCCACAGACTTAACCATTAGAAAAACCTAGTAACGGGGACCCATTTCAGCAGTAACCCACATTAGGTATCAACGGAACCCTGAGCTAGGCAGAGTGGGGCACGATTACTGGGCTGATTATAAGAGGTCAAATTTGCGGCGATTGGTGCAGCAGTGTAGGTTCTAACGGAGTACGGGCGTGCACACACTTCGGCGCAGAAAATTTAGCCACTGGGCATCAGTAGGTATAAAGCTGTGCATCTTGATTATGTCAAGGTTGCCACCATAGGACTTGATACACCCGATGGTGGGACCAGCACAGGTATCTACAAGTAGGGGGCCGCGTGACACAAACGAGAACTAGGTCAAGTAGGGAGCCGATCGATAAGGTAGTAAGGGTGCATCGAATATATACATGGCCATTGGGGTGATCGAGGTGGAATCCTCATAATCGATATACACCTGAAGGCTACCATAATTGTGGGGATTGGGATCACGTTGTAATTATTATATAACACAGGACACTAGTTGGGACACTAGTAGGAATACAGATCATTCAATGTAAGACACTTATAAGGATGCTAGTTAGGTGGTGGAGAGCAAATAGATATCGTTTTAATGGTAAAGCCTAGAAACCTTGCGATGTTATTCTTGATAGAAACCATGCGGTGGGATACTTGATAGGAATTATGGGACGTTATACTTGTTTCATCGTGCCCGAAGTTTATCTTGTTACCTTAGTTTATCTTGTTATCATAGTTTATCTTGTTATCTTAGTTTATCTTGCCTACCTTGTCAGCATGCTTATGTTTACTTTCAGTTTACTCATGCCATATTATCTTTACCTATTTTTATGCTGAAAGTCACTAGGACTTACTCAGTCTTTATGACTGACCCGTTTTGTTTCGCCTCTTTCTCTTCCGTTTCCCCCCCAGGTTCGCAGGGTGGGAATACAGCTTAGCTCGGACCTTATCAAGCTCCAAGGCTCTTTCATGCAAGGCTTGGATTTTTCTTGGCTATGGCTTGCTTTGCTTTATTGGGGAATACTGCAGTTTGTTTTTATGCTTCTTTGTTTTTGAGCAAGACAGATATTTTAACTATGTAATTGGGTATTGGAAGTTGATGGGCTTTTCTTGTAAACACTTATATTTAATAAATGATTTGAAATACTTCCACTTTACTTTCCACTGTTTTATATATGTCTGTCTTGTAATATTTCTGTTCCAGTACCCATAATGCTCCATTGAAGTTAAGGTATTCCCTTTGTGAGTGACCTTAACGGATGTGCGGTGTTACATTTGGTATCAGAGTAGAAGGTTACCAGACTGGGCAAAAATTTTCAAAAACCTTCTGAAATTATTTTCAAAACATTTACAAAGAAGCAAATTTTCAAGGAAATTTTGTTTGATTTAAAAGGCATATTCCCCAAAGCCATATGCACTATCTTTTGATTCTCTCTTGAAATCTCTTCTCTCTCTTTTCACCATAGTTTCGTAAGCATCCGACACGGGTCGGAGGGCAAAGGATTGCCCAACCTCCATCTGTAGCCGCAGTAGTTCCATCTGCGTCTAATCTTATTTCAAGTTGGGTAGAGTTGCCGTGCGTTGGAGGTAGCTTCGACAGACTTGTGAACAAACTATACAAGGACAGTAAGAACAAAAAAAAAACTAGTTGTTATAGCTTAATCCACGAAGGAGGAAAAAGGTGAAAGGAAAGAGGCCAAAGAGAAAGAATAGTAAAACCCATGATAAGAGAGAGTATCTTTAGTGAGAAGGGACATGTATTTAAGTATTATAGGACAAGGGCAAGGGACAATATCGTCGAGAGGGCAATTGTATGCTCTCACTACTAGCGTACCTAAGAGAGTGGTAACGTTTTTGCTAAAAGTTTAGCTTTTCTTTTCTATTATCCCACTAGAACTTTGTTTTTGTACATCGCATCCTTTTAATTCTGCTTCGAAAGTTGAGTCTCTGCACCTTAGTACTAGCATGGTAGAGGATCACATTTTTGTCTTAAATCCTGTTGGGGAATCGGCTCATTTATTTATGACTTGTTAGGATTTGAGAATATTTATGCTAAGTGTTGAGTTTAGAAGGAATGCTCATGTTTTTGGTGAGCTATGGGTTGATTCTAGGGATGAAGTGGTTATCCGATAAGTGTGCCATTCTCGGTTTCGAGAGGAGGGTAGTTAGACTTTTGACTTGCCTCGGTAATACCCTCGAAGTTGCGTGTAACCTTTAGGGTTCTACTATGATTAGTTACCTAGAATCTCTTGATACATTAGTTGATCCGCTCAAGTAGTGTTCGCCACTAAGGCAGATGGGTCATTTCGCTTACGCATGAGTTATAGAGAGTCACCTAAGTAAGTACATTGGGCAACATGGTCGACATTTGTTTATTTTCGAGAGATAATTCATCTATGTGGAATACTTTCTAGTAAATTTTGGAGAGCTTGTGTGAAACCATGAGTACGCTGTTATGTGTAAGCCGAGTATACAAAAAGGAGAATAAGTGAAAGTGGAACGAGAGGTCAAGGCTTTAATAAGATAATTAAGGCTGAATCAGGATATAGGTGGCATAGGTTTCCAATTTTGACATTTTCCTAATGGGCACAAAGTTTTTACTTGCTTCTATCATTCGACTATATCTTTAGGTAGGAACAATTGGGTGTAAACATGTGTTTGAGACATGTTATGATTGATGGTTGCTAGTGGTTGCTCGTGGATGCATTTACACATTAGGCACTAGATCGGCTCAATCACCTTTCATATTGCATATGCATGAGTGTTTACACCTGTTTGTGGATGAAATTGAATGTGTTATCATGTGGATGTTGCATATGGATGGATGTTTGTGCACACATATAGTCTTTATGTGACTAGGACTATTTGCATACATGTTGGACTCATGGCACTAAACATATTTTGCATTTAAAAGATCAATCAGGCCTGATCATTTGCATTAGACAAGGAACATATACACACACTTCTTGCATATGTTCATACAGCATTAGAAATCTCTTAAGGACAATGAATGCATGTGATTGATGATTGAGTAGATGGATGATGGATGGTAGGACACATTCTTAACTTGAAGATTTCGGGGACGAAATCCTTTAAGGAGGGGAGAATGTAACACCCCGTATTTTTTTTAATATAATTAAAAATGAAATAAAATATACGAAAATATGCTTATGATAGGTAAATAATGGTGATGCATAAGGAGAGTTAATTAATACATGGAAGAGAAGAAAAATTAGTTCGATAACGGCGTATGTAACAGAAAAGATAGAAAAATAAGGATAACTAATTTAAGAATCAGGAATTAGGTAAAATGGACATCACCATTGCGTTCCTCTCGGAAAAATACGCGAAATAGAGTCTGAGTTTTCGAAAATCGGAGTCCGTATGACCAAGATATGGCCAAAACAAGATTTCAGCAGACTTTCTGGCAGACTACCCGTGTCGACTGTAGTGTCGACACCCAAGTCGACCTGCCCCCCTGTGTTGACTGTAGTGTCGACTCCCCCCCTGTACAGGTCGACCTGGTCGGCCTGTTGTGGTCCAGAACCCATTTTTGAGGCCCGGGACGAGTTTTGATGGTCCAGATGGGTTTTAGGGTTAATCTGATGGCTGAAATGAAGTGCTACACCTATAAAATAACACCTAGACCTAGCCTAACTCACACAAATTCATATGACACCTAAATGCTGCTGGAATCTCTCTTGAGCCATGGCCGCCGTCTCCTAATTAAAGCTTAAGCATTCAAACCCAAATCAAATCAAAGATCAATGCTTCTACAACAAATTCAAGAGGATAGATCAATGACACTGCAACTTTCTACGACAAATTCACTCCCTAATTCATTAGCCGTTCTCTGTAAGTTCTAGTTATTTTTAGATTTAAATATTTAATTATAATATGGCGATGAAATAAAGTGAAATTGATGTAAGTTTAGCTATATTTGCGGAATGTGAATTAAGATTAAAATCATGTTTTGCGGTCAAATGAAAATAGTACGATGCTTATTATGTTTGGTTATGTTGTATTATATTATGCCAGTGATTTGATTCTATTATCATGTTGGATTGGGAATTATTGAGTACAATGTTTGTCATGTTGTATAATATGCCAGTGATTTGATTCTATTATCATGTTTAATTGGGAATTATTGATAAGTTTATTATGCAAGTTTATGTTGTAGATTCATGCGACAAATTGTCAAATCTACACGTTTATGTATAAGAAAAACCTATACCACACTTACATATATTTGTGATTGGCTTGTGAGTATGTTAATTTTATCTATGTTGCCAAGTAACGCATGTGTATGTTGATTTTCCTATGTTGCAAATTAACATATATATATTGATTAGTTCATATTGCTAATTCTCATGTATGTATGTTAATATGGCCTATGTTAAAAATACACACATATGTTGAATTAGCTTGTAATTGCGAGTTCACACTTATGACACTATAACGTTCGTAATGGTTATTTTGCAAGTTCACCCCTGTAATATTCATGATGTCATTCTGCAAGTTCACCCCTGTAATGTTCATGATGTCATTTTGCAAGTTCACCCCTGTAATGTTCATGATGTCATTTTGCAAGTTCACCCCTGTAATGTTCATGATGTCATTTTGCAAGTTCACCCCTGTAATGTTCATGATGTCATTTTGCAAGTTCTCTCCATTATGTTCACATTAATTATGCCATCAATGTCAAAATTATACCTTTGTCATGTTTATGATTGTGTATTTGTGTACATTAAATTAGGCTAAGTTTTTAGCCTAAACTTTATACTCAAAAATCATACGAACGTAAATTAGGCTAAGATAATTAGCCTAATATTAGACGGGGTAACGGTGGGTTAAAATGATTAATTATAGGAAAACTTGCCATAAATTGGTCATTTATCACATAAGTGATTTATGGCATAAAATGGTATTAATTATATACCTAATTTAATGAGATTGATTGGAAACAAATTGGGCATTAAATTTGAATTTGAACAATTACATAATTAAAATGTAAATTAGAATTATGGCATAAAATGGTATTAATTATATACCTAATTTAATGAGATTGATTGGAAACAAATTGGGCAGTAATATGAATTTGAATAATTTACATAATTAATGTAAATTGGAAAATACGAATATGCTTAGCACGAGGTTGGATTGAGTTGTGATGTAAACCTGCCCGACCCGCCCGACTGTCCAGTAATCACAGCAATACCTATCCAATGTAGGAGGCTAAGCATTAGGCCCAATAAAGACCCGAGGTTAGACTGAGTTGTGGCGTAAGACTGCCCGTACCCGACCGGCACACCGACAGCTACAACAATATCTGTCTAATGTGAGAGGTTGGTGCCCTAATAAGACAACTAGAGCTGAGCTAGGGTTGGTAGGGTTAAGTTAACTAGAACATTTAACCAATTTCAACATGTTAACTAAATTGGTGGGTAGGGCTAGGTTAATCTGGACACTTAACCAATTTAATATGTTGACTACGGGAGTAGGTAAGGTTAAGCAAATGTTTAACCATTATAACATGATTAAACTGGACTAGAGAGTGAGTTAAGTTAATGAGAACACTTAACTAATACAATGGGTTAATTAGACAAGTGGTTGCGGTTAAGTAGTAACACTTAACCAACATAACAGGACAAGCGGGTGGGCTAAGTTAACTTGAATAAGTTGATAACACTTAACCATTATAATATGACTAGTGGATGGGGTTAAGTTAACATGCACTTAACCAATCTGATGTGATGCGTGGTAGGGTTAAGTAACACACGGGGTTAAGTTAACAAGAAAATTCTTAACCAATGTAACCAGATAGACGAACGGGGTTAAGTTAATAAACCACACTTAACCAATCAAACATAATAAGCGAGAAAGGTTAAGTTAACTAAGGTAAACACTTGACCATGGTAACATAACGGGTAGGAGGGTTAAGTACATATCGGGTTGGTGGGTAATATTAGTAAATATAAGCCCACATACACTTAACCATTAAATACACATGCTTGAATCAGTAGCGGGGTTAAGTACACATCAGGGTTGGGGGGTAATATCAGAGAATATAGGCCCACAGACTTAACCATTAGAAAAACCTAGTAACGGGGACCCATTTCAGCAGTAACCCTTATTACGTATCAACGGAACCCTGAGCTAGGCAGGGTAGGGCACGATTACTGGGCTGATTATAAGAGGTCAAATTTGCGGCGGTTGGTGCAGCAGTGCATGTTCTAACGGAGTACGGGCGTGCACACACTTCGGCGTAGAAAATTTAGCCACTGGGCATCAGTAGGTATAAAGCTGTGCATCTTGATTGTGTCAGGGTTGCCACCATGGGACTTGATACACCCCATGGTGGGACCAGCACAGGTATCTACATGTAGGGGGCCGCATGACACAAACGAGAACTAGGTCAAGTAGGGAGCCGATCGATATGGTAGTAAGGGTGCATCGAATATATACATGGCCATTGGGGTGATCGAGGTGGAATCCTCATAATCGATGTACACCTGAAGGCTACCATAATTGTGGGGATTGGGATCACGTTGTAATTATTATATAACACAGGACACTAGTTGGGACACTAGTAGGAATACGGATCATTCAATGTAAGACACTTATGAGGATGCTAGTTAGGTGGTGGAGAGCAAATAGATATTGTTTTAATGGTAAAGCTTAGAAACCTTGCGATGCTATTCTTGATAGAAACCATGTGGTGGGATACTTGATAGGAATTATGGGACGTTATACTTGTTTCATCGTGCCCGAAGTTTATCTTGTTACCTTAGTTTATCTTGTTATCATAGTTTATCTTGTTATCTTAGTTTATCTTGCCTACCTTGTCAGCATGCTTATGTTTACTTTCAGTTTACTCATGCCATATTATCTTTACCTATTTTTATGCTGAAAGTCACTAGGACTTACTCAGTCTTTATGACTGACCCGTTTTGTTTCGCCTCTTTCTCTTCCGTTCCCCCCCCCCAAGGTTCGCAGTGTGGTAATACAACTTAGCTCGGACCTTATCAAGCTCCAAGGCTCTTTCATGCAAGGCTTGGATTTTTCTTGGCTATGGCTTGCTTTGCTTTATTGGGGAATACTGTAGTTTGTTTTTATGCTTCTTTGTTTTTGAGCAACACAGATATTTTAACTATGTAATTGGGTATTGGAAGTTGATGGGCTTTTCTTGTAAACACTTATATTTAATAAATGATTTGAAATACTTCAACTTTACTTTCCGCTATTTTATATATGTCTGTCTTGTAATATTTCTGTTCCAGTACCCATAATGCTCCATTGAAGTTAAGGCATTCCCTTTGTGAGTGACCTTAACGGATGTGGGGTGTTACAGGTATCCTATAAAGATGGATCCACTATGGAATTTTTTTTGATTTGTGATTGAGCACAACCTATTGATGGATCCCATGCTGAAATTATAAACATCCTACCACGTATGAAAATATGATATGATCTAAGTATCTTTTCTCTATTTGATTCATTTGTGAATTTGAAATAAAATGTAAACCATCAGATTTAATGTTGAGCTCTCCAGATAACTTCCATTGCCTTCGTAAATGCTAGTAACTGCTTGAAAAGATAACGTACCATCGAGGAATAAACCGATTAGAAAGTCGTTCCAGTAATTGAGGCCTTCCTACTTGACTCGATCTGGAACTATATTTTTCTTTCCATCTCTCGCGATCTCGAAATTGATTGGATTATACAATCCTACATTACGGGGAAAAGATAAAAAAAGGGAAGCATAATCCAATTTGAGGAATGATGGAAATGAAGCCCTTGATGGATTGTTCGCGTTGATATCAGGAGCTCCTGTCGAAGAAGAGGGATGGTCGGTAGAAGGTAGTGGATCGGGGGGTATAGGAGGTGGAGGGCGAGATGGATGTGGGAGGGAGGTGGTATCGATGGAAGAAGATATGGATGCAGAAGAGAACAAAGTTTTCACCGCCGCCATTAACAGGGGTTTTGATTATTTGAATGATGATTAAATCAAGTTCCTGTTTCATCAATTTCAAATTCTAAAAAATCCAAGCCTGTGCACTTACAATTTAAAATGGAACTCAAAATTTCATAATCTAAAACAATTTGAGTGCCTTTTACGCTACTCCATACTTGATTCTTAATTCCTTCGTAAAAGCCACGATTCAAATTCACATAAAACATTTTGCAAGATTCGGGTAACATACTTTATCGTTATCCCGAGAGTCAATCAAACTTAGAACTTCATTTTGATGAAAAAACGAACAAAGATCATAAGAAGGGAAATCTTCAAAGATAGAAGAAAAGGCTCCCGTATTGACTTTTTCATTAGGCATATAGTCAATATAGGCTTGAATAGTTTTCGAATCATTGTAGAGATGACCATTGAGAGTTTTGGTCAATCTCGTGGGTTTTGGTGTACTTGAGGAAGCCATTGGAGACAAATTTTTTGAAGAGAGTAGAATGAAGATAGTTGTTTTGAATTTTGAATGAGAGGTAGAAAAAATAGAATTGAATAAATAAATAAATAGAGAGTGAATGGTTGTTACTTTTCTGAAAATAAGGACACCTTTTTAGACCTTGGTAGTTAGTGAAAAGATGGAGGGAAGTTTGAAAGTTCAAACTCTTGAAATTCAAAATTTGAATTTCAACTACTGACACATATGTCGACATGTTGATTTGGGTATGTAAATATATATTTGTATTTTTAAAAAGACATCTTGATTTCTGACTTTATTTTATTATTTTAATGTTTTATATTTGCAAATTTATTATTTATTGAAATAACATTAATCTAAACAAACATCTAAAATTAGTGTTTATTATATTATTATTATTATCTTGAATTTCAAAATTTAAATTTCATATTCGAATTTTAAAGTTCAAGTTTGAATTTTGAAATTTAATTTTAAATTCAAACAAGGCAAGCAATCAAAAACATCCATTCAACCAACTCAATCAAAAATTAATTAAGGTGTACCTGGTTTTTAGATCCATTTGTTCAATATTTTCTGAATTTTGAATCGTTGTAAAGGACATATTTGAATTTCCTACTTCTTGCTCTTCATCACTTGATGATGAGTCTGAATCATGTAAACTTATTGCATATGCCCTTTTTCTCTTCTTTGACGAATTATTATTATCATATGTGTTTTGATTTAATTTATCTGGATATGGACACATTCTCTTTATATGGCCTGGTTTGCTGCAGTTGTAACATCTGTCATCATTTCTTCTCGAACTTCCTTGATTATTTATCTGAAAATTACTTTTCTTTTTATATCTCAGAAATTTTCTAAAATTCCTTGTAATTAAGGCAATTTATTCAACATCCTCACTACTTGAATCAGAATTGTCAGTTGTTGCTTTGAATGCTGTGGATTTCTTTTCTGTCGACTTATTCTCCTTTCTTTTCTGTAACTGAACTTCGAATAACATCAAATTTCCTATTAACTCCTCAATCTTCTTTTCACTAACATTATTTGCCTCTTTTATTGCCAGTGTTTTATGATCCCATTCTAGAGTTAGTGAATTGAGGATTTTTCTGACTTGTTCCTCCTCAGAATAAGTTTTTCCCAAAGCCATTAATGAATGCATGATTTCCCGAAACCTGCAGTATACATCGGAGATGGATTCATTCTAATTAATTTTAAATATCCCAAATTGATTAGTTAACATGGATATCTTAGTCTGTTTAACTTTGTTGGTTCCTCCATGAGTAACTTGCAATGTTCTCCATATTTCATAAGCAGATTTACAAACTGACAATCTATTAAACTCATTTCTATCTAATGAACAGAATATCATACTCATAGTCTTAGAATTACTCTGTGCAGCAGCCTTTTATTCATTAGTCCATTATGCAAAAGTAGTAATGGTTTGAACATATGCAATTTGTGTACTATTCCAAGTGTCCAATCCTACGGATTGCAAATATATTTTCATCCTACCTGCCCTATAAGAATAATTACTACCATTGAATAATGGTGGTCTAACGGTGGATAGAAAAGAAATCCACAAATGAACTATTGTTACTAGCAATTCTAATGTTGGTTGCCATTTAATATTTTCAAAATTCAGATGATCAATTTTTGAAAACTTATGCTCTGATATCAATTGTTAGGGAATGCGGATTAAGGATTTTAAGGCAAAACTAATACTAGAGAGGGTGAATAGTGTTTTAAAGAGATTATGGAAAATTTAAACAATCTTGAATTACTAAATGAATCACACAATGATTATCACGCTAGAAATGATCACAAACACAAATATAAGCAAATATAAAATGCAGAAAAGGAAAGAACACGCTGAATTTTACATGTTGGTTCAGATTACTCCTTAGTCCAGTCCCACAAAACGCTGAATTGCGCAGAGTTTTATTAATACGGGTATCAATCTTACAACACCCTTGATTTCACGGCTACAAGGTTAAATCGATTCCACCACCCTTGATTTCACGACTACAAGGTTCACACCGCTCCTTTTCCTTGATTTCCGGGCTATAAGGAACACACCCTTTCCCAAACAATTCTCAAATGATTACAACAGCCCTAGAACTCTTGAAAAACACTTGCAAACAGATAGTAGTTGATAAAGATTGAGAAGAGAAGGAGAATGATATAATTTTGTTGAAATCAGCATAGTATAAGTGTAGAAATCAAGAAATTAAAGAATAATAATGGTGGTTTGAGATAGGATGAAGATGAAGAAGAAGAAGTGATAAAAAATTCGAATTCAACCCCTATTTATAGTGTTTGAAAGGTTGCAACGTTTCTGAATCGTTTTAAAATATGAAAAGTCACTTCTTTGAAAATTGAAAATTTTAAAGTTATATAGAAATAGGTTGAAGACGGAGAAGAAGAAGTGATAAAAAATTCAAATTTAACCCCTATTTATAGTGTTTGAAAGGTTGCAACGTTTGTGAACCGTTTAAAATATGAAAAAACACTTCTTTTGAGAATTGAAAATATGACAGTTATATGTCAACATGTTGAATTATGTATGTCGAAATATACCTATTGTTTTGATTTTTATAATCATTTTTTAAATGTTTAAACCATTATATATATATATATATATTCTAGAAATTCTTGAATCCAAACTAATGTTTTAAAATGAATTTCTAAAGTGTAAAAACATATAAAAATATAGTAATACATATTATAAACATGTTTATAAGTTTATATAATATAAAACTATTGAACATATATTTTAAAGATATATAAATACTTTAGAAACAATAGACATATATGCATATTTGAAATCATAAGTAAAATCTTGAAAGGAGTTTGAAATAAATTTGAAATCAAAATTTGAAATCAAAATTTGAAAGTGCTAACCCAGAGTTTTACATATAAACGAGACTCTATTTTTTGATATTCTTGAGCTCTTGAAATCTTGATTATCTTGATACTTATGAGTCTTGAATTCCTAGATATCTTGGATCCCTAATAATGTACAGTCTTCAATATTTATATCCTGCATATATATCATGCATATACATATATATTCTAGATAAAGATGTTAATATATATTTTGTAACTAATAATGTTATTAATTGAAACAAGGTTGTTGTCATCAAAATTTCATTCTCCAAAAATCACAAAAATGGGGACTGAATTTGAAGTAGACCCTATATTTTAATAAATATTAATGTTTTACCTATATAAGCACACAAAGTATGTAATTTACTATTTTCAATTTTTTTTTACAAGTCCTGCCAAAATGCATTTGTTATGTCTGACTTAATATAATTATTTCCTTACCTCACTTCCTTATGTTTTGGTTTGTATATGTTGTTTCCAAATGCATCTGTTCAGTCTAATATATTGCTATTTCTTTTTGCAATTACACCATGAGAGCACCAACTTAACAGTTCAAGAACAGCCTAAACAGAATGAAAGGCATGCTAAAAATGAGCCCAAAAAATGTAAAATATTGAGTTAGAAAAAAAAAGTTGTTGTAGAAGGAACAGTGGTATCCACTGATCCTAATTGTTTGGTGCACTTTAAAAAACTTGGACTGGAAGCTTGTAAATTATGGATTGATGTTGCGGTGGATCCAGTAGCTTTCCTATGGAAGCCGAATTCCGAAATGAGTACAACTAGAGAAGCTACTGGATCAACCATGGGTTGACGTAAAGACTTCGTTTTCATCGACTAGTGTACTCCCGTAGGGTATGCAATATTTTATAGACAATACTTTTATGTTTCATACGTACTTTTTATGTTGTATCGATGCTTTTATTTTGGAATTACTATGTTTTTTGTAATGGTTTAGTTAGTGATGTGAATGACTACTTTAGATTGTTTTGTTAGGTATGTATTGTATTTTGATCGAGTACTATGATTATTAATATATATGAATGAACCAGATTTAGTTATATTTGTTGCATTGATATATGAATTATATTATTATTAATATATGAATGAATTATATTATTATTAATATGTGAATAATTGGTGCACATATTACTTTTTGAGATTTAAAATGCAACTGTCAATTATAGTTGTAATAAAGTGTATTACAAATGTCAGATATAGTTGTAAATATTACAAAGTCACAAACGGTGCACAAAAGTTGTAAATTTTTTTAATCTATTATAACTTCTTAATGTACGATGGTGTAATCACCGTGGTAAAAAGTCATTTACAATTGTTTTACACTGTTGTAATATGATGATTCTGTTGTAGTGAACTTGTCTAATACAGGGTCAAATCCAATAAATACTGTTTACGATGAATATAAATGTCTGTTATGTAAAAAAACGAATACCAACGTAACGATCATATTTAATAATTATTAGATGGAGCCAAATAGCACTCCAAAGGTCTTACGAATATAATATATTACATATTTTATACTTGTTAAAAAAATTGGCTTTCGACATTTAAGCTAAATAGATTAACATTTACCTTAAGTTAAACCTAAATTAACAAAGCAAGTATTATCCAGTTTAATATTTAAATTGGTTTTTGATCAACACACCATTTATACCTAAATTAACATGTTTTTTATAGAAATAAAAATCAAAATCATGGAAAATTTCCTCTTCTGTAGTTTCCAGTAATTTAATAATAAACGATGTACATATTAAAAATCAACCTATATGGTTGTTGCTCTTGTTATCAATTAAAGTGAAGCATCAAATTTTAAATCAAATTAGGCTTGCGGGGCTTAATTGCAACCTGATTATGCATATACAGAGTTGATCACATATGCACACATGTTTGAAACTTTAATTACCTCACCGTGCATTATATAAAATTAATTATCGTTTTCGATGTTTTGTAAAATGCATAAACTAAATAATGTTCATACACACAAAATAATTCAAACAGTTTCTAAAACGCTAAATTATTCATTTCATATACATACAATTCTATTATCACGCAAACTATAAACTTGCAATACCTATATATAGGCTAATAATAGTAATTAAGCTTCAATAAACTAAACAACAAGGCAACACAAACATGTAAATTAACAAATTAACCCTAAATTAACAAATTTAAATAACTAGGATTTAGCTTTATTATACCGATTCTTGAGGAGATTAGAAGGTTGGAGAGAAAGAGAGACAAGATTCACAGAGCTGGAGAAGCTAATGAAGGGGTGCAGGATGGTGGATGGAAAAATTGGGGAAGGAGGAAGGGTTTTGACCCTTTTTTGTGCAAAGGTGGAATGAGAAAGAAGAACCGGGTCTTGGCTGTTTTCTCGCGATTTATCAATGGCTACCAACGATTGCAAATGGAGTTATTTCAAGGATATCATCTCCTTTCAACGGTAATTTTTTTTAATTCGTAAAAGAAATTCAGAATGAACTAACCATCGACAGTTGTTGCAGACTTACTGTTAGTGGCCTTGCTAAGGTCCGTTGATATATACTGTTTGTTTAGTAGTGGTTACGCTTTGCAATACTTTGGTATTGTTGCCATAAAGTATTTTGCGCCCACTTATTAAGTTTATAATGTCATAACAACTTTATGAACACAAGTTAGATAGGTTAATGTATGTCTTTGTTTGGACGTACCTTTAAATAATGACATATGAACAAATTTGTAGTCTATTCTTATTATTTCACTTGCCACACTAATATCTAACTGAAACGACCCGAACTTCCCCGGTCTCCGAAGAGATGAGAAAGAACGAATTGTTTTGAGAACACGACAAAATAGAACGCAGACGGAAGAACATTTCATTGTATATTACAACAATCCCATCAGAATACAAGAATATACATAGTATAATTGAATAAATTACATAGAAATATCAGAGATTTAAATTACATTTAAATACATCGCAGCGGAAAAATATACAAAGCACAACTAGAAGTAGATATATGGATACAAAGCTTTCCGGATATCTTTCCAGCTGTAAACCAGGATCCTGTGAATATAAATCTGCAAAACCATAACTACTAGCTGCCCATGTCAAAATAGGGGCACCCAGAGTTTAGGTTAAAACAATAAACTCCAGGTCAGTCATGGGACTGGTGTGAGAACTAAAACAGTTATTATTCTTTATTTTAAAGTTTGGTAAATCAAGGGACCACGCCGTATAACACGGAACGGGTTTCCTCCCAAGAATACCAGTGCATAAAACAACAGCGCAATGCTAAATAAAGAAAAAATGAAGCTATTATAAGACCCAGGTCCTATCACACAATGCAACGCAAGCCGGGGGATAGGGTTTTTACCTTATAATAGCCAAGAATGCTTGATACGTTTAAAACAAATCATTTGATACTATTATAAGTGTATAGTGTATAAAACAACTTCAAATCATAAGTATCAATCATAGGCGGCATGAATGCCCGATACCACTATGTCGCCGTATATAGGTTATACAATCAAAATCGCAAAGTCACGTATTTGGAAATTGGGTTTCCATCTATGAACCGAGGCAAAAGATAGTCCTCAACCAATTCGAGACGCTCTAGCCCGCCCCTCAGGATCAGAGCTCGAGTGACCCTTGGATCGTCTGGGCCGGTCCACCAATGTGGATTAAAATGCCTGAACATCCGTTTCCCCACCCTTTGGGGTGTAAATGAGCCAACGAATGGCTCCATCGGACCCGGATCGTCCGATATAACCGAGGCGCCTCGCAACAGCAACAACCACACAGGTGAAAAGTATATAAATGTCAGGGCTGGTAGGTCACTGACACCACCCTAGCTAGTAAGAAACGCATGCCCTCCCTGATGTCCTCTCCCGTTTTTGGTTCACAACCGGGGTGTGAGGCTCGCGAATTCACGTTACACAAAGCTATGCCACACAGGCGGTGCTTTGATCATCAACCACAAGACTTTGCTTTTCAATAGAAGCCTTGATCATTTGCATCTTAGCATGCCACACAGGCAATTCACTCTATGCGTTTGATATCTATCAGTATATAACCCCTGAGCTCGTACGTCTCAGAGAAGGGCATTAAGCAAGAGAATAAATTCTCCGCCGCCAAACAGAAATATATTTAATAGAGATCAATCACACAGATTAAAATCCAATGTCAGACACACAGTCCATTTACAAGTCCGTTCTGGGTCTGAACGAAACCGGAGGCACCTAGTACCCCGCATATCCATCGATCTCCAAGTACGTCTGGACAATCACCAACTGTTTCCATCTTCTTAGGTGTACAGCCCAATAAAGATCATCAGTAATCACCCAAACGACGTGAAGACCTCCGGTCTTCGACCATCGTCTTCATCTTCGACTTATCGTCGTATCAGTTATTCAGAATGGGATAAACCCGGTCTTTCCGAATAACTCGCGTATATTTTAAATAAGTGTTACACAAACCCAACATACGCCTCATTCCAATTCATCAGTCACTAACCGTAAATTAACAAGAGAACAATTTCCCAAACATTAACCCCGAAGGCCGAAACCAACATCAGATCAATATCCAGAAAACCATTCTGCTTGGCTAACCGACAGTTAGTTTCTAAATTTCACATTCATAGGGAAAGGTTCCCATTAATTTTATCCAAGATAAATTCCTTGAATTTATTCTCTAATCTACTTTTGAATTTCGATTCAACTAGTCGAGATTAACGAACCTTACCGAAGTAATCATTTGTTTTAATTTCCCAATCCCAACCTATTCATCCCATGAAGTAGAACTGGTTATACTTCATATCCAACACCACAGTGTTATCGGTAAATTCAATTACCATTTCACATTCAAATCTAATTAAAGATTTAACTATCGCTTTGGAGCAAAACTGGTGATACTCCATTCTCGATCATTTCAATCTAATTAAAGGTTCATTAAAACTCCACTTAATTTTAATCCTTAACTGGGTTAAAGAACCAATGTCATTTAAAACACGACCCACAATAAACCCAAAATCACCTTCATTAATTATCGGGTTAAAGAACAAGTGTTATTTAAAACACTGTTCACGATAAACCCAAAAATCAATATCAATTCAATTCCAATTAAATATCATTTAATTGGTACACTTCATTAAATCTAAATAAAAAGATTTAATCTTTTCTCAACTGGGTTCAAGAACAGTGTTAGTGAAGACAACATTCACGACAAACCCAAATCACATTTGATATTCAATACAAGGCTCTGAATAGAAAATATATCGGCTTATATTCAATATCAAATTCTACGATTAACAAATGTCGTATTGGAAATAACGATATAAATATATATCTTTCAAATTTCCATAACAACATATGTATAGTCACGAATTCCAACATCGAAATATTCCGAAGACAATTTCGATTCAAATCCACTCCAATGCAATCATTGGAAATTCTGGTTATTTTTAAAACCCTTTTCAAATTCAATTTATTTATTTAAAAATAAATAGAATTATAATTCTAGTTCAAAACTAGTTCATTTCGATAAAAATCTATTTTTATCTTTTCAGATATGGAGTTTTTCATCCCAATCCTTCCTAAATCATTTCTTATGATTTTACACAAATTATTACTATTTTTAATAATTTTATCAAGGCGCGTACAGTCGATTTCCATCAACGGCCATCGAACTGCACTTACAGCGACCTTTTCCAAATTTGATTTGGACATAATTCCAAATCCAACCGTTAGATTTCTAATTTCTAATTTCTAATATTCGTTAGAAATCTCTTTTTGATACGAACCCAACGGTTCCGGTTTTAGGAGAATCCGACGGTCGGATCTCTCGCAATATCCGTTCGAAGTCAATGGTCGAAATTCGGGAACTGCCGCGGCGCGGCGCATTCTGTTCAGGCCATTATATTATATATATAATATATATAATATATACCTCGTCGATTTCAATTCAAAACATGCTTTATAAATCGTTTTAAATTCATTTTCAAAACGGTTTCCACTTCATATTCAATTTCAAATCAAAATTGAATATATCAATTTAAATTCATTTTAATTTCATTTCAAATTGATTTCTAGTTCAATTTCAGTTCGTTTTCGATTCAATTCAATTCGAATTCATTTCTATTCAATTTAATTCGAATTCAATTCTATTCAATTTAATTTGAATTTCAATACCTTTCGAAATATCAGATTTTGAAATCAACTACGATATTCATTATAGAATGAATAAAATCGATATAAATATCGTTCACGTCAAAATGGCGTCAATCTAACCAACACGGCTTCATATGTTCCTATTTTCAAATATTCTATTTCAAATATTCCTTTTTCAAATATTTTCATTTCAAATATTTCTATTCAAATATTTATATTTCAAATATTTCTATTTCTAATATTTTTATTTCAAATATTTCTATTTCAAATATTTCTATTTCGAAACTGGAATGAGGCCCAATCAATTACCATATAATGTTAATTATATGGATTTTCTACAACACATGTATATATCAACAACAATGAATAATCAACCATCATCCAAAGTGCATTCTACACTGTATAAGCATCAAATATAAATATTCAACGCTTATAACAGTCTGTCAATCAATCGATCGACATACAACTAAACAATCGGGATTAGTGTACGTCAAATATCATCCCAATACCCGTGTGGGGTTTCAAACAATCAAACACAGATTTTATTTGTGCAGTTGGGCAATGTGTAAAATTTATCGTCCCAATCAATGTCCTTCAAATAGGTGTACATAAACAAACCGTCCAGTTTGTAAATGAATATTTATTTATTCACATTCACATTAAAAATTATATTTTTAACGATCAAATATTTTATTCAACCTATGAATATTCTATTCGGTTCATTTATTAAATAAAATTTTATCTTTATTTTTCTAACTTATTTTTAGAAAATTTCGGCAGCATAACGGCACGATACTAACGGGACAAGGCCTAGCCTTACCCCCGGTCTAGTGAAGGCCCACGCCATTCACACATCAAACAAATCCATTCATTTCACCAAACAATTCAATTCAAACCAAATAATCTAACCAACTACACAACCAAACAAACTAGTCCATGGTCTATGGACGATTGTGTCGGGTGCTACTAAACACCATCTGCATCCAAGTATGTATTTTAACTAAAAATAAAATAGAATAAAGGTGAGGAGTTCACACTAAAGCTATCCCAACTCCACGACACTTCATATGTAGGAAATCTTCGCCGTCTGACACTTTCATTGCCCGTATTCACTACATATATAAAATCACATTTTTATTATGCTATGGTATAAATAAAAATCATACATTTACATAACTAAAAAATTAATCTTTTCTTGTTTAAAAATATAACCTTTTCTATTTTGAAAATTTGATCTTTTCTATAACAAAAATTCCATCTTTTATATTATAAAAATTTATTCTTTTCTATTTTAAAAATCGTATTTTTATTTTAAAACCACTTATATAAAAATCATCTCTTTTCTACATTAAATGTCAAATCTTTTTATTTATAAGATCTAATTTTTTTTCAAATCAAAAATCATTTCTTTGCCACGTCCATCCTTTTCAAATATACAAATTCATGTCCTTCTTTATATAAAAAAATCAATCCTTCTTTATATAAAAATTGATGTCCTTCTTTATATAAAAATTCATTTTAAAGAATGGAAATTTATATAATAAAACTGATTTTCTTCTATATTTATACATGTTTAAAACTGATATTGAACATTGTATTTAAATTTAACACTGAGTTTAAGATAAAACAATGAGGAGAAGCTCACTGTTGTTTTCATCAGCTGGGTCAAAATGGAGCTCCCGACCATTTCGTCATCATTGACACCACCACGCGCCACCGGGACTTCATCAGAACCTACCCTCGGAAGCGCCGCTCCACACCGTCCTTCTTCCGACCAGTCGCAGCCCACATCTCCCACCAAGACGCCTCGATTTGCCCTTTAACCACGAGCCGCCTCGAGCCAAAATCCAACCGCCTCAGGCCAGCGGAGGTCAAGCGCCGCCTCCAGTAGAGCGCTCTCACATCGAGGAACCATTTCGCTTCAGGGTCCATTGCAAACGGTGGCGCCAGAGAGAAGATCGAGGGTTAAAATTTGTGGGATACGAGAACCGTTGGTTGAATAGGGTGACGGCGCGAATTTTTCTGCATTGACCAATTAAATGATTCCTAGGGTTTCCTTTTGACCCATGTTATATATTTATATTTATTAATATTTTAATTTGTTTTAAAAGTCCAAACCGTCACAAATTTCGAACCAAACCCAACGACTGCCGCCCCTAGCTAATTACCCCCATTCCGAACACAATTGGATATATATCGAAAGCCAGTTCGACCGTTTCGATCAGTTTTCGTCAAAATCAACATATAACTCTATATATTGAATTTAAACGCGCATTTCAATTTACCGGGGTCACATATGAACTCTATAAATCCCAGAAAAATATTTTCTAGCTTCGTATTGACGATACGGTCCTAACAAAACTAGTTTCGTCAAATTCTGAGACCGTTTGAAAAATGGCCAATTTCCAGTCGATTAACATCAACTGAAACTGGTCAAACGCGTTTTCCTTTGCCACGCTCACATATTGATTCGAAAAATTATGAAATTTGAAACTTAGCAATAATTTGACATCACGGACCCAAAAAAAGTGGTTTCATCGAAATCCGAGGTCGTTTGCAAAATTTCCATTTTTAAGGGCCTGAATTCCATAGCGACTATTCAGAATTTTCAACTGGACATATCTTTTGATTCCCGCTATGAAATTTCGATTTGTCGGATTCGTTGGAAATATATTATCAATTAGATTCAACTATTTATGGTTTCACTAAAATCCGGATTGTTTTGCGCCCGTTACATTCATTTAAAGTTTGAAATCGAATTATCGAACTACCGCGCCATTTTCAGTTCTTTTATAATTATATATAATTATTTATATTCTAACGACGATTTAAACGAATATATACGTTCGAATTATATTCAAAATAAATTTCTCGTCGATATTATTTAAAATAATTCAATTTAAATGTTCAAAATTTGCTAAAATTGCCAAAATAAAAATTTTAAACTAGCCTAGATTTTCGGGTTGTTACAATCTCCCCCACTTAAAACTTCTCGTCCCCGAAAAGGAACAAAGTCGAAAGTGGTTTGATTAATCAACTCTACGTTCGATCTGGCTTCCATTCTCCAACTTTTTAGTTTCTAAGAATTTTCAAATTTTCAAAAATTTGGCTAACATCCTAAATTTTCGAAAAATTTCGCCATAACCTCCCCTGCACCGGGAGCCACGGGAAAATCCCGAAATTGCCATATAGGCCTTCTGATCTCAAAAAGAAAAAGAAAAAGCCAAGCGGCTAGCCAATAGGCTCATAAAATCATCATCACCCAAACAAAA
Source organism: Allium sativum (assembly GCA_030737875.1). Taxonomy (NCBI): domain Eukaryota; kingdom Viridiplantae; phylum Streptophyta; class Magnoliopsida; order Asparagales; family Amaryllidaceae; genus Allium; species Allium sativum. The sequence goes on along the minus strand of JASFAX010000086.1, from coordinate 155,741 downwards.
CAGTAAATTATGTAGTAAACATGTACCTATTTGTCGGGAAAACAAATTTTATTCTCTGCTCTAGCCTCCTTGCTATGACCTGTTCAATGTAAGTACATGTATATGCAAGCAAATGCGACCAATTTTCAATATAAGTCAATATGTGATTCAATTAGGCTAAATGGCTAAAAATTAGCAAACAGATAAACAAACAACACAAACATCAATCAATTAGTGAATAAGAGTTTCAAATTCATAATTTTGATACATATACAAAAATCAGATTTTTGATGCCAAATCACCACAATAGGTCCTATCTAATTTCGGTTCTCACACTAGTCAATAGGAAATATATAGAAATCTCACTTTCGTCACTCGAAAATAAATACTGGCGACGGTGCCCCATCACCAGAATTATCCCCGGGCAACTAGAGTATGATTCTATAACTATCCAACACATTAAAACTTCGAATACACGTTTGCAAGACATATATGCAAAATTTATATATATTGGATTGTCCAAATTCATATAAATAAATAATCAAATACGAATAATTGATTTAAATTTTCAAAACTAAATTGGCTTTCATTTTAAAAATATACTCTTCACACTCGTTCTAGGATACTACTGATCCCATCTCTAACAAGTCATTCCCACTGGATATTACTAATCCAATATCTGATGAATTCTTTCGTATGGTTCTAATGTGCCTTGTTCTCTGAGCTTTCTAAACCAAAGCTCTGATACCACGATGAAACGACCCGAACTTCCCCGGTCTCCGAAGAGATGAGAAAGAACGAATTGTTTTGAGAACACGACAAAATAGAATGCAGACGGAAGAACATTTCATTGTATATTACAACAATCCCATCAGAATACAAGAATATACAAAGTATAATTGAATAAATTACATAGAAATATCAGAGATTTAAATTACATTTAAATACATCGCAGCGGAAAAATATACAAAGCACAACTAGAAGTAGATATACGGATACAAAGCTTTCCGGATATCTTTCCAGCTGTAAACCAGGATCCTGTGAATATAAATCTGCAAAAGCAAAACTACTAGCTGCCCGTGTCAAAATAGAGGCACCCAGAGTTTAGGTTAAAACAATAAACTCCAGGTCAGTCATGGGACTGGTGTGAGAACTAAAACAGCTATTATTCTTTATTTTAAAGTTCGGTAAATCAAGGGACCACGCCGTATAACACGGAACGGGTTTCCTCCCAAGAATACCAGTGCATAAAACAACAGCGCAATGCTAAATAAAGAAAAATGAAGCTATTATAAGACCCAGGTCCTATCACACAATGCAACGCAAGCCGGGGGATAGGGTTTTTACCTTATAATAGCCAAGAATGCTTGATACGTTTAAAACAAATCATTTGATACTATTATAAGTGTATAGTGTATAAAACAACTTCAAATCATAAGTATCAATCATAGGCGGCATGAATGCCCCATACCACTATGTCGCCATATATAGGTTATATAATCAAAATCGCAAAGTCACGTATTTGGAAATTGGGTTTCCATCTATGAACCGAGGCAAAAGATAGTCCTCAACCGATTCGAGACGCTCTAGCCCGCCCCTCAGGATCAGAGCTCGAGTGACCCTTGGATCGTCGGGGCTGGTCTACCGATGTGGATTAAAATGCCTGAACATGCGTTTCCCACCCTTTGGGGTGTAAATGAGCCAACGAATGGCTCCATCAGACCCGGATCGTCCGATATAACCGAGGCGCCTCGCAACAGCAACAACCACACAGGTGAAAAGTATATAAATGTCAGGGCTGGTAGGTCACTGACACCACCCTAGCTAGAAAGAAACGCATGCCCTCCCTGATGTCCTCTCCCATTTTTGGTTCACAACCGGGGTGTGAGGCTCGCGAATTCACGTTACACAAAGCTATGCCACACAGGCGGTGCTTTGATCATCAACCACAAGACTTTGCTTTTCAACAGAAGCCTTGATCATTTGCATCTTAGCATGCCATACAGGCAATTCACTCTATGCGTTTGATATCCATCAGTATATAACCCCTGAGCTCGTACATCTCAGAGAAGGGCGTTAAGCAAGAGAATAAATTCTCCGAAACCAAACAGATATATATTTAATAGAGATCAATCACACAGATTAAAATCCAATGTCAGACACACAGTCCATTTACAAGTCCGTTCTGGGTCTGAACGAAACCGGAGGCACCTAATACCCCGCATATCCATCGATCTCCAAGTACGTCTGGACGATCACCAACTGTTTCCATCTTCTTGGTGTACAGCCCAATCAAGATCATCAGTAATCACCCAAACGACGTGAAGACCTCCGGTCTTCGACCATCGTCTTCATCTTCGACTTATCGTCATATCAGTTATTCAGAATGGGATAACCCCGGTCTTTTCGAATAACTCGCGTATATTTTAAATAAGTGTTACACAAAACTAACATACGCCTCATTCCAATTCATCAGTCACTAACCGTAAATTAACAAGAGAACAATTCCCCAAATATTAACCCCGTAGGCCGAAACCAACATCAGATCAATATCAGAAAACCATTCTGCTTGGCTAACCGACAGTTAGTTTCTAAATTTCACATTCATAGGGAAAGGTTCCCATTAATTTTATCCAAGATAAATTCCTTGAATTTATTCTCTAATCTTCTTTTGAATTTCGATTCAACTAGTCGAGATTAACGAACCTTACCGAAGTAATCATTTGTTTTAATTTCCCAATCCCAACCTATTCATCCCATGAAGTAGAACTGGTTATACTTCATATCCAACACCACGGTGTTATCGGTAAATTCAATTACCATTTCACGTTCAAATCTAATTAAAGATTTAACTATCGCTTTGGAGCAAAACTGGTGATACTCCATTCTCGATCATTTCAATCTAATTAAAGGTTCATTAAAACTCCACTTAGTTTTAATCCTTAACTGGGTTAAAGAACCAATGTCATTTAAAACACGGCCCACAATAAACCCAAAATCACCTTCATTAATTATCGGGTTAAAGAACAAGTGTTATTTAAAACACTATTCACGATAAACCCAAAAATCAATATCAATTCAATTCCAATTAAATATCATTTAATTGGTACACTTCATTAAATCTAAATAAAAAGATTTAATCTTTTCTCAACTGGGTTCAAGAACAGTGTTAGTGACGACACCATTCACGACAAACCCAAATCACATTTGATATTCAATACAAGGCTCTGAATAGAAAATATATTGGCTTATATTCAATATCAAATTCTACGATTAACAAATGTCGTATTGGAAATAACGATATAAATATATATATTTCAAATTTCCATAACAACATCCGTATAATCACGAATTACAACATCGAAATATTCCGAAAACAATTTCGATTCAAATCCACTCCACTGCAATCATTGGAAATTCTGGTTATTTTAAAAACCCTTTTCAAATTCAATTTATTTATTTAAAAATAAATAGAATTATAATTCTAGTTCAAAACTAGTTCATTTCGATAAAAATCTATTTTTATCTTTTCAGATATGGAGTTTTTCATCCCAATCCTTCCTAAATCATTTCTTATGATTTTACACAAATTATTACTATTTTTAATAATTTTATCAAGGCCCGTACAGTCGATTTCCATCAACGGCCATCGAACTGCACTTACAACGACCTTTTCCAAATTTGATTTGGACATAATTTCAAATCCAACCGTTAGATTTCTAATTTCTAATATTCGTTAGAAAGTTCTTTTCGATACGAACCCAACGGTTCCGGTTTTAGGAGAATCCGACGGTCGGATCTCCCGCAATATCCGTTCGAATTCAATGGTCGAAATTCGTGAACTGCCGCGGCGCGGCGCGTTCTATTCAGGCCATTATATTATATATATAATATATACTTCGTCGATTTCAATTCAAAACGTGCTTTATAAATCGTTTTAAATTCATTTTCAAAACGGTTTCCACTTCATATTCAATTTCAAATCAAAATTGAATATATCAATTTAAATTCATTTTAATTTCATTTCAAATTGATTTCAATTCAAATTGATTTCTAATTCAATTTCAGTTCGTTTTCAATTCAATTCAGTTCGAATTCATTTCTATTCAATTTAATTCGAATTCAATTCTATTCAATTTAATTCGAATTTCAATTCCTTTTGAAATATCAGATTTTGAAATCAACTTCGATATTCATTATAGAATGAATAAAATCGATATAAATATCGTTCACGTCAAAATGGCGTCAATCTAACAAACACGGCTTCATATGTTCCTATTTTCAAATATTCTATTTCAAATATTCCTTTTTCAAATATTTTCATTTCAAATATTTCTATTCAAATATTTCTATTTCAAATATTTCTATTTCAAATATTTTTGTTTCAAATATTTCTATTTCAAATATTTCTATTTCGAAACTGGAATGAGGCCCAATCAATTACCATATAATGTTAATTATATGGATTTTCTACAACACATGTATATATCAACAACGATGAATAATCAACCATCATCCAAAGTGCATTCTACACTGTATAAGCATCAAATATAAATATTCAACGCTTATAAAAGTCTGTCAATCAATTGATCGACATACAACTAAACAATCGGGATTAGTGTACGTCAAATATCATCCCAATACCCGTGTGTGGTTTCAAACAATCAAACACAGATTTTATTTGTGCAGTTGGGCGATGTGTAAAATTTATCGTCCCAATCAATGTCCTTCAAATAGGTGTACATAAACAAACCGTCCGGTTTGTAACTGAATAATTATTTATTCACATTCACGTTAAAAATTATATTTTTAACGATCAAATATTTTATTCAACCTATGAATATTCTATTCGGTTCATTTATTAAATAAAATGTTATCTTTATTTTTCTAACTTATTTTAGAAAATTTCGGCGGCATAACGGCACGATACTAAAAAGGGGACAAGGCCTAGCCTTACCCCCGGTCTAGTGAAGGCCCACGCCATTCACACATCAAACAAATCCATTCAATTCACCAAACAATTCAATTCAAACCAAATAATCTAATCAACTACACAACCAAAAAAACAAGTCCATGGTCTGTGGACGATTGTGTCGGGTGCTACTAAACACCGTCTGCATCGAAGTATGTATTTTAACTAGAAATAAAATAGAATAAAGGTGAGGAGTTCTCACCAAAGCTATCCCAACTCCACGACACTTCATATGTAGGAAATCTTCGCCGTCTGACACTTTCATTGCCCGTATTCACTACATATATAAAAATCACATTTTTATTATGCTATGGTATAAATAAAAATCATACATTTACATAACTAAAAATTTAATCTTTTCTTGTTTAAAAATATAACCTTTTCTATTTTGAAATTTTGATCTTTTCTATAACAAAAATTCCATCTTTTATATTATAAAAATTTATTCTTTTCTATTATAAAAATCGTATTTTTATTTTAAAACCACTTATATAAAAATCATCTCTTTTCTACATTAAAGGTCAAATCTTTTTATGTAGAAAATCTAATTTTTTTTCAAATCAAAAATCATTTCTTTGCCACGTCCATCCTTTTCAAATATACAAATTCATGTCCTTCTTTATATAAAAAAATCAATCCTTCTTTATATAAAAATTGATGTCCTTCTTTATATAAAAAATCATTTTAAAGAATGGAAATTTATATAATAAAACTGATTTTCTTCTATATTTATACATGTTTAAAACTGATATTGAACATTGTATTTAAATTTAACAGTTTAAGATAAAACAATGAGGAGAAGCTCACTGTTGTTTTCATCAGCTGGGTCAAAATGGAGCTCCCGACCATTTCACCATCATTGACACCACCACGCGCCATCGGGACTTCATCAGAACCTACCCTCGGAAGCGTCGCTCCACAACGTCCTTCTTCCGACCAGTCGCAGCCCACATCTCCCACCAGGACGCCTCGATTTTCCCTTTAACCACGAGCTGCCTCGAGCCAAAATCCAACCTCCTCAGGCCAGCGGAGGTCAAGTGCCGCCTCCAGTAGAGCGCTCTCACATCGAGGAACCATTTCGCTTCAGGGTCCATTGCAAACGGTGGCGCTAGAGAGAAGATCGAGGGTTAAAATTTGTGGGACACGAGAACCGTTGGTTGAATAGGGTGACGGCGCGAATTTTTCTGCATTGACCAATTAAATGATTCCTAGGGTTTCCTTTTGACCCATGTTATATATTTATATTTATTAATATTTTAATTTGTTTTAAAAGTCCAAACCGTCACAAATTTCAAACCAAACCCAACGACTGCCGCCCCTAGCTAATTATCCCCATTCCGAACACAATGGGATATATATCGAAAGCCAGTTTGACCGTTTCGATCAGTTTTCGTCAAAATCAACATATAACTCTATATATTGAATTTAAACGCGCATTTCAATTTACCGGGGTCACATACGAACTCTATAAATCCCAGAAAAATATTTTCTAGCTTCGTATTGACGATACGGTCCTAACAAAACTAGTTTCGTCAAATTCTGAGACCATTTGAAAAATGGCCAATTTCCAGTCGATTAAAATCAACTGGAACTGGTCGAACGCGTTTTCCTTTGCCACGCTCACATATTGATTCGAAAAATTATGAAATTTGAAACGTAGCAATAATTTGACATCACGGACCCAACGAAAGTGGTTTCGTCGAAATCCGAGGTCGTTTGCAAAATTTCCATTTTTAAGGGCCTGAATTCCATAGCGACTATTCAGAATTTTCAACTGGACATATCTTTTGATTCCCGCTATAAAATTTCGATTTGTCAGATTCATTGGAAAGATATTATCAATTAGATTCAATTATTTTTGGTTTCACTAAAATCCGGATTGTTTTGCGCCCGGTACGTTCATTTGAAGTTTGAAATCGAATTATCGAACTACCGCGCCATTTTCAATTCCTTTTATAATTATATATAATTATTTATATTCTAACGATGATTCAAACGAATATATACGTTCGAATTATATTCAAAATAAATTTCTCGTCGATATTATTTAAAATAATTCATTTTAAATGTTCAAGATTCGCTAAAATTGCCAAAATAAAAATTTTAAACTGGCCCAGATTTTCGGGTTGTTACACTAACCTCTTTCCCTATGTTTCCTTTTGTTTATTTTTTGAGATTTGAATTGAATGATCTATTGTATAATATCAAACAATGATGTAGGGAGAAAATACTGAAGAAAGCATTTTATTTCAAGTATTGTTTTTGAATTGATAATCGAATGAATAGGGTGTACAGAGTCAATTATATTTATAAAATATAGATACAAAAGATACAGAGTTAAATGGGTCGAGAAGCTTGTCCCAGACATAGAAAATAAATGACAGAGCGGCGGATGGGCTTGGACCAGCTGCTAAACAATATGATCTGATGTATTTATATATGCTTAAGCCTCTAGAAGATATAATCAAGCAGCCAATCTAACACCCTTTCTCAAATCTAGGGTTGTCCAAACCCTAAATTTACGATTTTCATTTGAGCTTTGACATATTAGCAAAAGAAAAATAGTGAGATTCTCGGATTGGTGCAGAAGCTATCTACTGAGTTATATTTCAGAGCAGAATAATGGAAGCATAAAGACAACGTGGGAACGGCAAGAGATGGTGGCTATATGTTTAAACTTTCCTTTCTTTTACCGATACTAGTATCTTTTGAAACTCTATCTTCTTCCTTGCTGCTTTTTATGCTCTTTGCTTCAGAAATGTTAAGTTCAGATTTGAATCTCTTGAAGTTTGTTGTTGAGATAGCTTTTGTTAATATGTCTGCATGTTGATATATTCCTGGAATATGATTGACTTGTTGTTCTCCTCTTTGCTGTGATTCTCTAACAAAATATAAGTCAATTTTAATGTGTTTATTTTTGAGCGTGTTGAACTGGATCTTCATATATGTATACAGTGCTTTTGTTGTCACACCATAGTATAGGCTTAGCTTCGCTTTTAATCTTTAGTTCTCTTCATAAGGATTAAATCCATTTGATCTCTATCGTGGCATTAGCCACACTTCTATACTCAGCCTTTGTGCTTACCTAGATTTAGTGGATTGCTTTTTTGAAAACTAAGAGATCGGGTTTCTCCCTGATAGATGCAGTACCCTCTTATTGACCTCCTGTCGTATGGGTGTGAAGCACGTTCAGCATAGCCAGTTATATTAAGTTATTTACGGGCCTATAGTGTTAATCCATAGTTGATTGTTCCCTTCAGGTACCTTAGTATTCTTTTAACAGCCTCCCAATTCTCATTCAGTGGGTTCTGCATGAATTGAGACATGTTGTTAACAATATAAGCAATTTCTAAACATGTTATAGTCGCATATTATAATGCACCTATAGCACTACTATATTATTTGTTTTAGAAATAGCTTCCCACTTATATTTAGAAAAATGTTGGCTGCTAATCATGGGTATGGGTTGTGGTTTGGCATTGTCCATTTTTGTCTTTATTAATAGATCTGATATGTATTTACTTTGGCATAATTTTTTTTCTAAGTTTGAATGTTTGATTAGTTCTATGCTTAAGAAGTACTTCAGCTCTCCAAGTTCCTTGATAGAGAATTGTTGACTGAGGTACTGTGTTATACTTTCTATATCTGTAGTATTATTACATGTAATAATTAAATTATCAACATATATTAGAATATAAATAGCTGATGAGCTATTTGTTTTAACAAATAGTGAGTTATCTAACTTGGTAGATTGATAGTCAAAATTTAACTATAGCACTTTTCGATCCATCAAACCAGACAAGTGGAGCCTATTTTAGACCATAAATGACCTTCTTTAACTTGCAGACCTTATTGGGATTTTGAGTATAACCCTGATGTTGATGCATATAAATTTCCTCTTTCAAAATCCCATTAAGAAATTCATTATTAACATCCAAGTGCCTAATACACCAATTTTTACTTAAAGCAACAGTAAGTACAAGTCTGATTGTAGTGGGTTTCACTATAGGTGAGAAGGTTTGATTAAAGTCAAACCCATATTCTTTTGTGAAACCCTTTGCTACAAGTCTAGCCTTGTACTTATTTATGGAACCATCTAGATTTTTCTTTAGCATGTATGTCCATTTGCAACCAACTATATTCATGTTGGTTGGAGCATTGACTAATTCCCATGTCCCATTTTTAATGAAAGCATTGTTGCTTATGTCCAGTTATGGTACTTGATAGCTTGATCAAATGATTTTGGTTCATTAGGAAAGGATGTGACAGTTAAGACATTAGGTTAGAAAATTCCACTTTCATTCCTTGTAATCATGTGATGGACAGTTTGAGTTGGCTGAAATTTTGGTGGTGATTCATTTTGATCTGTTGACCTTAATGTGCATTCAGTTTTAGTCACTTTATTGTTTGTGTTATCTTCAGTGTCGTGTTGATTCTGAGGCGTAGCTGATATGTTGTGGTGATTCATTGCCTACTGGATTTACAGGTGGTGTATTCATACAGTCAGCAGCCCCAAAATTCTCCGAATGGTTCCATGTTTCTGCCCACTTTGGTATATCAGGTAAAAAATTTACTGGAATTGTGAACTTTTTTGAAGTTTTGATGTCTTTAGTGCTGAGTAGGAACACTTTTGATTAAACACAACATGTTTGCTTATGTATATTATGCCTGATTCGTTAAGACACTTAAAACCTTTTTGATTAGTGGAATAACCCAAAACTGTACATGATTTGGAACTGACTTCAAGTTTATTGCTATTATAGGGCCTTAGATATGGATAACAAAGGTAACCAAATATCCTTAAGCTTTTGTCGTCTGGTTTAACTCCTAGTTGTTTTTTAATAGGTGAAATCAGTTTCAACACTTTAGTAGGCTCTCTATTAATTAAATAGACAACAATGTTCAAAGCCTCTGGCTAAAATTTAAGGGGTAAATGTGCTTGAGCTAGTAGATTTAAACCAGACTCAAATATGTGCATATGCTTCCTTTCAACTATGCCATTTTATTGAGAAGTGTAGGAACATGTTGTTTTATGTGATATGCCCTTATTTTTGAAATAAGAGCTTAAAGTTTTGAACTCACTACTACCATTTGATTGAACTGTTTTTAACAGTTGATTTGTTTTTTTTTTAATAATAGTGATGAAATTAGTTAGAACATCATGTGTATTAGACTTGTATTTTAAAAAATAAATCCAAGTGAATCTGTTATAAGAATCAACAAAAGATACATAGTATTTAAAGCCATAATCAGAGAAAATCAGTGTAGGTCCCTACAAATCAGTAACAATAAATTGCAGGGGTTCAGTGTATATTGTAGTTTCACAGATATGTGGTATAAACACAGAATTCAGATTAATATTGATTTCATCTAGGGTGCCCAAGCTTACAATGCCAAAGATCAAAAATATTTTAGTTGTTAACATCATTGTTAATCTCGGTCAAATTATAACTTTTCTATCCATTAACACCTTTATTGCACCTAACAGGATTTATTTTGTATAACCCCTTGGTAACATCACCCCTGTAGAAGAATATTTCTAGATATAGTGTCTTTAACGAAGCAATACTTGGGGTAGAATTCAAAGTAAACATTATTATCATTTGCAAATTGGGATATGCTAATTAGATTCTTTTTTATTTTGGGTACCCCAAGCATATTGTGTAATTATAGTTGCTTTTTGCCATTGATTTAAGAATTACCTATATGAGATATGGAAACATACTTACTATTACCCATACATATGGATTGATTACCTTTGTATTCATTGCACTTAAGATTCAAATTTTCTATATTATTTGTGATGTGATTGGTAGCTGTATTATCTGGTACCACTCTCATCTTGAATGAGATCCATCCTTGCTATTTCATTACTGTTCTTGCTAACATCTGATTGGTTGTTGCCATCACTTTGCATGTGAGGCAGGTTAGCAGTAGGATTGTTCCTTTGATTCTGACTGGATAGATAATTGGAGTTAAACCTAAAATAACACTTTATAGAAGCATGTCCAAATTTTTCATAGATTTTGCATTGGGTCTATTATTATTTCCCCATCTGCCTCTCCCACTGGCTCTGTTGGAATTTCTGCCTCTTTGGTAAGATTGTTTACCTTTGTTGTTGTTTTGATTCTTTCCTTTAATTTCAGTAGACAAATTAACTAAGTAGTCAGGTTCTTACATCCTTTTATTACTAATTATGGTTTCATGAGATAATAACATTGCATGAACTTCATTTTGAGGTAGGGTAACCCTTTGAGATGTTATAACAATGATGGATTCTTATTCTTTATTTTGACCATTCATCAAAGTTAAAACTTATTCTCATTCTTGAACACTATTACCTACTGCAGCCAGTAAATCACGTATGTTTTTCACATTAGCAGTATATTCCCTATCCTAACACTTTGTAGTTGTATCTTATAGTACAATACTTTGGCTATTGACTGATTATCAAAACTTTTCTCAATAGTTAGCCAGATCTCATTGGATGACTCACTTCCTATGACTTGTGGCAGAAGATTGGTACTGGTATATGATAATAAACAAGAAGTGATTAGTTTGTCTTGACTTATGTACTTGTTGTGTTCCTCATTGGTTATAATACTATTGCTTTGGTCTGTAGTAAATCTGGGTGGTATAGGTAATGTTCCAAGCAAGAAACCTTCTAGCCCATATCCATGTATTGTAGTTTTGATTTGGAATTTCCAAATAAGGTAGTTGTCTTCCTCAAGATGGGCAGTAATAAACTGGCTTTAAGGACCGATTCCAGCTTTAACAAACTATTGAATAGAATTGGATGTTTGTTTGCTTTCAAAGTTGTTGTAACACTCCACATTTCTTAACATTACCCGTATAAGGATTCCAATAAGAATTATGAAGCGTTTAAGTATAAGATTACATCATAGAGGCTAAAATTCACAAGACAACATAATAAAAAGTAAAACACAGCGGAACTTAAAATTTTCACTTAAAGCAGAATAAAATAAGTGTCATTACGTCATAAACCATAAAAACCATGGTTGTCTCATAAAACTGCACAATCAGAGTATCATGATAAAAATCCTTCGCCAAATACAGAAATAAGTAGAACGTGGAACAAAACATGTAAAGATAGAGAACTAGACAAATGATAATCTCTAATGGGATGAGTTAGGCCAAAGCTCTCTTAAGCACTAGATCCTCCACCCTGAGAACCTAGAAGGAAAAAAAGGAAGAAGAGAAAAAGAAAACTAGTCAAACATAAAGCTAGGAGAGTTCAGCAATTGCTAGCATGAGTGATAAAAGAGGAAATCTAGTTATGATAACAATTTGAAGCTCAACATAGTAAATAAGGACAAGAATATACTTCAATGAATATAGTCAATTGTCAAATCATTCGGTTTCTGCAGCAACTCATCAACTAGGATATAACCTAATTCTACACATCTATCGGCTCCTAAACCAAAATTGTGATAACTTGTGCTGATTATGGCCCTGGGTTTATTGGCCCGACCCAGCATCTCTAAGGACATAGCGTAAATCACTGGCGTCACAATGTCTTATCTACCATAATCGGCACGATGCACAATCATTGCCCCACTGGAATGCGCCCTTACCCACCTTTTTTGGACCTCTTACTACCTAGTACAGTATAAGCGTGCCTCCACCTCCTCGTTAGACCTCGGTGTAGTGTGATAAAAAGGAATACTGATTGCTACATATCCCAACCAAAAACGCAAATTGACATAAGTCATCCCTAGACTAAGTCGCCAATTTAATTTACTAGTGCCAAGCCCCCCATAGAATTATTGTTGACCGCTTAGCTACCCTAGACCACTGCATTATTGTCAACAAGTGCCTAGGTTACTAAAAATTAATTATTTTAATTGGTCTCTCATTTTCCCTAATCAATCTACCCCTAAAGCTAGAACGGGCCAATACTATGAGCCCTTTATTTTCCCTAACCAGCCACCGCCGCCGGAACAGACTCCTATTACACATTTTCTTAATAGGTCGCTACCACATTGTGATAACATATGCGGACTATGACCTCGGGTTTATCAGACGCGACCCATCAGCTTTAAGGACATAGGTAAATCACCTGCATCACAACATCTTATCTTCCCTAATTGGCGCGATGCACGCTCACCGCCTTGTCGGATGCGTATGTACGCACCTCTTTTGGACCTCGTACTACCCAGTACAATATTATCACCAAAAGCCTAAATCACTAAAAAAATTGCTATTTTAATTAGTCTCTTATTTTCCCTAATCAGTCTACCCCTACTATTGGAACGGACCAATATTACAAGCCCTCATTTCCCTAATCAACCATCGCCGTCGGAGCGGACTCCTACTACACATTTTCTTAATAAGCCACGTATTTTCCTTAATCAGCTTATGCTGCTGGAACAGACCACTACCACTCATGCTTATTAATTTTTTTATTTTAAACTTAACGCCAATCTTAAGTTTATTAACGAGCCTATCTTCTTTATGTAACTTTTGTCGTATCATAAAATTCAATTTATCGGTTGTCTATAAACATCACTTTTGTTTAATTTCATTGTACAACCCAACCACCCTATTTACATCTATCCAAATGTCATTTATTCAGTTTATCAAAGTTAAAGTTCAATTATCATTTTAAGGCATAAGTTCAATCAGCCCAATTTATCCTTTTTGTACATATTTCTTTTTTTTTCTTTTCCAATTGCACTTTTATTGCCAATTTCATATTTTAACCCAAATTATGCATAAAAAAGAAGGAATAAATAGTTTAGGCTCTTAAAGACCTAAACTCAACGTCAAAATAAAAAGGATAATGGCCTAGGCTCGCGCATGACATAGGCTCAGATAAATAATAATAGATTTGAAATATAAATAGGTCTGAAACTGAATTTTAATAAAATTACATACAAAGAAAAAGAGGTAAAGATGAATTGAATAAATTTACAGTAACAAAATAGATTACTGAATCATGTAGAAGAAAGAATAGAAGTAGTAACCTAATTTACATAGATTATTTACTGAAAAATAGAAATCAGAAGGAATCTTCAACTTATTATACTATCAAGAGAAACTCCAATTTGTACCGAATCTAGCAGTTACTGAAATTACTCACAATTTTTAAGCAAATCCAATTAATCTCCGGTAGGAAATCTCTATCTATGAATATTCTCTAAAATATGTGCAAACCCAAGCTTTAATACTCTATTAAAAATATTTGAGAAGGAGGTTGTTTAAGGTGGAGGCAGAGAATGAAGGAAATGGAGTGGAGAGGAATCTATTAGGTTTGGAGCCATATTTTGAGAGCTAGGGGATTTAGGATCGTCGGATTTTAGGTTAAAAACTTAGGTCTTTAGATCAAAAGAATTCTTTAGAAGAACGAAAACAAAAGCCAACCGAATCCACCAAAAACGTGCGCACCAGGTTCCGCATGCTACCCGGGTGGGTCAACCTACTTGAGGCCTTGGTCGACCCTCCGGTCGACCTAGTTGATCATGATTTGCGCCTAAATTACTTTTTGATTAATTCGATGCTTATTCCAATTTCAAATTTATTTCTTTCATATCTTCTTCATTTTAAGTCTAATTTCAGCAAACCTAATGTCGATCTTTGCTAGAATTTCATAACAAAACTAATGGGGCAACCCTCGTTGCCTATTTCCCAATATTTTTATGGTTCATATTTTTTTTATTAATCTTATAGTTAAATTGATTTATTAAAATTTTGGGTTGTTACAGTTTCTATTTGAAGCAACAAATGCAAGGAATGGTGTACTGTCACCCATGATGATGAGAGCACTGAAAAGAAAACAAGAAGATCACAGGGGAATCAAGGAAACTGATCGGAAATGAAGAAATGAGATAAAACACAAAGATGTAGCCCGATAACCTTCTTCTCTATGATGTTGATGATGAGAGGAGGATGTAGGTGAGGCACTTGACTGATCTCTTTGGTAATATCTTGATTTTCTTGAATTGGTGTTTCTGATTTTAACTTGTGATCAAAATGATCTCATTAAAGATTCTTTGTTGTAGCCTTAAAACTAAGTTTTACAAGCGAGGCACAAGGTAGAATTGATGGATCTCTTCCCCAAGTGATGAAAACAAGATCTGATGGGGAAAGACTACTCAAATGATGAGGAGTAATCTGATCAGTAGATCACCAATACAAAAATGATATTGTCAAGAAAATATGCTATGATACCATGTTTGAGATTTGAATCGAATGATCGGCTGTATAATATAAAATAATGATGTAGAGAGAAAATACTGAAGAAATATTTTTATTTTAAGTACTGTTTTTGAATTGATAATCGAATGAATAAACTGTACAGAGTCCTCTGTATTTATAGAATACAAATACAAAAGATGCATAGTTAAATGGTTCGAGGAGCTTGGTCCAGTAGCATAATGTAAAAGAAAATAAATGGCAGAGCAACAAATTGGCTTGGACCGGCTGTTAAACAATGTGATCTGATGTATTTATATATGCTTAAGTCTCCAGAAGATAAAATCGAGCAGCCTATCTAACATTTATTAATTTATAGGTTATAGTGGTGGGAACGAGTAATGCAGTCAGTGCAGCTGACAAAGGCATTGCGCATATATATATATATGTATGTATATGTATATGTATATGTATATGTATATGTATATGTATATGTATATGTATGTGTGTGTATGTGTATATACATATGTATGTATGTATGTACATATATATTTGAAAATTGGTTCACTTTATTATCTAGTAAAACCGTACAAGATAAAGGTTAGCATACAAACCATTACAAATAATAAGTATAAAAATGAAAATATAAGTAACTATAAAACTAACCAAAAATGTAACAGCCCATGATGAGGCAAACGACCTACCTACATACGTGCATCTTTACACCTCACATGAGCCAAAGGCTCCTCTTACTCAAGACCTTCAACCAATCATCAACCTTGAAAGAGACACCAGAATATGAAGTCCATTACATCATGTTTATATCAGAATAGGAAGCAATGATACACCTCTTCAAAGCCATTTATAATCTATAGCATATGAGTGTAGTTAAATTTCAGCACCAAAACAGAGGTAAAGATTAGTAAACTTGCTGGTTCCAGTGAAGAGATGAAGTAAATATTACCATTTATACAATTCTAACACTGTCTTCAAAAAATCTAAGCTGCTCATGAATTCAGACAAATCCCATCTATCCATTTAAGTAATATCCAAACACTATTTTAAAACTCATAAACGGGTTCACATGAGGTTGAAATGACTAAATACTAATTAAAATAGAATGGATTGGATTCAAATTTCGGCCGATGACATCCATGAACTATAGTCTCCAGATACCAGTATTTTTTTTATTTTACTCACTGAAAGATTGTAGTACCACTCTCTTGTAAAAGCGGATGAAGGAAAAATGGTTATGTCTATAAACCCATCTGCTTATAAATTCAACAAAATATCATTTCGGCTAAAGATGAAGATTAGACATCCATGAACATAAAATATGGAATAAGCAAATGAATGAAATGGCTATGTCTTCAAATAAACCAAACTGCTCCCGAATTCAACCAAATATCAACTCGGCTAAATACTGAGATTAAAGTGCCTAAATATTGGACATTCATGAACAAATATGGAACAAACCAATAGTTACTTCTTCATGTTTAAAAGTGGTTTTTATATTTTTCCCATACCAACCAAACAACCAGTTCCACTTACACAGAAAGATCTAACCCATTGAAAAAACCAAACACTGAATATAACCAAATTTATCCCCAGAAATACATTCCATCAGCCCTTAAACAAATGGAACTGCATCTAAATCCAAAAAATTCAATTCCAGACACTAAATCTAGATGATGATTCACAATCAACTATGAATCAATCATAATATTAGAATTGACAATATGAATCCAAATACAATTTCTTAAACACATAGGAGATGATCCCAGTTAAGTGTCATATTTCATGCACCAGTAACTATTAATGTAAAGTGGTAAATCCTCTGGAGAACACAATATTATTGGGGATAACAGTTAGAATCCAAAATCCATAAGAGGTTTGAAGTTATGAAGAAGTCATCTGCTCCTATTAACAGCATATAACATTCATATCGTATATATATGGTAAAAACATATGTAACGAATATGATATTGAACCCATGTCTCTTTCTCAATTTCAAAACACTGAATAAATCTTTAGCCGCAATTTAAAACTATTAACAACTTATAACTTCAGACCAAAATCAAATGAAATCCTAACATATCCCCAATTTACGCAACTGTTCTACTAATCAGAAACCCACACATACCAGAATACGAAAATGGTGAAGAAACTGGAGAAACGGTTATGAGAAATCGGAAGCACTACACCATAATGGCCATTTGGCAACCCTTTTTTTGGTCAATCGCCAACACTTATTTGTGTTGCCGGGTAATAACAATAATAAGCGTTGCTATGCTAAAAAAGTGTTACCGAAAATACAAATTTATATATTTTTTATTGGCAACGCTTATATGGGTTGGTAGGCTTGGTTCGCGGGGGCAAAAAGGTAAACACCCATCAGTTTTCTTCGGTAACCCTATACTCTTCCATCCCATACGCTTTTCACTATTTCGGCCGCTTAACATGAATTACAAAGCGGGAATTATTTCGATTTCGATTTAGGGAAAATTTCGATTTCGATTTAGGGAAATATTTCGGTTTCGATTTCGATTTCGCAACGTTAACCAGGATTTCGATTTTGATTACAAAGCAGGAACAAGGATTTCGATTTTGAGGCAAGGAGGTCAAGGTCAGATTCGAGTTCAACATCTCCTTTTTCATGTTTGTGCTTATTTTTGTTCATTTATATTATCTATATTGTTGAAAAGTTCGGATTATCTGTTCTTTTTTATGTGATTGATATGAAACTAATTAGAGGATCCAAAAATCAAAACTATAGGGGTGAAACTCTTATTATTGTAGGGAGGGGATTCTTGGTTTTGAATGGCTACAGCAGGCAGGAGGACGTACGTGGCGTGCTGAAGTCTGCAGGGAGTGTTTTAATGAAGGCAGTGGTATTAAAATGGAAGCAGGCGTGGGAGCAAGTTAGAAGCGTTTATGGTTAAAGCATGGGAATGGGAACAGAGGAGATGGAAGAAAGGATCTGCCGTTGGACGCAAGAAGAAAACAGTGATGTGGCTTGGTATGACATCAGATTAAACATATTATTAGTGTTAATTAGCCTAATCTGTATTTTGTTGATCAACAAGTTTTGGTGACAAAGGTATGCACCTATGCACACAATATTTGCCCTTTTAATACTTACATAAATCAATAAATTTAGATACGATCAAACTTCTTTAAACTGTCTACGCTATGCATGTTAAAGATAGATAATATACCCGAACAGTCGACTTATTATCATGATCAAAATATAAAGCTTTCTAATGGTACACAGGGTGGAGAGTGGAATGGAGATGTGATTTCTTGCTTGATGAGGTCTAAAACAAGGCGAGATTCCACTAAATTTATGGGGAAATTTGAAGTGTTCTCTAGAATTCTTAGCAATGACCCAAAATTGAATCCAGGTACTTATTAAAGTCTTTGTTTCCTTCTTTTGTTTTTGGTTTCATAAGTTACTTTGGATTATGTTTTGGATTATATGTCGATTGCATTTTGTGGTGGTCCTGTTACTTTTGTTATAATTTTGTTTTCAACTAGCACATCTATGAATTAATGACTTGGTAAACAATACATATATCATATTTAACTTTAATGTTTCAAAAACATCTAGCTCCGATTAATCTTCGCCTAATGAATTAATTGATCGGTGGTCTATACTTGCCCATCAGTGTCCACCTAACAATTTTTTTACGAATTTGTGGAAACATTACCCAAGTTTGTTTTCCTTCGGAGGATCCAAATATTATTCATAAGTCTGACTGAATTATATATATGTTACTAAGCAACAACGTCACTCTCTTATTCTATATTCTGCTTATGAAACCTATGTTTATGCCCATGAAACCCATGTTTATGCCCATTATTCTATATTCTGCTTATGAAACTCAAGCTAGAAGCTTCTGTTTGCACAGCAGCTTCATGCTGCTGTGCCACAGCAGCTTGTAGCTGTTGTGCAAACAGCAGCTTGTAGCTGCTGTGCAAACAGCAGCTACAAGATGTTGTGCCACAGCAGCTTCATGCTGCTGTGCCTGCTACCCCATTTTGATGTTTTGATTTGTCAGAACTAATTATAGTCCATGAATTATGATGAGTTGATTGAGAGTTTTGATTTGTCAGAACTAATTATAGTCCATTTTGATGTTTTGATTTGTCAGAACTAATCAGACCTACAACTGTAAAAGAAACGAAGTAACACTGATTTTTTTGGGGTTTTTTGTATCGTTCAACATTTCAACTTTGTCATGTGTAAATACACGACCTTATACCAGGAAGGATTGCAATTGTTTTGAATACATTTACATATAATTAGAAACATGTGCAGTTTGTGTACATGG
Source organism: Allium sativum (assembly GCA_030737875.1). NCBI lineage: Eukaryota > Viridiplantae > Streptophyta > Magnoliopsida > Asparagales > Amaryllidaceae > Allium > Allium sativum. The sequence continues at coordinate 136,301 of JASFAX010000086.1, read as the reverse complement.
TAGTGAAAATGCTTTTGGTATGTACATGGTAGTGAAAATGCTTTTGGTAATCACATCAAAACTGAGTTTGCAAACTCAATTTCCGAACTGAGTTTGCAAACTCAGTTTTGATGTGGTCACATTGATAGATGCATTATAGTTCAATGCCTTAAAAGAATTTAGTTAACTTACCCAACAAAAACACAAATAAATGCCAAGCCAAATAATTGGTATTAAAATTATCTTTTGTAAATTGTCTATAGAATGTTATATTAATTATTGTTGTCAACTTTGATCTTTCTTGTGGGCCTTAGCAAATCCAAAAGAAAATATTTAACGGACGACGATTTGGAAGGCTGGACATAAAAGAAATTCGAGAGAAGTACTACATGTTTTGTATTCGGTATTTGTAGAATTTCATTTGTCTATTGAATTTTGCGACTTAATTATGTATCGAATTTAGCAACTTAGTTATGTATTATACGTGTATATTGTTAACTGATATTAATTCTATATCCTTACTTAATTATGAATGTTGTCTATTGGTATTCATTGAATTATACTTTTTAAATTGAGAATAATATCTATTTTGGATTCATATTAAATATCGTCTATATTATAATCATGTTAGTTATTGTGAATGAAAATCTTACAACATGTATAAGCGTTGCAAACAAAAATATTGCAACATGTATAAGCGTTGCAAACAAAAAACTACCAATGCTTATAAGCGTTGCGAATGAAAATATACCAACCCTTATAAGCGTTGGGAGATAAAATCTACCAACGCTTATAAGCGTTGGTACTGCATTGCCACGCCCCCGTAGCAACACTTATAAGCGTTGCTGAAATTGTTTGCAACGGTTATACTCGTTGGCAATCACCTGTTTTGGTGTAGTGGAGTGATTCAACACTTACGCCGACAATGCTAGATCCCAATTCCTCCAATGTCTTGTTCTCCGGCTTTCAAACAGATTTGAATAGAATTTGTGGATATGCTTTTAAGCACAAATGCGTCTGGGTGTAGGGTAGATCCGGAAATTTGGCCTTCGGTAATTGATTAAAAAAAATAGATCTAACTTCAAAAGTGAAATTAAAATTGAGAGAGCAAAAAAACTTATCAACGCAACGGATTACGATCTGTAAATCGTGTTAAAGGTTATCAGAACGAAATGAATAGGAAAGAAGAAGAAATTAGAGAATAGTAGAGGAATCATGCACAGCGAAATCAGGAGAAAATTCTCCTGTCGCCATTAAAGAGCCTCTTTAACTTAACAATGGAGCACCCCTTTGACCTCCCTCTTTTCCACCAGACATTCTCCCTCTCTCTCCTTTCACTCATTCTCTCACCTTTCACTAACTTAAACTAAAATAAATGTGGTGGAATCCAGGGAAGCCAGGATGCTCCATTTTCGAGGTGCCATTGAATGCTTGTCAATATATATATATATATATATATATATATATATATCTTCTTTATAATAATAGGAATACTTAAGAGATGGTGAAGCTTTTTTGGATTTTCAAAAAAGCCCTTCACACTTTTAAAACACTCTTACCGTTTACATTATTTCAACGCAGGGCAAAACGGTCATCGAACCTACCCATTTTCGCTGCCCACTATCTTCGGTTATCCCAATAACCTTCGCGTTTATTTTTTTTCTTTCCGCCTTCCTCTCGATTCTTCACGTCTTTTGTCTTCTTCGTTTCTTTCTTCCTAACCGTAAACTCGAAAATTTCGTTAATGGCATAACCATTTATTATCTATCTCTTCACCTGTTACTTCTTCCTCCGTTTCAGATTTGCGACTACCTGCTACTTTAGGTTCTCCGTTTCAGATCTGCGACTACCTGCTACTTCAGGTTCCTCTACACCACCACTTACTTTTGCTTTCTCCCTACATCTAGCAGTCTGATTCCAGATCTGCAACTGTACGAAAAGTTTGGACATTGGACGACTTCTTTTCCCATCTGGACGGTGTCACTCGAAGTAAAATCGATTATTGCTTCATTTATTTTAAGTTATTTTATGGTATTGCTGTACGCTAACGTTATGTTCTTGCTTTATGTTGATGTTTCTTCTTCAGACCTGTTGATTAACCTATTTTGCTGAACCTTGACGTTTCGTTTTAAGATTTGTCGGTTAACCTATTTTTTCTCATGTTTATTTTCTACACCTGATTAATTTACGTTCTTTTACGGTTTTGCTGTACGCTAACTAACATTATCTTTTTTTCTTCAGATCTGCAGATGAACCTATTTTTGCTGACGCTTGAGGTTTCTTCTTTAAATTTGCAGGTTAACCTAATTTTCTTGATGTTTTTTCTTCTATAGCTAAATCTTCATTTTCCTTACAATAATTATTCAATAATTATTTCTCCATTGGAAATCGACTGGCGACCTAAGTTAGTCCTGTGTGTAGCACAATTTATGAGTTAGTCCTATGTGTACCAGAATTTATGCATTTGTCAATTTATCCACTCCATAAAAATTGTAAATCACCCATAGATGTTGAATTCGCTAGATAATTGGGAGTGACCAATCATTTAAGGTGATTTTCTATCTTGAATATCAAACTCTTAATTATTACAGTAATTTCTTATCTAACACTTATTCTTTATTTTTGGATCCTAATCAAATTTTCATTTTTTAATCTTAAATGGGGGAGGAACTCTTTAAATTTATTATAGGCATCGTTATTTGTTGAACATAATGGACACAGTCGTACAAAACAAAGTATCGAGTTATGTGCAATAATTTTTGTTCGCTCTTTGATTTCTTTGTTTACTTAGTTTGTTAGGATAGTCAGCAGATATATCACAATTAAGCATAAAAATTGAAATTTTAACATGTCAAAGCACGAGAAATGGAGCAATATCCGAAGCTCAAATTTTGAAATGAGGACGTTCAGTCAATTATTTAGGTTTGGCATTGTGTCTTGCATTATTGTCCTTATCCAATCACTCAAATATGGAATAAATAAATTCGACACACATTGTTTCGTTAGATATAGTGCTTTGGGTTTATTCCGAATGTTGCAGCAATATATAGTATCTGAAGTATATGGTGCTCTGCTAAATATAAGTTGTGTATTATATGGTGATCTGCTAAATATAAGCAGCTCACCACGAAAATTGATATTTCTCAAACCTTTATACTTGTATGAGCTGGTAATTTAAGTCTATATGCGCTGAGTGGTTTTCTTTGGAGATGGAGAGCAGTATTGATAAAATTGCTTGGTTTTGTTGATATTGACACTCATGCATCTAAACATAAATGGAAAAGATATTTGGAAAAATGAAGATCTAAAATTGACTATGAGTTTGAGTATTTGTTGATAATCTATTTTGTTATAAATAATTGATTTATATACATAATATTTTTATTTTTTGGCAAGGCTACATAATATTCTTATTTGTAAAGAATTAGATTTGACTTCTTGGTTCAGCCATGCACTTACCTTTGCCCAAGATGATACTGCATTTTACCTGACACGATCCACGTAATTTCTAAGGTAGATATAAAGTTATCTTCTTCCTTCCAGAAGTTCTGTTTTCCAAGCTGTTCTATTTTTTTGGAACTGATAGTCTTCATATAAAATTCATGTCTTCTTTCAGTGATGTGGGCATAATATGATAAAAAAGTTTCGTAATATTTGTTGCAAATTACAACAACAGAGTATTTTGTGATGTACAGTTACTTATAATATGTATGCTAAATAATTACTTATGTATACAAGAAAGGAAAAAAACTACTGGCACGTTTTGTACATAACGTAAAAGCAAGAGAAGGTTTTGCTTTTCTTTATCTGAAACGAGTGTTCCTTCGTAATGATTATCATGTGCAATAACCAAAATGCAGCATTCAGATTTGTGAATAAACTATTATAAATCTTCTCTCAAAAAGAAAGAAAGAATCAAATACCAAAAAGTGCGGAGCTTATTGAAATCTTGCATGTAATAAAATCAAGAAACAGAAGGAAAAAAAATACTGGCCTCAACCTACCTCAATTTTTTCAAATGTTGTCTTACTATTTTAATGAGAAATTGCAAAACTTCTTTCATCACAATCTGGAACATATCTATCAACATGTCCCATTTAGTTTACCAAAAACTAAGATATTGTTTTGGATGTATAATTGATGTTTGAAACAGTGACGTGGGTGCTAACTTCTAAGTGTCTAAAGTAGCTAGGCGAATGGTATTCATTTCTAATGATATATAGAAGAGCATGGATAAGTGTTTTTGATTATTTGATTCAATCATAAGGTTCTGTGGTGCGTAGCTCTCACCCATCGACTGTCAAATAAACATTGAGCTTCAAGCATATGCAGTAATAGGAGCTTTACAAGAAGTTGAATCACCTAAAAAGAAAATGGTAGACTTTGGAATTAGCTTGAGATTTAGATATTAAAGCTGGATGAATTACTATCAAAATCTCAAATATTCACATGATTTCTATAGAACATGTTCTTCAATTGTTGTTATTATGTTGTACATGATGAGCAAGATTACAAATTCTTTGTGTGCTGTTACATTGTTGTAAATATCATTACCACAGTAATAACCAAAAATATGTGTATAACTGATCATGTTATACCAAATGCTGTAGTACACCTATAATTTGTGCAAATTACAAAATTGTACATCAACTTCGGGTAGGATTGAGATTACAGTTTATATGAATAACATAAATGATTTTTTAAATAATTTTCTATAGAATGTCGGCAACATCGTTGTCACTTTGCAAACTCTTTTCTTTGTAAATACACGTGCTGAGCCTTTGAGTAGTGATGTAATAGATACCAAGTGTCAAATAAGATGGGCGAGTTCACCCTAAAATATTGTTGTTCCGTTGAAAGCATTGACATATGTCACTATTATACTTTAAAGTTAAGTAATTGTTACTTTATTGTTTTCCAATTTTGTTATATAATTTTGTTGTCTTTGTGTTAGTGTTGGGTATGAAAACCATAATATTAAAGAAGTCATTAGTTTCATCATTATGCATGCATTATAATTTTATTTGCGTTTCAAAAGCATAAAAAACAAGAATACGTTACGGTGAAATCAATTCAAGCCCAATAGTATAACAAGTTATGTGTACATCTTTTTATTCTACTTCATATAAGAAGAATAAATTAGCTTACATATTAGTACTATCTTTGCATATCATAATCATCATTTCAATTAACAAATTTGTTCGAATTGTTCTTTGCACACAGTATAAACAATTAAAGCTGTTGATCTTCAACCTTCTCTCTTTCAAGGTAAGTACACAAACTCTAAATTCTTGACCTGTTGTTTTATAAATAAGTGTATAAAATATATCATAGTCTAACTGATATGGTGTGTATTTTGTCCGCATTGATTACACCATTTGACTGATATGATTATGTGTGCATTAAAGATGTTTGTGGATATTAATGAAAAAGTTGCACTACAGATGTGAATGGTTGATGCATGTATCTTTGTTGGTTATTTCATTCTATGCACGTGTCTTGCAGGAGGTACGACATCATTGTTGTTACTATTTTTATTATTTACCAAATGTTGTTTTGTTTATAAAATTATAATTTTGATTTTAATACAGTTTATACTTTTATTACAAAAATTTGTGAAGAAGACAAATTGTCCAGGGGCTATTGCCCTGTTGTTGATTTGCAAAAAAAATTAAAACATTTGGAACACTCAAAGCTAATGAATAGGTTTACGGATAATCGATATGTTTGAGAATTGAGTTGCTTTGCATGAGTATGAGTTGATTGTTCTTAACTATCAAATTTGGTTTTGAAATTATAGCAAAATAATTTGACCTTTTATATTCAAACATGGACTCAACAAATGAAGCAATAGTGATAGTATCACTATTTTCTTCCTGAAGGTTCATAAAATATTTTTATCTTTAACACATTCTATTTATATTTCACAGTTACTCTCTTTACAAGTTAATATTTTTTATGGTTTTAAGTAATTTGGGTAATATTTGATGTTTGTCATCTCAAGCCTAAAAATATCGAAAACAAATAATCATTTATATCTAGAATAAATGACACAACATTGATATATGTATATAATGCAAAATTGTTTTCAAGAACTATATATTACGTTTCCATTTGCTATATTTATGAAACAAAATCCCCTATAATTGGCATTTTTGGTTCATGATTTACTATTTTAACGTATATAGGTTCAACTCAAATGTGTTTGTCGGATTCATTAATTTTAGTACTTATATAGTTACATGCATCTTTAATGATAGTTTGGTTCACAATTTGTATTTACCACCTGACTTTTGAATAAGGATCCAATGTGCTAAAGCTGACTTCTGAACCAGGATCTAATGTGCTAAAATCTCAGAAAATTTAAAATGAAAATCAAACATGTAGGTTTATAAGTTGGAAATAAAGGTAGATTACCCGATTTCTTTTCCTTTTTACTTGAAAAACTCATGTGTTATTGCATTTTGATTAGTATTTGTATATAACGAGTTGCAAATTATATTTTTAGTAAGCCATTTTTAGTAATTAATTTGGGTAGTGTTTGATAGGTCAGCATTCTGAAGCTAAAAAACACCATGATGTTCTCAAGATTTTCATTTTGCGATATTTTTAGGCTTGAATTAGATAGCTTTAACTTCTTTTCTTTATTGGATAAAGATAATCAGTACTGCTTTCTTTTTTTGGCCTTCGTATATTTTATTATTATAACCAATATTATTTTCTGTTTATGACTATGATTTCAAAGTTAGCAACTAATTAATTTCTTTGTAGTCATTTCTGGAATGCTTTAATCATATATTTGAATCCCTATTAATGTATACTATTATCTGTATAAACCAAATGTTTGATAAACACCATGATGTTTTCAATATTTTCATTTTGCGATATTTTTAGGCTTGAAGTAGATAACTTTAACTTCTTTTCTTTATTGGATAAAGATAATCAGTACTGCTTTCTTTTTTTGGCCTTCCTATATTTTATTATTATAACCGATATTATTTTCTGTTTATGACTATGATTTCAAAGTTAGCAACTAATTAATTTCTTTGTAGTCATTTCTGGAATGCTTTAATCATATATTTGAATCCCTATTAATGCATACTATTATCTGTATAAACCAAATGTTTGAAAAATACCATGATGTTTTCAATATTTTCATTTTGCGATATTTTTAGGCATGAATTAGATAACTTTAACTTCTTTTCTTTATTGGATAAAGATAATCAGTACTGCTTTCTTTTTTTGGCCTTCCTATATTTTATTATTATAAGCAATATTATTTTCTGTTTATGACTATGATTTCAAAGTTAGCAACTAATTAATTTCTTTGTAGTCATTTCTGGAATGCTTTAACCATATACTTGAATCCCTATTAATGCATACTATCGTCTATAGAAACCAAATGTTTGAAATATGTTTTTTCTAGGACTTAACTGTATCATTAATTATGCATATGTTTTCTAATGCATAATTCTACTATGCTGATTGTGGATGCTAAGTGAAACCTAACACGTTTAATAAGCAGATAAAGTATCTTCCCATATGCAACAGACTACATAAAATTAAAATGGAATTTTAATATTGTATGGAATATGATGTACAAATAAAAACACCACAATCATGTAATCATCAATGATTCTTCTTCTACCTTTTTTTTAACTAAAATAACGCATTTGTTCTTTATTGTATTATCATGGCATCATACTTGCAATCTTACATAACATGCCATATTTTTGAATAAAATTCCCTTTATTAGGTATGCTGAAAAGTCATAGATTTGTGAGTAGTGGCAAAATATGGATAATGCTTGACAACGTAGGCACCGAATCATATTTGATTTTATCGGCTTGACCTGGATGTTTGGTCTGTTTTAATGTGTGATCTTCGTCTATCCCCATTTTTAGAAAGATGGTCTCTGTTTGGCTTGAATGTGACTATAAGCCATAAGGTATGCTGTCATATTTGATATTGTCTAATTTAACATTTAATGAGTCAATGTTCTTCGTTCATACGTTAAATTATTTTATAACAAGTTAATTGGTAAAAAAGATGATATTTGTGCTGTCATATTTGATATTGTGACTATAAGATATGCTGTTTGGCTTGAATGTGACTATAAGCCATAAGATATGCTGTCATATTTGATATTGTCTAATTTAACATTTAATGAGTCAATGTTTATTTTATAACAAGTTAATTGGTAAAAAAGATGATATTTGTGCAGTGTTATATTAATATCAACTGAAATTACACAAATTTATACATGTACCAGTTAACGTCAGTTATGTTACAAGTTCTTGGATCTGCTGATGATTGCAGTATGCATAAATATGTGGAAAGGTGATGGGTGTTGTGGAGAAATTTTGATTCAAGACCACTTAAATGAAAAATCCCCAACGCCGCGGAAAACGAGATCGTGGTAATAGTGCAAAAACAGCCAATCGAACAATCTCAATCTTATCCAAGCCAATCACAATCACTAAACAATGGAAATAATAAAGCAATAACGAGAAACTAAATCACATAGGGATTTATAGTGGTTCCACCGACGTCTTGTCAGTGTACGTCCACTTTGAGAGAGAAACCTTTATTAATATCAATAGAAGAGTACAAGAGATTGATTACAATGATCAAATTTACTAGAAAAATATGATTTCGTGGAGAAAAGAATTGAAGACGATTAGGATTGCCAAAACCCTAATTAGAATAAATCTTGATCTAATCTCTTGAATTTTTTTTTATCTCCTTTTGGATTTGATGTAGCTTATATAGACATAGAGAAGTATATGGAAATTCCTAAAATTTCCTCTAAAATTTCCTCTAGATCCAAAATATCCAATAGATCCAAAATATCCTCTAGATCCAAAATATCCTTTAGATCCAAAATATTCTCTAGATCCAAAATATCCTCCAGATCCAAAATATCCTCTAGATCTAACACATAATATCGCATACTTCAACACTCCACCTCGATACTATATCTGTCTACATCACAAACTCCAATGCACCCAAGCATTTCCTTCTATCTTCAATCAAGAAAGCTTGAATGTTTCCCCAATGAACTCCGTCATAGCCACCTCCCATTGCACTTCACTAACGAGTTCAGGCATAGCCCCCACTAGTCAATGAAGTGTTGAAACATCCAACTCCTAACCAGTCTTACCAAAAGGCAATGTACTCGGGAGTGAAAACAAGTACTTACCATGAAGATAGAACACCAACCTCTCACCGATACTCTTCTACATCCAAGTTTCTCTCTCAAATGTGCCACCCCGTGGCACCTAGCATCTCTCCAAGCGAATTAAGTTCGAGCAATGCTCGAACTTCCCAACCGGCAATGTCTTAGTGAACATGTCCGCCGCGTTATCCTTTGTGTGCCTTTCCAAAGGCATACTTGCTTGTCTTCGTCCATGGCTACTAGAAGTGACTCTCTCACTTCAATAGGCTTCGTTCGTGAGCTAAACACCAAATTCTCTGCCAAATGTGTAGCACTTTGGCTATCACATCGAACATCAATACTCTCATGTTCGAAACCCAAGTCACACAACAGTCGTTTCAAATAGAGAGCCTCCTTTGCCGCTTCCACAGCGGCTATCAACTCCACCTCCATAGTGGATAAAGCAACTACGGTCTGCAATCTCGATCTCCAACTAATGGCCGTACCACCAAGTGTGAAGACATATCCGGAAGTTGATTTCCTCCGATCCCTATCACCGGCGTAGTCCGAATCACAATAACCAACTAACTTGCAACTCAATCCATCACTACCATCAAAAACAAGACCATGAGATGCTGTGCCTTTCAAGTATCTCAATATAGCCTTCACGGCTTCCCAATGCGATTTCCCCGGATTAGCCATATACCGACTAACCACCCCGACAGCATTTGCAATATCGGGCCTTGTACACACCATGGCATACATTAAGCTACCAACAGCACTTGCATATGGCACCTTTGCCATATAAGCCTTGTCTTTCTCTCCGATAGGTGATCCCTTATCCGAAAGCTTCATATGTAAAGCTAAAGGTGTATTTAACGCCTTTGCATTCTCCATGTTAAACCGGCAAAGCACCTTCTTAATGTACTCCTTTTGAGTCAATCTCAACTCAAAACGCTTTCGATCCCTTACAATCTCCATGCCCAAGATCTTCTTTGCTTCTCCAAGGTCTTTCATCTCGAACTCCGCCTTTAATTTCTCTTTCAACTTGTTGATTTCTGCCTTGTCCTTAGAAGCAATGAGCATATCGTCCACATACAAGAGTAAATACACCCAACAATCATTTCCAAACCTCTTGAAGTAAACGCATGCATCCTTGATGCTTCGATGGAAGCCACTTTCAAGCATGAAATGATCAAATCTCTTGTACCATTGCCTAGGTGATTGCTTCAAACCATATAGTGATTTCTTTAACTTGCAAACTAGTTCTGACTTACCTTCTACAACAAACCCTTCCGGTTGCTCCATGTAGATGTCTTCATCCAAGTCTCCATGCAAGAAGACGGTTTTCACATCTAGTTGCTCCAACTCCAAGTCGTAAATAGCAACTAATGCAAGTAGTATCCGGATAGAAGTATGCCTCACAACCGGTGCGAAGATCTCATCATACTCCTTTCCTTTCCTCTGTGCAAAACCCTTAGCCACTAGCCTAGCTTTGTATCTTCCATCGTCCTTCATCTTATATATATCCATTTGCACCCAATAGCACGGTTTCCTTGAGGAAGTGGAACCAACTCCCAAGTCTGGTTCTTCATCAATGATTGCATCTCTTCCTCCATGGCGCAAATCGACTTCGAGCTATCACTCGAATCCATGACGTCATCAAGGTCCATTGGCTCATTTTGGACTACATGAAGAGCATAGTCCAAATTCTCACAAAAGCTAAGATAGTTCCAATCACCATATCTTTTGGGTGGCCTTATAGCACGCCAACCAACCCGAGTAGCAATACCATCACCCGGTCTTCCTTCAGCTCCACCTTGAACTGAATCTTCTCTAGGCTCGTGCACATCACCAACACTACTAGAGGAATCCTGTGGACTATGTGATGTAACATCAACCACATTCACCTCGCAAGCACCTCCAACAACTCTACTCTCTCTAGGTCTGAAAGTGGGAATAACTTCCTTCTCCTTTGATTCACCATGAACCAAATCCGGAACATCCGATGAGCCTTCATTCTCCTTGAACATAGCCGACTCATTAAAAGTAACATGACGAGAAACCATAGCCTTTTTCGTTTTCGGATTCCAAATCCAATAGCCTTTGACGCCATCCATATATCCGAGAAAAATCCCTTTGAAAGCTCTAGGCGAGAGCTTATCATTCCCCGGATCATGCACATAAACAGGACTGCCAAATACACGAAGATAACTCAAGTCAATGCTCTTCCCTTTCCACACTTCCTCCGGAATTTTGTTATCAATAGCCGAGCACGGAATTCGATTAATAATATGTACCGCGGTTGACAAAGCTTCGGCCCAAAATCCCTTAGACAAACCCGATGTCAATCTCAAGCATCGAGCTTTCTCTAGTAGAGTTCAGTTCATTCTCTTCGCCACTCCATTAGATTGCGGATCTCCCGGTGTAGTAAAATGCCTCCGAATACCATGATGCTTGCAAAAATTCAGAAACTCTCCAGAAACATACTCGCCGCCATTATCGGACCTAAGAACCTTCAAAGATTTTCCACTCTCATTCTCAACAAGAGCCTTCCATTCTTTGAATCTTGCAAATGCCTCCGACTTGGCCTTCATTAAATACACCCAAACCTTCTGAGAAAAATCATCAATGAAAGAAATATAATATCTTGCTCCTCCCAAAGAAGCTACAGGCGCTGGTCCCCAAACATCCGTGTGCACATACTCAAGAATCCCTATTAAATCATGTTTTCCTTCACCGAATGATACTCTAGTTTGCTTCCCCATGACACATTCCTCGCAAAACTCCAACTTGCTGAAACTCTCACCATCAATCATCTCTCTTCGACGAAGAACATCTAAACTCTTCTCCGAGACATGACCCAATCTCAAATGCCACAGACGTGTAGCATCTAAGTCACGAGAACTATCAACACTGACACAAGTTTCGCCTTGCACGGTCACTCCTTGAAGCAAATAAATACCATGAGTTCTAGCACCCCTCATAACCACAAGCACACCCTTCGAAACCCTCAAGCTATCACTCTCAATCGTGATCTTGCAACCTAAAGAATCCAACTATCCCAAAGAGATAAGTGACTTCCGTAGTCCCGAAACATAGCGCACATTAGTGAGAGTACGAACCACTCCGTCAAACATTCGAATTTGCATGGATCCAATGCCCTTCGACTTGCAAACTGCACCATTTCACATAACAATTGATTTTCCTTCCCGTTCAACATAAGAAGAAAAACAATTCCTATTAGGCGTCATGTGATATGAAGCCCCCGAATCAAGCACCCAATCGCTGCCCGAAACATTTGATGCTACTGCCGACAAAACATCTACGTCTCCCTCACCAACATCTCTCTCCACCGCAACTGATGAAGATGCTACTTCCTTCTTCCCCTTCTCTGGATAAACATTCTTCCAGTGACCAGGTTTCTTACATATAAAGCACTTGCCATTTCTTTCCTTTGACTTTCCTCTTCCACCGGGCTTCTTAGACTTAGAATGCCCCCGGTTTCCATTCTTCTCTGACTTTTCTTTCTCCACAAATAAACCTTGACCATTACCAGCACCACTACTACCATCACTCAGCTCCTTCATCTGATCTCGCAATTCCTCACTAAGAAGACCCGTCTTGACATCATTTAGAGTCAATGTATCCCGGCCATAGATCAAACTGTTTGAGAACCCAGTATAGCGCTAAGGCAACGAACATAGCAATATCATCGCCTTCTGCTCCTCCTCAATCTTCAAATCTACCGCCTTCATCTTCATTAGCAAATCATCAAACACATTTAAGTGCGCCTTTAGCGAAGTTCCTTCCTTCATCTTGTAGGTAAAGAAAGTCCGCAACAAGATCAGTCGATTTGTGAGTGATTTCTTCATATACAACTCCTCCAACTTGTTCCAAATACCTTTAGCAGTCGTCTCACCACTAATTTCGGAAATAACATTCTCTCCCATGGCAAGTTGAAGTGTAGTGAATGCCCACTCTTCCATTTCTTCTCGCTCCACATCTGAGATGTCCTCTGGCAATAAATGTGTATCAAACACTACGCGATGTACCTGATTCCGCCTAAGAACCGCTTTCATCTTCCACTGCCACTTTTCAAAATCATTATTGCCATTCCACTTGTCGATAACCAATTGTGAACCAGCAGCTGCATACGACCCACGTACATAAGGAGCTACACCACTTGGACCACCTGTTGATGGATTATTTGAACCTGATTCAGGCATTTCTATAACTATTTACCAACACAATGCTCCAATACCAAATGTTGTGGAGAAATTTTGATTCAAGACTGCTTAAATCAAAAATCCCCAACGCCGCGGAAAACGAGATCGTGGTAATAGTGCAAAAACAACCAATCGAACAATCTCAATCATATCCAAGCCAATCACAATCACTAAACAATGGAAATAATAAAGCAATAACGAGAAACTAAATCACACAGGGATTTATAGTGGTTCCACCGACGTCTTGTCAGTGTACGTCCGCTTTGAGAGAGAAACCTTTATTAATATCAATAGAAGAGTACAAGAGATTGATTACAATGATCAAATTTACTAGAAAAAATTGATTTTGTGGAGAAAAGAATTGAAGAAGATTAGGATTGCCAAAACCCTAACTAGAATAAATCTTGATCTAATCTCTTGATTTTTTTTATCTCCTTTTGGATTTGATGTAGCTTATATAGACATAGAGAAGTATATGGAAATTCCCAAAATTTCCTCTAAAATATCCTCTAGATCCAAAATATTCTCCAGAACCAAAATATCCTCTAGATCCAAAATATCCTCTAGATCCAAAATATCCTCCAGATCCAAAATATCCTCTAGATCTAACACATAGTATCGCATACTTCAACAATGGGTCTTACATAACAATGTAAGATGCGTCATTTTAGTTGGACCTTTTTAGGGTCATTTTTCAGCCTTTCATTATTATTGCAATATGTCCGAATAAATTTCAGAATTTATGACCAACTTTTCCATGCTTTTGCTTGATATGCTAACTATCAGTACTGCCTCGGCAAACGGATACATGAGCATGCCAGTACTATAGGATAGGATAATTCATGGCTATAATGCACGGTTTATAGTAAAAATACGTTCATATATTTCAACGTACTAATAGTTTTACGTATAACGATGATGACGCTTACTGGGTTGCTTGCTTTTCTCCCCCTGAAGTGGTATGGTATCAACTTTTATAACTCACCTCATTCATTTCCATCAGTCGTGTGTCAACTGCTATTGCTATCATTTTTCTATCCGTAGCTTGCAGAAGTTGAGAGAATTGAGGCGAAGTATATGGTTAGAAAATCTACTAAATAGTGATGCAGCTTCCACCTACCTGCCGTTTCCTTTTCTCATCAGTTTTAATTTGCGATTATATTCCAAAATAAAAATTTGTTGTGTCAGCTTTTTTTAATTGTGTTCATGTCTATACAAATAAGGACGCTCAATAATAATTGTTTGTTTTCAAATTAACTGGGTGGTGAACATTCTATTTTTTTCCAATCTGTGTTCTACTTTGACTTTGTACTTTTACACACGGTTGATTAGTGGTAATTGACCTTTCCTCCACTATAGCTAAAAGATTGTTTATCTATGCACAATTCTGACATTGAATATAACAACCGAATATCTCAAAATAGTTTTGCAGTTTTTTACAGCAACGTCATCAAGTTCAGCTTTTAAATTCGCATGCATTTATGCACCAATCCTGCTTTAATTCCGAACGTCTATGCACACGTCTAACGGACGTGCCTTCGTACTGGGGGTGTGTGTGTGTGTGTGTGTGTGTGTATATATGAGAAGCGATCGAGGGCACCCCTGTTTGTGAGCACCCCTTTAGCACCCCTGCCGGTCCGTGAGCTACGGCGATCCAAATAGAACGAGAATTTGTAGATGTTTAATCCACATATATTTAAGGACCTATCCAAAATTTGAGCTCGTTCCGACATCCGTAGCATATTCAAAATCTTAGCTCAATTATTCACCGTTCAGACATTTATTCAAACCGTTAAATTTAAACACCAAATATATTATTGTACGGATGTCGGAACGAGCTCAAATTTTGGATAGGTCCTTAAATATATGCGGATTGAACATCTGCAAATTCTTGTTCGATTTGGATCGTCGTAGCTCACGGACCGGCAGGGGTGCTAAAGGGGTGCTCACAAACAGGGGTGCCCCCGATCGCTCCTCTCTCTCTCTCTCTATATATATATATATATATATATGTGTGTGTGTGTGTGTGTGTGTGTGTATGTATGTATGTCTAAATGGACACAAAATACTGACACAAAAGTAAACACACATAATCTGGACCATTAGATCTTCCCGAGTTACACCTCATACATAAAGACAAACAAATCGTGTGGTCCAAATTTTGTGTATATAAATTTGTGTTCCTATAGCCGCTCCCTATATATATATATGTATATATATATATATATATATATGTGTGTGTGTGTGTGTGTGTGTGTTGTAGTATCTATTACTTTGACATACTAGTATGTGATGTACTAATGTATATGGATTCGATTATAGGAATTGAGATATGATTGTTACTTGTTATGTATACTATACTTGTTTCCTACTAATGCGAAATTCTAAATGTTTTAGTTAGTTTATACGGCTCTTTGTATACTACAACTTAACCATGACAATATGTCAGTGTCAATTCCCGTTCATAATGGAGATATAAGCAATGGGGTATGCCATTTTTTTATCAGAGCTAAGGTTTGGACATACGAGAGGGAATACTTGTATGCTTTTATAACCCTTATTAATAATGGAAAGCGGATATGTGTATATACCATTGTAAAGATAAGATAGTATAAATGAGTCAACTGGTAGAAATTGGCGCTATAGAGGAGGTAATATAAATACTTAAGTTTCTATATCTATAGTACAGGATATTGCAGCTACTCGAACTTCTACTTCAAAATTTCCGAAATTAAGCATAGAGTTTACAGGCTTAGAAAGTAATCATTTAAGGGATTGAGTCATTTATGGAAAAAAAGAATGGATTCAAATTTTGACAAAATATTTAATTTGCTTGGATAAGGAATTAAGGATTGGATGACCATGTTAAAAGAAAGCTTTGCCTCTTGGTATTTAACTGGAGAAACGTGTAATTATTAGTGGGAAATTGTAGTGACCAAGTCCACTGATTAGGAAATTACGTGGGTTTACAGACTTTGAGAAAAGATTTGAGTAGAGTTTATATCATAAAGATGAAAGGGAAGCGATACCTACTTAAAAGGTTTATCAACCTCCATGCATCAAGGAAAAATTATCATGGAGTATGCTAACAAGTTTGATGAACTAGAAAGTTTTGGATTCGAGCAGGTGGACAATGCATGGAAAAAAGCTAAGAAATTCGCAACATTAAGGGAGTTCCAATAAGATAGATTAAAGGTGTAGTATGAAGGGACAGCGTTGACGTCTGGAACGATCAAGCGATATAGTTGCACCCAAATAGAGCATATGAAGGGAACTGAATCAATGATCGACTTTAGCAAGTAATCTAAGGCGTGGTATATATTTTATTTAAACATATAATCATACAAGTTTAACATTACAGACAATGACATGTAATGTAAGTGTGTGGATTGCATTTTTCGTCAATTAGGAATTTCGAAAATGAAATTTTGTAAGCATATAATGCAATACTCTGTAAATTTTAGAAATTAATACAGAAGTCTATTTTAATAACTTTAGCTAAGAAGTGCAAAATTATGGTTTTTAGAACATAAGGATTAGAGGACAAGACTAGTGTTATTGTACGCAACTCTTTCTTTTATTTTTTTTATTTTTTGACAGAATAACATACTGGTTTATTAGATCAGAGTCTGTATGAAGAAGTCACATTGATTATTAGATTGAGGGTTTTGAAATGGGGTTATCCTCTTGAGTTCTGAATTTGAAATCTGATCACCCACTTTCATCTACTATTCATTTTCAAAACTCGCACGTACCTTCATTTTTATTATTGAAACTATTAGGTTACGTATAGAAAAGAGTACACAATTGGATAGGTTATTGGTGATCCTGAAAAACGATTAGGTTCTTAGTCTACCTACTAAAACTATGCGATAAAAAGGAAATTGGATAAAGAGTATATTTAGATAGGTCATCTAGTTTTCATCTAGCATCCCATTAGATTCTCATATCTGTTAGGAATGAGTTAGCCATGTAGGTATGTAGTCATCCTGATAAAAGTATAAAGTGGAAATAGAATGTCAAATTTTATTCATTTAGCATACATGCATTTGTCACAAATATTATGTGTAGTAACCATTGTGATTGTAGATGCAGAATTTGATTGATATAACCAAGAATGCTAGTAAGGGAAAAACCAGTAACACTTAGCAGTATAGTCTCACTATATATATATATATACACACACACACACACACGCATACATACATACATACATACATATATATATAGAGAGAGAGAGAGAGAGAGATTCCATGTTATCATTCACACTAGATTCATTGTCTAATCTAAAGTTTTTGTTTTTTCCCATTAACCATCAAGTACTTATTTGAGTACATCGGTATTAAGGTTTTCAAGTTAGTAAGTTTTGACGAATAAAGCTCCCTAGACATGCAGGAGTCAAACTTAGTTATATAAAAGTAATCTTTTGGAGTCCACTGTGTTATATTAAGATAACTGAATGATGTAATAAATTGTATAAGTCTATTTTAATAATTTTAGCTAAGAAGGGCAAAATTATGGTTTTTAAAACATTAGAATTAGAGGACAAGACTAGTGTTATTGCATGTAATTCTTTTTTTTTTTGGGCAGAACGACATAATTGTTTATTAGATCAGAGTCTGTATGAAGAAGTTACATTGATTATTAGATTGAGGGTTTTGAAATAGGGTTATCCTCTTGAGTTCTGGATTTGAAATTTGAACAACTGCATTCGTCTATTATTCATTTTCAAAAATTGCACATACTTTCATTTTTATTATTGAAACTACTAGGTTATGTATAGAAAAGAGTACACAATGAGCTAGATAGGTTATTGATGAGCCCGCAAAACGATTATGTAATTCTTAGTCTACCTACTAAATCTATGAGATAGAAAGGAAGCCAGATAAAGAGTATGTTCAGATAGGTCATCTAGTTTTCATCTAACATCCTATTAGATACTCGTATCTATTAGGCTAGAGTTAGCCATATAGGTATGTAGTCATCTTGGTAAAACTGTAAAGCAGAGATAGATGGTCAGAATTTATTCGTTTACCATGTATGCATTTGTCTGATCTCGAATATTATGTGTAACGACCATTGTGATTGTAGATGCATAATTTGATTGATATAACCGAGAATGCTAGTAAGGGCAAAACCCATAACACTTAGCAGTATAGTCTCACTAGATATATATTTATAGAGATTACATGCTATTATTCACATTAAATTCATCGTCTGACCCAAAGTTTTTGTTTTTTTCCCATTAATCCTCAAGTACTTATTTGAGTACGTCACTATTAAGTTTTCAACTTAGTAAGTTTTGACAAATAAAGCTCCCTAGATATGCATCTTTTGGAGTCAACTGTGTTATATTAAGATATCTGAATGATGTAATAAATTGTATATGTCAGTTATTAGTACTCTGATTGATGAAGATGACACATTCATATATATCATTCTTGGAGTGTTTGTGTTGTTATATTTTACCATAACCTAAGCTATGAGATTATGTAACGAATACGAAATATCATATTTATGAGATATCATTGACGTTTTGGAAATACTATCTAAAATTATTTTATATTCATGTGCCTTCAATTTTGATGCAGTTAACATATTCGTGTTCTATCATAGAAAATTTATAATTTAGATAAATGCAGTATTTGTAGTGTTTAATTTTAGGTCTTAAAATGTGGGATGTTATACTTTGTATCAGAGCACAAGGGTAGGGGGAAAATAGAGTTTGAAATTTAAATAGGTTTTGAAATATAATCCTAATGAATTAAGGAAGAAATTGTGTTGCGGGATAATGCAATAGTAACGTACTTATATTTGTTATATATAAACAAAATGATCCTATCTTTATTCTTCCATTTTTATTACTCTTAGACCGTTCTTCTCTATCTTACTAAAGTTCGAATACAGCTTTAAGAAAGTAACGCATAAAGGAAGGGAACATAAGAGTTGATCTTGGTGGAGGAAGCACCACAACTAATGAAAATGCCAAACACAATCCCAATGAAAAAATTAGGTCGTTTACTTACTACTAATTTGAGTCAGGATTGTATTTGACCGGTGAGCTATGTATTAGTTCTTTGTTAATCTATTGCAAGTTAAAAGCACCCGCTATGTTGGCTTGAGGAATGCTAGGGCATCAAATCCCAAAAATTCTTTTAATAATCATGCTAATTTGAGTCGGGATTATGCTAGGTTTGAGGGAAGCCATTTATTGAAACAAATGAAGTGTAAAAATGACTATTTCATTATAAAAGAATCTTTGCTAATTTAGAACAGAGTGATGAACAGAAAAGAAGATTGACATCCAGTCAATTATAAGGAGTCCCATTATATTGGTGGAATATTGTTATTGTTGGCATAGTGGAGGGAACCATGACCAGGGAAAATTTTCATAGAAGGTTCGAAAAAAGGTTCATTTCAGAAATTTCTACCTCTATTTTGCTTAGGACGTTTGTGGAGCTAGTGCAGGAAGATATGATGGCACGTGTGTATGCATCTAAGTTTGAGATGTTGTTCCATTTGGATATGCAACTATGGATATGGTAATCAAGAGGAATGAGAAGTTATCAAAGGATTAAAACCGAAGTTTGGTAGAGTCACTTTAACACACATAAAAGATCCATGTGATGTGATAGTATAAATGGCATTGTGGAATGAGGAGACACTTCCCTTCTTTAATAATAAGGCTGAAGAAAATCAAAGTGGATAGAATAATAAGAGGAAGTTTAATCCTAATAAGGGTGCTCAGAAGAGTGGAGCAAACATCAAAGGCAAGGCTAAATTTATTTGTAATAAATATAATAAGAAGTGATGATCGTTCCAGATGTACTTGGAGATCGACCGGATATGCGAGGGCCTCTCTCCTGTATTGGACATACGGGGCAAGGAATAAGGTGCCTCTGGTTTCGTTCAAACCCAGAACGAACTTGTAAATGGATGTATGCCTGACATCGGATTTCATTCTGTGTGATTGATAGACATCGGTTGCATAGCGTGAATTGCCTGTGTGGCATGCTGAGATGCAAATGATCAAGGCTTCTGTTGAAAAGCAGAGTCTTGTGGTTGATGATCAAAGCACGGCTTTAATATAGCATACCTTTGTGTATAGCGTTAATTCGCGAGCCTTACACCTCGGTGTGAACCAGAAATGGGAAAGGACATCAGGGAGGACATGTGTTTCCTTCTAGCTAGAAGTGGTGTCTGTGTTTTGCACACCCAGATGTATTACTTATATGGATGATGGATAGCAAGGCCTCTCGGTTATATCGGTCTCTGCGGAGTCGATGGATGGTATGGTCTATATACAGACCACTTTTACGCCCCATAGGGCGGGAAAACGTAGTGTTCAGGCATTTTAATCCACATCGAGTGGACCGGCCCTGATGATCCAAGGGTCGATGCGCTCTGACCCTGAGGCTCGGGCTAGACAGTCTCGAAGCGGTAAGGATGATTCCTTGCCTTGGTTCACAGATGGAAATCCAACTTCCAATACATGACATTCAGTTTTATTTGTAGAGCCTAGTATGGCGACATAGTGGATGGGGCACTATGCCATCTATGATTGATACATTTATACCTGAAGTTATTTTCATACACTTTACACTATAATAGTATCAAAATGATTTGTTTTAAACGTACCAAGCATGCTTGACTATTATAAGGAAAAACTCTATCCTTTGGCTTGCATTGCATTGTGTGATGGGACCTGAGCCTTATAATAGCTTCATTGTTCTTTATTTAGCATTGCGTTGTTTATTTTATGCACTGATATTCTTAGGGTAAACCGTTCTGTGCTATACGGCATGGTCCCTTGATTTACCTAACTTAAAAATCAAAATAATGACTATTTTAGTTCTCACACCAGTCACATGACTGACCTGGAGTTTATTGTTTTATCCTAAACTCTGGGTGCCCCTATTTTCCACATGGGCAGCTAGTAGTTTTGGTTTTGCAGATTTATATTCACAGAATCCTGGTTTACAGCTGGAATGATATTCGGAAAGCTCGGTATCCGTATATTCCTTTCAATTGTGTTTTGTATTATTTTCCGCTGCATTGTAATTTGTAAATCTCTGATATTTGTCTGATGTATAATATTTATTCATACTCTGTATATTCTTGTACTCTGATGGAAATCGTTGTAACAAGCAATGAAATGTCCTTCTGTTTGTGTTCTGATTTGTCGTGTTCTTAACTCAATCCGGGCTTTCCTTTACAGGGAAGTTCAGGTCGTTTCACATTTATAATTCCCTTTATATAATTTTATTTATTCTATATAAATCCTTTTATATAATTCTATTAATTTTATATAAATCCTTTTATATAATTCTATTCATTTTATATAAATCCTTTTATATAATTCTATTTATTTTATATAAATCCTTTTATATAATCCTATTCATTTATATAAATCCTTTTATATAATTCTATTCATTTTATATATAAATATTTCATTGTCAATATTCGGGTCGTTTCACATTTATAATTCCCTTTATATAATTTTATTTATTCTATATAAACCCTTTTATATAATTCTATTCATTTTATATAAATCCTTTTATATAATTCTATTTATTTTATATGAATCCTTTTATATAATCCTATTCATTTATATAAATCCTTTTATATAATTCTATTCATTTTATATATAAATATTTCATTGTCAACATCCACTTTGAGAATTTCCTTTTTATATCCATATTTCATATGGTATTTAAAATACCAAATAACATGACTATTGTCATCATAATCAATCATAGATTTTATGTCACATCGTATATCACAATGTATGAAAACAAACAGTATTATAATACTGAGTAATCCGGTTGGATCCCTTTAACCTGTCTCCCTGCATCCACATATGTTAAACAATATAAATAACATCGATTTCATTTCAATATGAAATATTCTGATAAACAGAATCAATATTTGATTAACGATTTATATTTATATCGTTATCTATAATTTCAACAAATACATCAGAAATTCAACCAAACAATCAACACATAACAATCAATCATCATTTATCAATACTAGATTATATTTATAAAAATATAAACTGTATAGAGTTAGTGAGATTTACTCACATTGGACGGTTATCGTTAAATAACGATAACTATCAGTTGATTTAGACAGACAATTTATTTCACTATAAATTGTGACGAGCTCCAATTCACTCCGAATCAGTTCCATTGTGTAGCTCTCGTCCATACGATCCCAACAGATCCTGTTTCATCAAATTTCGTTAACGTATGCGGAAGTTATGCTTTTTTACAAATTTAGATAAGCATTTAAATTATTTAAATTAATTTCTTCATAACATGGGCCCACCAATATTTGGCCTAACACCTTAAACCCAAAATGAATAGTCTCGTCCCCCTTCTCCAATTATACCTGATGTACATCAGCTTCTCAAAGGCCATTGCGTCTTCATTGCTTCTCAATTTTCCGATGTATTCTCCATGAAAATTCAAATGAAAAACATCATCCAACTCGACTCCAAAATCTCGTCAATCCCATACCATAAATTCCCAACTCGTTGCATCCTTCTTCCTACAATTTCAGAAATCCGCAACCCAGTAAACACCATTAGCCGACATTTCATCCCTTACTGCTCTTTCACTCTTTCACGGTTTACGAAATGGTTTCCACAACCATTCCTCATTTTGAATTCTCTATCACCTTATACAATTTTTATACAACTCGAACACCTTCTCCTCCACTATGGTTTCAGGCCAAACTCGCACCACTATAGTGACATTGCATCACTTTATCTCACGAAATACCCCATAGAAATCTCAGCAAACTCCTTTAGATGCTCTCAATCCAAATATAACCTTAAAAATTGGATCAAAGCTTTATTTATCATGAATCGATTAACCCTTGCTCCAACAGACTAACGCTGTGTAATTTGGTGCGAACAAAAACAAGTTTGAACTAATGGAAATTGGGATGGACGAGGAGAGTGACTTGTGAGGAATTCAAATATATTACTTTGGTGATTTTAGGAATTTTGTTTGTATTTCTTTTGATTTTCTTTCTCCCATTTTCTTTACTGTAGGAAGAAACTGTCGGCCATGATGGGTTTGACCAGAGAACAAAGTGATTAGGGTTGGAATGAAATGAGGTGTATTTAATAGATTTTAAATATTTTAATATTCGATTTAAATATTCATTTTTAATCAACCGCTATTTATATTTATCAATAAAAATTTCTGTGATCACATATGATACCCAAATATCATGAAAATGGGTATGCAGCTACAGTTTGACATTACAGACCTAACGAAACTTGTTTCGTCGAATTCCGAGTTCGTTTTCTCAAACAGCGTATTTTTAAAGTCAAATTATCGAATGTTTTTCATATTTGAAATCTCGTACGGCCACATACTGACTCCAAAAATCACAGAAATTGAAATCTAGCAATAATTTAATATTTCGGATCCAACAAAATTTGTTTCGTCGAAAATGGAGATCGTTTGTAAAGTTGGCTATTTTTAAAGCTCTAAATAACCTATTTAAATATCAATATATTTAAAAATAATTAAATTAAATATTAATAAATTAATATTATCATATATATTCACATAAGATATAATACAGCTCCAAAATATTCCTATCTAAATTTATAACTCGACATTTCAAATCCAGATTAAATCAGTATTCAATTTATATTGAAAATCCATTTATAATATAAATAAATCGTTGTAAATTATAAAGGAATTCCATAGCGACTTTTCAAAAATTTGATTTGGACATAAATAAAAATCTACACAACGAAATCTCGATTTTTCTCTTCCATTAGAAAAATATACTTCACCAGATCTGAACTTTCTTGTTTTACAGAGATCCGGCTTAAAACAGATTCTGTATATTCATTTAAAGTTCGAATCGCCAAATTACGAACTGCCGTGCCATTTCGAGCTCGATTATAATTATAATATAATTTATATGCTCTAACATCATTTATTAAATAGATTCGTTGTTATAGTTCAATTCTAAATTGAATTATATCTTACTAATAATCCAATTCACCCAATATTGCTATTTCAGCTATTTTTGATTATTCCAGAATCAAAAATATATTATATAATTATTATATAAGTTAAATATTCAAAGTTTATTTGACTTAAACCATTAAATTACCAAACCATTATTTAAATAATTAAATAAATTATTTATTATCCGTTAAAAATACGGGTTGTTACATTCTTTCCCCCTTAAAATAATTTCGTCCTCGAAATTGCTAAGGTAGAAAGCAAAACCTATTGACTGGTTAAAAATTATTTGTTTACTTAAATCCAGTTTCACTGAACCGATTTATTTTAACTAAATTATTAATTCATTTCTATTAATAAAAAATTTCAATAAGTCTGAAAATTTTCTATCACCTTAAATTTTCGGAAAATTTCGCCAGCACCTCCTTTGTACGGGTCAATCGGTACAACTACAACTCGCCTCTCTAGGCCTTCTCCAACCCAAATGAAAATCAAACAGCCAAATCGGCTCATAAAAATCTCATACCATATGAAATAAACTTATACCTTTTTGTTGGGCATATCATTATATCCTTTCCATCTGTTACCCATTCAGCATATACAAATGCCATCCTAATCAAACTCCAATCAATTTCAATCAATCAAATCTCAACACAATTATTCGCTTATATCCAAGCCAAATTTCATTCTCAACTCAATGCCATTACCAATTTCAACTCTTAACTTGCCAGTCCAATATAATTCCAGATTCCTATCTCACAATCCAATTTTACTTGGTATCATTCAATTTCAATTATCACTTAGCTGGCTTTACTTAATTCCAATTTTCTTTCACAAATTCATATTTAATTTGTTTTAATTCAAACAATCTTTCCCAGGGAATTTTAAACATTTTAGCTTTTCTAAAATCAGATATCCCTTTTCAGGATTCAAAATAACCTGCTTTCCACAAAACAATTCAAAAACAAAATCTTTGGTAGTAATCCGTCACTTAGCAACTCGAAAATGACACTGATGATGTGCCGTCATCATCAGGGTTATTTTCCAGCTATCGAAATGAGTTCAATACTATAACAATTTCAAAACCATATTTAAACACCTTCATTTTGAAATCACTTTCAAAATATCCTTCACAATGCTTGTAAACAATTTAAAATCTCCCAGGATTTTAAAATTCTCATATACTTAATCAAATTCCATTTACAAACACTTTTCATGTTTTTTTCTTCGAAATTTTAATTCCAATTCTGATTTAAATTCAGATTTAATTCATCTGATTTCATATATTACACTTAAACGAATTATAATTGGTCATTCATATAACCAATTCAATTTATAATCTCATCCGATTATAATAACAACCAACACATCCTATATATTATAGTAATTCCAATATATAGATTCCTTTTATAACAAAATATATTTCGGGTAAAATTATTTCATTTACCCTCTTTTCAAAACATACCATGTCGGTTCATCGTATTCAAGTGTTTATTAGCTCCTACCGATACAGTGGATCTAACTGATCGACCAGAACTCAATCAATAAATCTCCACAATATAAAATCATTTTATATTGAACAACAAATACGCGCTCATATATATACACTCAAACTCAATCTAGGGTATTGCTAACCCTATCTCTACTGAGTCACGCCACAGAGCCAAGGTAATTACATAACCTCTAGCTCTGATACTTGTAACACCCTGTAATTCTGTAACATTAAGTTTCACAAATTAAAGTATAATTAATTCTAAATGAAAGAATTAAGGGAAACGGTTATGCCATTGCGTTCGTCTAGAAATTCTGCTTGGAAACGAGTTCGAGTTTTCAAAAAATCGGAGTCCGTATGAGTAAGTTATGACCTTTCAAAGTTTCAAAATTTAATTAAAAAACTAAACAGCTCAAAAACAAGGCCAAATTCGAATTTCAAATGCACAGGCAAGCTAGGCAGGAATATTCCCGCCCAGGCCAGGAGGTCGACTATGTAGTCAACCACCCCAACCCGGTCGACACTGTAGTCGACCTGGGTGTCGACCTGGATACCCAGGTCGACTATGTAGTCGACCTAGGGGTCGACCTGCTTGGTCGACCTGACCTGCTTACTCTGGTCCTGGCTCGGTTTCTAGGGCTTGGTTGTGTCACTAGGGCTGATTTGTCACTTTCTGATTGGCTCCTCTTGGTGCAGATGGTCTGGATTCACTCTATGATCATCTTACGACTCAAATCAATCTGAAATTCTATAAATACAACCCAGTACTCAACCTAAATTCAAACATATAAAATAGAGCTAGAGCCATCGGCTGGAAGGAAGCCAAGAATAGCCTCCGCTTGAAGAAAGTTTAGAGACGAACAAATCTAATTCAAAACTATAAATCAAAGCAACGTTTATCTACCTAAAGGAAAGCATCTCAATTCCAGAACTCAGAATCCAGAATTCAAGTTCGTCGTTTGTTGTAAGTCAGTTATTTTTGGATTTGAACGTTTAGATCTATTTGTGGCATGAAATTAAATGAATATAAGAATATGCCTAATCCTTTCATTTGAATCGATGCTTGTTTATGCCTTTGGATCTAATTAAGAACTATTGTGATTAATTACCGATGAGACTGTGCCTATGCCTATGACGTTGAAACTATTGTTAATGGCCTAAGACTGTGACTATGAACATAAGATTATTGCCTATGACTGTGAACATAAGACTATGCCTATGACTATGAATGTGAACATAGGACTATGCCTATGACTGTGAACATAAGACTATGCCTATGCCTATGAATATGAACATAGGACTGTTGCCTATGACTACGACAAGGACCATTGTGACTAATTACCTATGATTCATGACCATGAAATTATTGCCTAGAATTATGACTATTAAATTGGATCTAAGCTTGACCCTCTATTCAGACCTATTCTTAATTATCCTTGAGTCTTGATTTTTGGGATTTTTCTATTAAGTTAGATTTATCCATGTTCTTGAACATAGACTGTTATTCAAACCCTTTCATGTTCATAATGTTATCAGATCTATGCCTGCGATGTTTTAGTCAATTTATTCAGTATATTTATTAGATCTGTAATTCGTGAATTTGGGATTATCATCTTATGCCCATTCTTATGCCTGTCTTTTCATGGTATTCTTGTTTATTCCCTTTTATCTACGAATCTAGATTGATCTATAATATAGACTGAATCACGATTACGCAAACGATGGGAATACGATTTGGGGCAGAACATGAAACTAATATGAATGTGATTGAAAGCTTGGAAGTTTGGTATAACATGAAATTTATATTTGGCACAATAAATATGTTGGCATGATCTGAATTGGCTATAATAGTGACTAATTTGCATGCATAATAGAATTGGGCGTAAACGGTAAATTGTTAATTGGCCGCAAAACATGTAGTTGGCATGTGAATCTAGTTTTGGCATAAATTGTAAAATAAAATATTAAATCTAGTTCTAACATGAATTGTAAAATTGGATATTTAATCTAGGTTGGGCCAAAAATGTAAATAAGAACATTAAGTCTAGATTAGGCTTAACTACTTATTTGGAACGCCAAATATATGGCATAGTGATTTTGGGCATGACTATTAAGGCGAGTTTGGGAAGGTGGGTTATAGCCTATCCTGATTTATAACCTGAAATTACATGAAATTGTCATGTTTAGCATAACCATGGTTAGTAACACTTAATTTGGTATAATCTTATAAACATGGTTTACAGGGAAAGTGGGCCACAATAATAAATGTTGACAATGTACAATAAAAGTGTAATTATGGCATAAGTAAATTAGGAATAATTTACAAGTAGAATTTATCCTAAATGAGAAATATGTACATTGTAGAAAATACGAATATGCCTAACCCGAGGTTAGATTGAGTTACGGTATAAGACTGCCCGGAACCGCCCGGCGAATCCAGCAACCGTAACAATACCTATCTAATGTGGGTGGTTAGAGCATTGAGCCCAAAAAAGACCCGAGGTTGGACTGAGTTGCGGTGTAAATCTACCCGGAACCAACCGGCACATCTAGTGGCCGCAACAATATCTGTCTAATGTGAGTGGTTAGTGCTTTAAATGAATAATTTAAAACTAAGAAACAGTTTAGCTAGACAAGTGGGTGAGTTTAAGAAAAGGTTTAACCGTTATAACATGTTAACTAGACTAGAAGGTGGGGTTAAGTAAAATAAACTTAGCTAGTTTAACATGACAAATGAATGGGTTAAGTTAACTTGAATTGACTAATGACACTTAACCAATCCAACTTGACAAGAAAAAGGACTAAGTAGTAAACCTTAGTTAAGAGGACTAAGTTGTAAACCTTAGTTAAGAAAATGACGGTTTAGAAAACTAAGTAGTAAACCTTAGTAAAGGGAACTAAGTAGTAAACCTTAGTAGAATACGAGAAGGAGCGAACATCCATCCGATCTTAAAGAAGGCTCCAACGAACTGGGGTACGAAGCACGCGGCTTCGAGGGGACATAAGGGTACTCTTGGTATCCCTCTGTGAGGCTGCAGATGATCCGCCTGGGCTCACAGATGTTAAGGTCTGCGTTAGAAGAACCAAGGGTATGCCTTGGTTGCAATATAAGGCAACCTAAAGACTAGGATGGACCAGCGTGATTCGGTGAGACCAGTATCCCTGTGATTGCAACTCGTCGTCTACCCACCATCTTGAGTCAATCGAGATACGTGAAACGGAAAGACGGAGAACTCCAACAGACCATATACTTGCTACCTAGTTATGGTTGCGGATGGCTATAGGTTAGTGGGGGCATAGGGGGCCTGCGTATAGTTCTCATTTTTCAAAGGTGTGCCTTTCATTAGTTGAGGGAGGGGTCAGGTGGGACCATAGCCACTGAAAAAACAGACCTTAGCATCTGCATCGGCAGATATCTGAAAGCTCCTGACCGAGTTCCGTGTTTCTTAATTTTCCCTGCCACGAGACTCGGGTCGCACATAGAGGACATGTGCATCTAGACAGCGATAACGATCCACAACACATACTTAGGAAAGTCTAGGAGCATATACCGCTCTGGGTATTGTGTCCTAGAGTAGGGGTGTCGTTCGATAGGTAGCGTAAACCCTAGTTGGACCTAGGTCGCGTAAACCCTAAAATTCGAGAAGCATTAGATAAGTCGCGTAAACCCTAGTTGAATCTAGGAAGCACTCGATAGAAAAACCCTAGATTAGATCTAGGTAATAAATAATAAATGTACGCCTGAAGGCAACCACAATTATAGGGTTTGGGAGCACGTTATCATTACTAGTTGGGTCACTAGTTATGTGGTGCAGAGATATAGAAACCAGAATAACAGGGTAATCGCAAAGTAGGGAAAGTATGGAAGCATATTCAGTTTACTAGTGTATTCAGCTTGTCGGTAGATCCAGTTTATCCAGTACATTCAGTTTTATCTTGCCTTAGCATATCTTGCGTTATCTTGTTAGCCCTATCATCATGGTATTGTCTTGTATTCAGTTAAATTCATGTCATGTTGTTTTTACCTATTCACATGCTGAAAAGTTACTGAACTTACCAGACTTTATGTCTGACTCTGTTTTTCTTTCGCTTTCTTGTCTTTCGTCCCCCCCCCCCAGGTTCGCAGGGAGGGAATATTACTACTTAGCTCAGTTTTCTTTTCAAGCTGAAGATTTGTCGAAGTTTTGCTTGGATTCTGTTTTCCATTGCTATGACTGGCTCAAGCTACATTGGGGAATATAAATGCTATTTTATGCTTCTTTATTTTGTAAAACAGATATTCTGGTATTGGAAAATAATTGTTGTACAAACTATTTGATCAATAAAGTAAAGTTCTATTTTCCACTGTTTAAATTTTGTCTGTCTTGTAATTTATCTACATCATTTACCTATAATGCTTCACAGAACTTAGTGCATTCCCTTTGTGAGTGACACTAACGAATGTGGGTGTTACACGTGGTATTAGAGATGAAGGTTACCGGATCAGATAAAAGATTTGAAAAATTATTTTCAACGGTTTTAAAAGATGCATTTTCAAAAGAAAAGTTTTGTTTTAAAGGCATATTCCCCAAAAGCCATACGACTATCTTCTGATCCTCTATTTGGATTCTTGTCCCCTTCTTTCTTGAGTCTTCGGGGCTCCTGGCTTTCTGGGAGGTAACCTCATCGCGACACGGTTCCGTAGGCTTGATAGGACTACGATACCTATCGAAGGGCAAAGTAGTGCCCGACTTCCATTTATAGCCATAGTAGTTTCACCTGCAACTAGTTTTCATTCAAGCTTTGAAGGGTTTTCCTTGCAATGGAGGCAGCTGTTGAGAAACTTGTCAATATGATTACACAGGGATGGTAAAAATGAGGATAAGGAAGTTTGGCTAGGGAACGCAAGGATGAGAAATTCATGGATATAAACTCGACTCACGAAGAAAGAAGGAATTATAAAACCTAAGATGAGAGGAAGTAACTTTTCCGTGGTATAATAGGGCAAGGACGAGGAATAGGATTTTCAGAAGGGAGAATGCATGCTTTCACCATCAGAATACCTGAGAAAGAGATAGTAAAAGTCTCTATTGAAAAAGTTTAGCTCTTCGTTTTGATCAACCAGTTAGTACTCTTTTGATCTTAGCGCTTCGCATTTGTTCATATCTATTTCCATAGTTGAGTCTCTGCACCTTAGTACCTGTAGAGTAGAAGATCCCATTAGTGTCTCAAATCCAATTGGTGGTTCGGCCCATTTACCTTTGGTTTGTAAGGATTTGAGAATAACTATATTAAGTGTTGGATTTAAGCGTAATGCTTATGTTTTTGGGCTATGGGTTGATTCTAAGCATGGCTTGGTTGGCTAGTAATTCTGAAAGGAGGGTAGTTAGACTTTTGAATTGCCTTGGAAATACCCTCGAGATTCCGTGTAAAGAGTCAGTTTGGCTTAGCTAGCTAGAATCGCTTAATGCATTTATCGACGATTTGCAATCCGTTAGGGTAGCCCATGAGTACGCAGACGTTTTCAATTAGGATTTACCCCTAAAACGCAGGATAGACTTCCACATGTATCCAGTTGACAATGAAAAGCCAGCTATTCGATCAACGACAGTTTTGGGAATGGAGGTCAAGAAGCTACGCAATCCTGAAGATTAATTAGATAAGGTACAGAGTAGTGAAGCTCAAGAAGATGCGACTTAGAAGACTGAAGATTAGATACACGCATCATACCCTATTTCTTAAGGGTACATCCTTGATCTCTTTTTCTAGGAATTTTATGCATACTTTCTAGCTTTTAAGGTATATCCTCTAGGGCGTATCATCGATCCTTAGGTAGAAGCCAATGGATGTAAACATGTATTTGAAACATGTTATGATTGATGGTTGCAAATGGTTGCTCGTGGATGCATATACACACCATAGGTGCTAGAAAGACTCAGTCACTTTCATATTGCATCTGCATATATGTATTTGCTTAACGGATTTAACTTGATATGTTATTATATGGATGTTGCATATGGATGAATGGCTATGCACACATGTAGTATTTACATAACTAGGGACGTTTGCATACATGATTGGACGCATGGCACTGACATAATTCACATTAAGGAGGTCAACAGAATCAGTAGACCGCCTGCTTTTGCATTAGATAAAGACATATACACACACTAGGCATATGGACATGAAAGCATTAGAAATCCTTTTTAAGGACAGTGAATGTCTGTGATTGAATGGTTGAGTAGATGGGTGATTGGATGGTAGGACACATTCTTCCTCACTTGAAGATTTCGGGGACGAAATCCTTTAAAGAGGGGGAGAATGTTACACCCTGTAATTCTGTAACATTAAGTTTCACAAATTAAAGTATAATTAATTCTAAATGAAAAAATTAAGGGAAACGGGTTATGCCATTGCGTTCGTCTCGAAATTCTTCTTGGAAACGAGTCCGAGTTTTCGAAAAATCGGAGTCGGTATGAGTAAGTTATGACCTTTCAAAGTTTCAGAATTTAATTAAAAACTAAACAGCTCAAAAACAAGGCCAAATTCGAATTTCAAACGCACAGGCAGGCTGGGCGGGAAAATTCCTGCCCAGGCCAGGAGGTCGACTATGTAGTCGACCCCCCCAACCAGGTCGACACTGTAGTCGACCTGGGTGTTGACCTGGGCACCCAGGTCGACTATGTAGTCGACCTGGGGGTCGATCTGCTTGGTCAACCTGACCTGTTTGGTCTAGTCCTGGCTCGGTTTCTGGGGCTTGGCTGTGTCACTAGGGCTGATTTGTCACTTTCTGATTGGCTCCTCTTGGTGTGGATGGTCTGGATTCACTCTATGATCATCTGACGGCTCAAATCAATCTGAAATTCTATAAATACAACCCAACACTCAACCTAAATTCACACAAATAAAATAGAGCTAGAGTCGTCATGCTGCTGGAAGGAAGCCAAGAATAGCCTCCTCTTGAAGAAAGTTTAGAGACGAACAAATCTAATTCAAAACTATAAATCAAGGCAATGTTTATCTACCCAAAGGAAAGCATCTCAATTCCAGAGCTCAGAATCCAGAATTCAAGTTCGTCGTTTGTTGTAAGTTAGTTACTTTTTAGATTTGAACGTTTAGATCTATTTGTGGCATGAAATTAAATGAATATAAGAATATGCCTAATCCTTTCATTTGAATCGATGCTTGTTTATGCCTTCGGATCTAATTAAGAACTATTGTGATTAATTACCGATGAGACTGTGCCTATGCCTATGATGTTGAAACTATTGTTAATGGCCTAAGACTGTGACTATGAACATAAGACTATGCCTATGACTATGACTGTGAACATAAGACTATGCCTATGACTATGACTATGAACATAAGACTATGACTATGACTGTGAACATAAGACTATGCCTATGACTGTGAACATAGGACTATTGCCTATGACTGTGACAAGGACCATTGTGACTAATTACCTATGATTCATGACCATGAAATTATTGCCTAGAATTATGACTATTAAATTGGATTTAAGCTTGACTCTCTATTCAGACCTATTCTTAATTATCCTTGAGTCTTAGTTTTTGGGATTTTTCTATTAAGTAAGATTTGTCCATGTTCTTGAACATAGACTGTTATTCAAAACCTTTCATGTTCATAATGTAATCAGATCTATGCCTGCGATGTTTTAGTCAATTTATTCAGTATATCTATTAGATCTATAATTCGTGAATTTGGGATTATCATCTTATGCCCATTCTTATGCCTATATTTTCATGGTATTCTTGTTTATTCCCCTTTATCTACGAATCTAGATTGACCTATAATCTAGACTGAATCACGATTACGCAAACGATGGGAATACGATTTGGGGCAGAACATGAAACTAATATGAATGTGATTGAAAGCCTGGAAGTTTGGTATAACATGAAATTTATATTTGGCACAATAAATATGTTGGCATGATCTGAATTAGCGATAATAGTGACTAATTTGCATGCATAATAGAATTGGGCATAAACGGTAAATTGTTAATTGGCCGCAAAACATGTAGTTGGCATGTGAATCTAGTTTTGGCATAAATTGTAAAATAGAATATTAAATCTAGTTCTAACATGAATTGTAAAATTGGATATTTAATCTAGGTTGGGCCAAAAATGTAAATAGGAATATTAAGTCTAGATTAGGCTTAACTACTTATTTGGAACACCAAATATATGGCATAGTGATTTTGGGCATGACTATTAAGGCGAGTTTGGGAAGGTGGGTTATAGCCTATCCTGATTTATAACCTGAAATTACATGTAATTGTCATGTTTAGCATAACCATGGTTAGTGACACTTAATTTGGTATAATCTTATAAACATGGTTTACAGGGAAAGTGGGCCATAATAATAAATGTTGACAATGTACAATAAAAGTGTAATTATGGCATAAGTAAATTAGGAATAATTTACAAGTAGAATTTATCGTAAATGAGAAATATGTATATTGTAGAAAATACGAATATGACTAACCCGAGGTTAGATTGAGTTACGGTATAAGACTGCCCGGAATCGCCAGGCAAATCCAGAAACCGTACTAATACCTATGTAATGTGGGTGGTTAGAGCATTGAGCTCAAAAAAGACCCGAGGTTAGACTGAGCTGCGGTGTAAATCTGCCCAGAACCGACCGGCACATCCAGTGACCGCAACAATATCTGTCTAATGTGAGTGGTTGGTGCTTTAAATGAATAATTTAAAACTAAGAAACAGTTCAGCTAGACAAGTGGGTGAGGTTAAGAAAAGGTTTAACCGTTATAACATGTTAACTAGACTAGAAGGTGGGGTTAAGTAAAATACACTTAGCCAATTTAACATGTTAACTAGAGTAGAAGGTGGAGTTAAGTAAACTTAGAACACTTAGCCATCGTAGAGTGCCAAATGAACAAGGTTAAGTTAAAACATGAAGGGACAATACTTAACCATTAGAACATGTGAATTAAACAGATGTTAGGGTTAAGTTAACTAAGAGAACACTTAACCGCTTTTGCATGTTAATTAAACAAAAGGGGCAGGGTTAAGTTAAAGGGAACACATAACCAATGCAAGGTGAAAGGGTGGGGCTAAGTAATAAGAAATACTTAACCAATATAACTTGATTTGTGGTAGGGTTAAGTCAACGTGAACTATTGGTAACACTTAACCAGTTTAACATGACAAATGAATGAGTTAAGTTAAATTGAATTGACTAATGACACTTAACCAATCCAACTTGACAAGAAAAAGGACTAAGTAGTAAACCTTAGTTAAGAGGACTAAGTTGTAAACCTTAGTTAAGAAAACGACGGTTCAGAAAACTAAGTAGTAAACCTTAGTTAAGGGAACTATGTAGTAAACCTTAGTAGAATACGAGAAGGAGCGAACGTCCATCTGATCTTAAAGAAGGCTCCAACGAACTGGGGTACGAAGCACGCGACTTCGAGAGGACGTGAGGGTACTCTTGGTATCCCTCTGTAAGGCTGCAGATGATCCGCCTGGGCTCACGGAGGTTAAGGTCTACGTTAGAAGAACCAAGGGTATGCCTTGGTTGCAATATAAGGCAACCTAAAGACTAGGATGGACCAGCGTGATTCAACGAGACTAGTAGCCCTGTGATAGCAACTCGTCGTCTACCTACCATCTTGAGTCAATCGAGATACGTGAAACGAAAAGGCGGAGAACTCCAACAAACCATATATTTGTTATCTAGTTATGGTTGCGGATGGCCATAAGTTAGTGGGGCATAGGGGGGCCTACATATAGTTCTCATTTTTTAAAGGTGTGCCTTTCATTAGTTAAGGGAGGGGTCAGGTGGGACCATAGCCACTGGAAAAACAGACCTTAGCATCTGCATCGGCAGATATCTAAAAGCTCCCGACCGAGTTCCGTGTTTCTTAATTTTCCCTTCCACGAGACTCGGGTCGCACATATAGAGGACATGTGCATCTAGACAGCTATAACGATCCACGACACATACGTGGGGAAAGTCTAGGAACATATACCGCTCTGGGTATTGTGTCCTAGAGTAGGGGCGTCGTTCGATAGGTTGCATAATCCCTAGTTGGACGTAGGTCGCGTAAACCCTAAAATTCGAGAAGCATTAGATAAGTCGCGTAAACCCTAGTTGAATCCAGGAAGCACTCGATAGAAAAACCCTAGATTAGATCTAGGTAATAAATAATAAATGTATGCCTGAAGGCAACCACCGTTACAGGGTTTGGGAGCACGTTATCATTACTAGTTGGGTCACTAATTAGGTGGTGTAGAGATATAGAAACCAGAATAACAGGGTAATCGCGAAGCGGGGAAAGTATGGAAGCATATTCAGTTTACTAGTGTATTCAGCTTGTCGGTAGATCCAGTTTATCCAGTACATTCAGTTTTATCTTGCCTTAGCATATCTTGCGTTATCTTGTTAGCCCTATCATCATGGTATTGTCTTGTATTCAGTAAAATTCATGTCATGTTGTTTTTACCTATTCACATGCTGAAAAGTTACTGAACTTACCAGACTTTATGTCTGACTCTGTTTTTCTTTCGCTTTCTTGTCTTCCGTTCCTCCCCCTAGGTTCGCAGGGAGGGAATATTACTACTTAGCCTAGTTTTCTTTTCAAGCAGAAGATTAGTCGAAGTTTTCTTGGATTCTGTTTTCCATTGCTATGGCTGGCTCAAGCTACATTGGGGAATATAAATGCTATTTTATGCTTCTTTATTTTTTAAGACAGATATTCTGGTATTGGAAAAAAATTGTTGTACAAACTATTTGATCAATAAAGTAAAGTTCTATTTTCCGCTGTTTAAATTTTGTCTCTCTTGTAATTTATCTGCATCTTTTACCTATAATGCTTCACAGAACTTAGTGCATTCCCTTTGTGAGTGACACTAATGGATGTGGGGTGTTACAATACCACTGTAACGACCCGGGGAATTTGCGACCTTGGTAATTAACATAAACTCAATGTCGACTATCCAAGCATCGGAAATACCAGATAGTTAATAGAAAGAAGTTAGAGGCTGAGAATAGATAAGATAGAAAATTAGAATAGAAGAAGAAGAACACAACTACAACAAGATCAGAGTAACACGAATCTCACAGTGGAACGAACAAAATATATTATATAACATAACTTCGGAATAAAAAAATATCGGTATGCAATACTGTTACCAGAGTACAACACTTACGACATAGCGGAAATAACAATTGCTATATAATCCTGAAGCCTCCTGCTCCAGCTCTCCAAGTATCTGTAAAATCCCGACTTCTTGACTGCCGGTACAAAATTGGGGACCCAAGAGTTTAGGGAAAACAAAACAAAATAAACTCTGGGTCAGTCATATGACTCGTGTGAGTAATCTCCAAACACTTGGTTTAACTTTTCCAAATCCTTATCAAATGCAATAATAATCATAAGACCGATCCACACATAAATATGGATGGTTTTTACCTTACGATAACCCAAAATATTTCTTAAGATCAATATTTTCTGATATTATAATAATGTCTAAATAAAGTAGATAGCAATCTAATAGAACGCTTTCGTATCACGCTCTACATATATAATATACAATTAAAAACCGCGGGCTCTTATTGGATAATGAATTTCCAACTATGACAAGGTATGGAACCACCTTCCGATCAGTGTACTCTAGAAGCGATACACTGGAGTTCAACAAGAATATCTTGTAACTCAGCCACACATAACCGGCCATTTCGCTTGAATGTTCTGAATATATTGTCACCTTACGGTTGGTATGCCAACATAACCGTTCCCGGGAGATACAGAATTGAAAGAAGTAACAAATATGAATATTCTCTAAATGGTGACAATATACCCTGATTGGATGCGACCCACTTAGCCATGCTGCCTGCCCGATTTCTTTCATTTCACAGTTGATGAGACTTGAGGTCATAATGTATCTTTTAACAGATCACTCCTTCATTTACTTTGATGCCACATCATCATACCCATCAAATCACAAATTGATTTCCCAAAAAATACCACGAGTGTAGGCTAAGAGAAACGAATTCCTTCGCCACCAAAGTAAATATGTTTGAAACGATCAACTTACACGATCTACCAGATATACTACGTCAAACATTCGTCCATTCAAGTTGTTCTGGGGCTAGACAACCCGAAGGCACTATTCTGTAAATCCATCTTAGGCAATTTCTATCTAGGATTTACTGAATAGCCCTTGCATAACTACGTCTTCAATTATCTTCATCATATTTGATTCGCAATGCTAATGCCATACGGAGGGGTTTTCAGATAATATATCTGATTCTGTCTCTCCGTATTGACAACGGAAATGGTCAAAATCTTTGATAGTCGGTGATTTAACTATCAAAGGAAAACATGTGTACAAACAACGGTCATATTCCCAAATTGAAATCTTACCGATCAATCATCATTTCATTTCCCAATTTCCCATTTATCATTTCCATATATTCATAAATTCCTTATTTTCTAAAATTAGAAAATATACGTTATTAACTTTGGAAAACATTTCCATTTCTGATTCACGCATCAATATCTTCCCACCTCTATTAGTCTCTAACCGTAAACTAGTAAGAGAACAACTTCCCAAGTATAAACCCGAAGGACGAAACCAACATCAGATTGATACCCAGAAAGCCATTCAACTCAACTAATTTATAGTCAGTTTCTAATTTCAGTAGTTCCATTTAAATTCCTAATTCAAACCCCAAATTCCTTTATAAAATTTTATTTGCAAAATATTTACTTTAATCTAATTTTTCACATGGAATGTGAATAATATTTCTTTATCTAACCAAACAATTTGATTTCGTATATAAAAACAATATCTTAAACCCAAATTCTATTTATATTTTTATTTGCAGAATTATTCAAAGAAATCTCCTTTTTATTTCTAAAACGTAAATCTCATTTATAATTCCCTTTATATAATTCTATTTATTCTATATAAATCCTTATATATAATTCTATTTATTTTATATAAATTCTTTTATATAATTCTATTCATTTTATATAAATCCTTTTATATAATTCTATTTATTTTATATAAATCCTTTTATATAATCCTATTCATTTTATATAAATACTTTTGTATAATCCTATTCATTTTATATATAAATATTTCATTTTCAATATTCACTTTGAAAATTTCCTTTTTACATCCCAGTATTTCATATGGTATTTAAAATACCAAATAACATGACTAGTGTCATCATAATCAATCACAGATTTTATATCCTATCATATATCACAATGAATGAAAACAAACAGTGTTATAATATTGAGGAATCCAGTTGGATCCCTCCAACCTGTCTCCCTGCATCCATAGATGTTAAACAATGTAAATAACATCGATTTCATTTCAATATGAAATATACTGATAAGCAGAATAAATATTTGATTAACAATTTATATATATATATTGTTATCTGTAATTTCCACCAATACATCAGAAATTCAACCAAACAATCAACACACATCAATCAACCATCATTTATCAATATTA
The DNA here is from genome assembly GCA_030737875.1 of Allium sativum. Lineage (NCBI taxonomy): Eukaryota > Viridiplantae > Streptophyta > Magnoliopsida > Asparagales > Amaryllidaceae > Allium > Allium sativum. Next base: position 96,954 of record JASFAX010000086.1, on the reverse strand, counting down.
GATTATATTTATAAAAATATAAACTTTATAGAGTTAGTGAGATTTACTCATATTGGACGGTTATCGTTAAATAACGATAACTGTCGATTGATTCAGATAGACAATTTATTTCGCTATAAATTGTGACGAGCTCCAATTCATTCTGAATCAGTTCCATTGTGTAGCTCTTGTCCATACGATCCCAACCTATCATGTTTCGTCAAATTTCGTTAACGTATGCATAAGTTATGCTTTTTTACAAATGTAGATAAGCATTTAAATTATTTAAATTAATTTCTTCATAACATGGGCTCACTTTTGCCCAACACCTTAAACCTGAAATGAACAAGACTGTCCCCCTTCTCCAATTATACCCGATGTACAACAGCTACTCAAAGGCCATGGCATCTTCATTGCTTCTCCATTTTCCGATGTATTCTCCATGAAACTTCAAATGAAAAACATCATCCAACTCTACTCCAAAATCTCATTAATCCCATACCATAAATTCCCAACTCGTCGCATCCTTCTTCGCACGAAATCAGAAATACGCAATCTAGTTAACACCATTAGCCGATATTTCATCCCTTACTGCTCTTTCACGATTTACGAAATGGTTTCCACCACCCTTCCTCATTTTAAATTCTCTATCGCCTTATACAATTTTTATAGAACTCGAACACCTTCTCCTCCACCATGGTTTCAGACCAAACTCGCACCACTACAGTGACATTGCATCACTTTATCTCAAGAAATACCCCAAAGAAATCTCAGCAAACTCCATTAGATGGTATCAATCCAAATATAACCTTAAAAATTGGATCGAAGCTTTATTTATCATGAATCAATTAACCCTAGCTCCAACAGACTAACGTTGTGTAATTTGGTGCGAACAAAAACAAGTTTGAACCAATGGAAATTGGTATGGACGAGGAGAGTGACTTGTGCGGAATTCAAATATATTACATCGGTGATTTAGGAATTTTTTTTTTACTTCTTTTGATTTTCTTTCTCCCATTTTCTTTGCTGTAGAAAGAAACTGTCGGCCACGATGGGTTTGACCAGAGAACAAAGTGATTAGGGTTGGAATGAAATAAGGTGTATTTATAATAAATTTCAAATATTTTAATATTCGATTTAGATATTCATTTTTAATCAAACGCTATTTATATTTATCATTAAAAATTTCAATGATCACATATGATACCCGAATATGATGAAAATGGGCATGCAACTACAGTTTGACATTACTGACCCGACGAAACTTGTTTCGTCGAATTCCGAGTCCGTTTGCTCACACAACGTTTTTTTTAAAGTCAAATTATCAACTGTTTTTCACATTAAAATCCCGTATGGCCACATACTGACTCCAAAAATCACAAAAATTGAAATCTAACAATAATTTAATATTCTGGATCCAACAAAATTAGTTTCGTCGAAAATGGAGATCGTTTGTAAACATGGCTATTTTTAAAGCTCTACATAACCCATTTAAATATTAATATATTTAAAAATAATTAAATTAAATATTAATAAATTAATATTATCGTACATATTCACATAGGATATAATACAGCTCAAAAATATTCCTATCTGAATATATAACTCGACATTTCAAATCCAGATTAAATCAGTATTCAATTTATATTGAAAATCCATTTATAATATAAATAAATCATTATAAATTATAATGGAATTCCGTAGCGACTTTTCAAAAATTTGATTTGGACATAAATAAAAATCTACACGACGAAATCTCGATCTTTCTCTTCCATTATAAAAGTATACTTCACCAGCTCCGAACGTTTCTTGTTTCACAGAGATCCGGCTTAAAATGGATTCTGTATATTCGTTTAAAGTTCGAATCACCAAATTACGAACTGCCGCGCCATTTCAAGCTCGATTATAATTATAATATAATTTTTACACTCTAACGTCATTTATTAAACATATTCGTTGTTATAATTCAATTCTAAACTGAATTATATCTTACTAATAATCCAATTCACCCAATACTGCTACTTCAGCTATTTTTGATTATTCCAGAATTAAATATATTATATAATTACTATATAAATTAAATATTCAAAGTTATTTAATTTAAACCATTAAATTACCAAACCATTAATTAAATAATTAAATAAATTAATTATTATTCGTTAAAAATATGGGTCGTTACACTTCCTGAAACTAACTAGCATTCCACCAAAAAACAAAATCGTTATATATTAGAGAGAAACTCTTCTTAGCCAATTCCAAATCATTTCTATTATTTTATCAAGAACTCATAATGTATTTTATCAACTTAACCGGAACACATAATCAGTACATCCCTATTTCAGAATAAATCTACTCACAATGATAATTTCAACAACATAAGCAAACCTGACAATATTCGCAATAATCAAACTTTAAAATGTACAAAGATCAATATCAGTTCATTGTCTTCCCTTAGGTTTCGATAATATAGTATTTCATATATAAGTAAATTTTGGAGAAATTTGAGATAAAGTGGAATTGTTACTCAAATGCGTTGCTCCTTTTATTTATTTAGTTGATTTAGAAGAGTGATCATTTGCATTGTTTACTACTTTAAAGATGGCAACGAACTATCTACAAAAGAAAGATTTATAGAAGTAATTAATAGCTTCATAAGGAAGATATATTTTCAAAATGATTATAAATAGACATATATAGGGTTCATTAGATGCATGAAAGGAAAAAAAAATCTTTCTGATGTTCGAGATATTTATCAAATTTTAGGCTTTTTGTTATAATCATTTGATGAATTAGTATATGTTTCCATTAGAGGAATTTGTTTGTCATTTTTTTATTTCTTATTTTTCTAGAATTTAATTATGTAGATATCCGAGGAAAAACCCTAGCTCACCACAAAGAAATTTTGGTTATGGAGGAGATAACTGTTGAAACCTTTATGAGAGAAATTAAGCATTATGAAAGGTGAAGATGGATGACTTCCTGTATCTCGGTATTCTTCGCCAATCATTATAGTACAATGGAAAAAGACCTAAGAAAATATATCAAGGCAAAGTGAGAAAATTAGATAAAAAGGTTGGGGAAGCTACTTGTTATTTTCTGAAGAATACAGTGTTTCATATTGCTGCTAATAAAACAACTACTTTTGAATTTTGAAAGAAATTTATGTAAAGAACTTTGCAACAAGCAAGACAATTATAATGGGATGACTGATAAATATAAAGCTTGGGAAAGATATGCCAGTTGCAGAACATTTCGATTATCTTTTGGAAATTATAAGCTTATTAATGGTTTTAAATTATAAGTGAATGATAAGAAATGGATTTTGATGTAAATTAGTTCAATACCGAATAGTTGAGAAACGCTTGTGGTTGCATTTAATAACTCAAATTCACATGAAGTTGCTTTAATGCGATCAGTGTTAGGTAGCATGCTTAAATGGAAGAAAAAGATAAGAAATAGAAAACTAATCTTAACACTAATAAAAGTGTATAAAAGGAGTACCACAACCTTAGAAACTACAAAAAAGTAAATAACACCAGATATATAATTGCTTAATAATACACATACGTCAACTTTTTTCCTTAATTATGCATACAGGGCTCGAATCATCATGCATTGAATTTATAGCGATTTTAATTTCTTCTAATGTAAACGGTTGAAGTAATACTTGTTCACCTCGTGTGTTGATGACATGACTAAATTGGAATAAAGGGAACTCTATGTTGATTGCGCCATTAAATAAAGAGCTAAAATGACCAATTGCTTCAGATGCCACTTCTTCATGTTTATATAAGAGATCACCATCAGCATTAATAAGAGTTTTAAGATAATTCGAAAACCTTTTGGAAGTCATTTTAGAATGAAAAATCTTGAATTTGTATCTCCATCCTGTAGCCAAGCCACATTAGATTTCTGCTTAAAACTCCAAAATTTGATATGTATTTGGACTAATAATGCTTGTTTTGCTTCTAACATTCGTTCATATAAAACCAGATTTTCGAAGTCAGAATCAGAAGCAATCCCACAATCTCTAAAATGAGATTTATCTTACATTAAAATCAAATCATCCTTAGGTCTATTTCTATTCCAGCTTTTTAACTTAGTTTTACACGCATGAAGGTTTTGTTGGAATGTATAGCTAGGAAATCCCCATACATTAGCCTATAACCCTCTCAATATATATTCATATAACCAGATTTGAAATGCCAATCATTCGAATATCTAAATAGAAATCCCTTCGATGTAGAAGAAGAAATAAGGTTTAAAAGAAAAGGATTATGGTCACTTGAAAGTTGTGATAATGAAAGAGCTTTCATGTCAATAAATTTGTGTAAATATGAATGGTTCACAAATGTTTTATCAATATTATTAGCCATACCTCTACGCCTCCAAGTAAAATTGAATCCAACTACTAACCAAGCTAGCTTGCAAAAGACAATTATTAAAGGCTATAATCTGTTGAAAAGGCACTGGAAGTCCACCTTTCTTATCTAAATGAGATGTAGAGTTATTGAAATCACCCATGAGTTCCCAATCACTACATATAATCTCAGATTCTCTAATTATATGCTGCCAAAGGATCTGCCTATTATTGAAACTATTTCTAGCATACACAATTGTAAAAAACATAGAAAGACCAATAATGTTCTCGGCTTGAACAGTTTAGGCTGATTAGATGAAGAGATAGTGCAATATTCCATACTTCAGAGTTCCATAATAACAGAATTATGCAAGAAAATGAAGAAGTACAATGTGGTATAAAATCCCAAACACTTGGAATCAATCTACCAAACAATTTCAACTTGACTTCACTAATTAGTTTCACTACAAGAAAATTGATTTTTTGTATCGATCAAAAACCGCTACCAATCATTTTTGGTGGCTTTTGATAATCGTTACGAGAAAACATGCCACTAAAAAACATTGAGATTAGTTGCACCTTTTATAACGCCACTAAATATTTATTTTTAATAGCGTTTTTTAAACGATATGAATTTCATTTTTGCAGCATCTATAAAACGCCACCGAAAAGGTTTCCTCACTACGATACTGTTTTAGTGGCGGTCATTTATCTTTTTTGTGGCCTTCAGTGAATGCCACCACAAAGTTTCATGATTACTTTAACCATTGATTTGTAGCGGTTTTTAAATGCTACAAATAAAACTAATATTTCATGGCATTTTTCTCTGCCATCTTTTGTTCCTAATTTGTATCATAATATTCTAGACATACCAATAATTTTGCCTCCAATTATATAACAACATAATACACAAGCACATACACTTTTGAACATAACATATTAAACAACCACAAAATACATACACATTCAAAGATCCACAAGATACATACACATTCAAACATCCACAACATGCATAAGTGTCTAAGTATGCATAACCATACATTTTCAGGGTTAGTATTTACAATAAAATTTCTCACAGTGAAGAATTAAAGAGAGTCCAATTGTGCATGCCTATTATCTATCCATTAGAGACTTCTATTTACTTAGAATAGACGGAGCAGAGATAAAATAACTTCCTATTAAATAATCAGTATTAGTATATGGAATGTTAGAAAATATTCATGGGGTATAACAGAAAATTACGTTAGTTATCCAAACTTGTACCATGAATAATGCTGCGCACATTTTATAATCAATTCACAAAATATTACAAATACATGAGTAAGAAGAATCCCGTTTAGCTCTATAACTTTGTTATTCACAGCAGGTACCTGAAATCAAGCTAACCAAACAATTATAATCTGAACTATAAATGTAAATATAGAGATAGAGATGAGCCACTACAGTAGTGCATACGAGTAAATAATAAGTAAAAAAGACCTTTATAAAAGAATTCCATCGATGAAGTTTAAAGAATCATAATAATTTAAAAAAAAGACATAAATCCATCATCGTGTGAACGACTTCTTCGTAACATTGATGCAAATGGAGCTCCATTCCATTTTTCATCCACACTAAGTGACTATATGGTTTAGCGATTAGTTAAAACTATACAACTTAATGCATATCATAATCAAGTGTTCTACCTGAACACGGGTATAAGAGTTATACTAAGTAACTGTCAACTTTTTATCATCGTTTATAAGAGTTATACTGGCATACCATGTATTAGATATCACCATTACATATCTGGGTTCATTTTGGAATTTTTATAGCATTTAAAAACTGCCAAGAACACGGGTATAACATTTGATTTCATAATATTCACAACTAGAAAATAAAGAGGCGCAACACATACTAAAAGAATAAAACTTACATCACTAAGCTTCTAACCCTGTAAAGTTATTCTTGAAAACTGACCTATAATTGATCTAATAGTTCAGAATGTTGCATCTAAGATACCATGAAATCTCTACACTTTGAAATCAACTAGTACATCATAAAAAAACTCCAACTATGACGTAGGACTCTCAACATTAAAAGTGTCGTAACAATGTTATAAAGAATAAGCAGTATCAGGTAACAGTGAACATATCGAACAGTTTCTATTGACTGATGACAAACTATGGCATGTAATATTTTTGATCCCTTCTATTCTAAGAGATTTTAGCCCTACCCCGGTTTTATGGGCAGTAATCACTCCAACACAAAAATTAGTAAAACATAGCAAAAAATGGAATAAACATATATAAGAACTCAACTGAGGTTACCAACAATAACTCTAATTTTCTTAACCCCTTGAAAGCATCTGGCATTAAGTAAAACAATAACCTTCTCCCTAGTATACTACTCACTGCAAATAAATAGAAGATGACATAAATCGTCGCAAAATGGTAAGGTAAATTAAACTGTGCCATAGCAAACAAAATTGTAAAATTATCAAAAATGGTACCTATTATCGAATGCGTAAAGTAACTTGCACGCACTAAATTCTTTCATGGACGAAGACAAACTTTCGTATCCTACCAGTCCCATTTAAGCTAAACAAACAATAGATACTCCCCAAAAAAAAACATAAATTAATGTACAAATAATTAGTCAACAATATGCAATTAGACAAAACTATATGTACTTGAGTTTTACTAATTCCTTGTTCCGATACAAGTTTTAGATAGATATCATGTTATATTTTTGGTTTAGTTAAGAAATCTTGTGCGCCTGTATTGATTCCTACTTCTCAACATCCTATCATATATTTTGATTTATAGACAAAGAAACTGTACCTGAGTTCCAATGCCAACATGTACAAAGGATTTACTCGACTTATGCTCAACTTGTACTCAAAATATTACCATCACTTTCTAAGAAAATAAATAAATAATCAGTAATAACATTACCTTTGGAAGTTGCAATAAGTATCAACAATAATCCCAAACTTCCCTGGTACGGTGTAACCATTTCTTCTATAACACCATCTTTCTCTCTAGGTTAAATACAAACTAACCCATCTATAAAATACTTCGAAGAAGGAGGGTTTTTTGTTCAATTTCCCACACCAATTCGTGTTTCTCTAGCATCATTAATATCAATATCGAGATTGCAAATACGGTTCAAGTTCAACTTAATTGTTGATGGCCTAACACAAATTATTGCAATCTAGATTATTGATATTAATGGGGAAAAAGCCTAAAACAAATTGTCTTCGTCCCCTCTGGGTGATCAGTTAAGAAGAAACTGAGTTACCCTATATAACATAATGCTTCTCCTGAGCCTACAAGGAAATTTTGTATGATATGTATCACTTATATAACAATATAATCATAAACATAACATATGTTATACATTCCTTGTACCGTTAACCAATGTAACGCTTGTATGAACATTTTTATGATAAGTACGACATTTTTATGATATGTAACATTCAGCACTGTAGAAAAAAGGCACAGCCAAGATAAACTTTTAAAGATCCTAACATCGTTAAGTAGTACTGCCAGAAAGTATATTCCAAAACCGTGAGGACGAGGTGTTCAGTAACTTTAAGATACTGCGACCAAATTCCAAGAAATCTAGGTCAATACCATTCTTACCTCCACGTATATGCATAGAACTCGTGATTTGGTTCTTATAACACGTGAATGTTCCATTTTCATGAAAATAAGTCATAGTATCCTAAAAATACTAAACACCCGCCGACATGGATATGAAATATACCTATTGACGGCACTACTATACACTAACAATGAACTTTGATAGAAGATCCTACCATGCTAGTGTTACGTTTTAAAGTAATTGTCAATCCATTGAATGTAGTCACTTATTTTAGTAACTCCCAAGATAAATCGATCTCGAAATGTTAGACCTCTTGGCCACAAAATTAACTTGCTTTAGTAACTCCCAAGAAATCTCAAAATGTTCACACACACTTGATATATACATCTAGGAATAAATGCATACTTGGTAAATACACTCCTCATAAACATATGCGCTCATGCTTCACACATAAAAACATAGTATTACCTGCACTATGTACGTATGTGTGTATATATGCTCATTTGCATATCCTAATGTCAAACACAAGTTATGAAGTTATTAATAATTATAAAGTGCCACTCTTTTAGCCTATCATTATTTAGCTATATTTAAAAGTAGTAATCTTTCATGTATATCACTATATATATATATATGTGTGTGTGTGTGTGTGTGTATACATATGTGCGTGTGTGTTTGTAGCGAGAGAGAGAACCCGGATTTAAATGTTCAATCACAACAGATATATGGCATATTTCAGTATTCATGTATACTCCTATACATGCAAATCAGATGGAATAAAACAAAATAATAACATACATAAACACATTCTAATATACTAGCATAATATCACATATTGCAAAACTCATATACTACTTAAGTCATATGCTGCACAATGTATATACTATGTAACTCATATATATAATTTATGAATTGCAAGGTTCCTATATATATTTTGAAAATTATATATGTGTGTGTAGTGTGTAGTATGCTTGCCGCAAGTACTCAATCAAGCAATTTAAATGAACATGTTAACTATAACGACAAGGAATTTCGCTCGATCCGAATCGATCGTTAAACCAACTTAGACCGTTCGAAACCCCTAATCGTTTTGAGAACAGGACAAATTGGAACGCAGACGGAAGAACATTTCATTGCTATTATAATAATTCCATCAGATATAAGAATATAAAGAGCATAAATGAATAAATTACATTCGATAAATATCAGAGATTACAATAAATTACATAGCAGCGGAAAATAATACAAAAGCACAACTAGAAGTGATACACGGATACAGAGCTTTCCGAGCATCGTTCCAGCTGTAAATCAGGACCCTATGAATATAAATCTGCAAAACTAAAACTACTAGCTGCCCGTGCGAAAAATAGGGGCACCCAGAGTTTAGGTTAAAACAATAAACTCCAGGTCAGTCATGTGACTGGTGTGAGAACTAAAACAGTTATTTAAAACTTTACTTTAAAGGATAGTAATTCAAGGGACCACGCCATATAACACGGAACAGGTTTCCTCCCAAGAATATTAGTGCATATAACAAAACAGCGCAATGCTCTTTGGAAAAATGAAGCTATTATAAGACTCAGGTCCCATCACACAATGCAACGCAAGCCGGAGGATAGGATTTTCCCTTATAATAGCCAAATAATGCTTGATACGTTTAAAACAAATCATTTGATACTATTATCAGTATATAGTGTCAAAACAATTTTCAATAATAAATATCAATCATAGGTGGCATGGGTGCCATCTATCATGTCGCCATACTAGTTCTACAATTAAAACCGCAATATCACGTATTGGAGATTGGATTCCGTCATGAGCCGAGGCAAGGGGCAAGCTCCTCTCCGCGTTTGAGACACTCTAGCAATGCCTCAGGACCCCACTCTGATCCTTTGGAACCTCCAAGGTCGGTCCTCTCTTACTTTTGAGGATTGATTATTCCTGAACACACGTTTCCGGGTCCTTACAGACCTATATCCGAGGCGCCTCATATCCAACAACAACACAGGTGAAAAGTATATAAATGTCAGGGCTGGTAGGTCACTGACACCACCATAGATAGAAAGAAACGTCATGCACTCCTTGGGTCCGTATCCCGTTTTTGACTCATACCGAGGTGTGAGGCTCGCGAATTCACGTTATACACAAAGCTACGCCACAAGGCCGTGCTTCGATCATCAACCACAAGACTTTTCTTTTCAACAGAAGCCTTGATCAATTGCCACTTACACGTGCCACATTGGCAATTCACTCCATGCGACTGATGTCCATCGATATACAACCTCTGAGCTCGTACGTCTCAGAGAAGGGCATTAAGAAAGAGAATAAATTCTCCGCCGCCAAACAGATGTATATTTAATAGAGATCAATCAACACAGAATAAAATCCAATGTCAGACACACAATCCATTTACAAGTTCGCTCTGGGTCTGAACGAAACCGGAGGCACTTTCCTCGCATATCCATCCATCTTCAAGTACGTCTGGACGATCACCAATTGTTTCCCTTATCTTGGGTGTACAGCCCAATCAAGATCATCAGTAATCACCCAAACGATGTGAAGACTTCCGGTCTTCAACCACCGTCTTCATCTTCGACATCTTATCGAACCGGTTATTCAAAATGGGTATAAACCCGGCCTTTCTGAATAACCCACGTATGTGATAAACAAACGTTACACAAACACAACAAACACCCCATTCCAATTCAGAATATTCTTTTATTCACAAAATCATATTCTTAGGGAAAGGTTCCCATTAATTTTATCCAAGATAAATTCTTCTAAATTTATTCTTTAATCTTCCTTTGGATATCATTTCAAACTAGTCGGGATTAGCGAACCACACCGAAGTAATTATTTATTTTATTTCCCCACCCCAACTTATTCATCACATGGAGCAAAACTGGTAATACTCCATATCTAGCACCACGGTGTTATCGGTAAAATTAATTACCATTTCACGATCAAATCTAATTAAAGATTTAACTATCGCTTTGGAGCAAAACTAGTGATACTCCATTCTCGATCACTTTTTAAATTTGATAATTCAAATTATCAATTCACATTTCAATCTAATTAAAGATTCATTAAAACTCCACTTAGTTTTAATCTTTTCAAAAATCAGCACCCCGCTTTTACTGGGTTAAAGAACCAGTGTCATCTAAAACACGATTTACGACAAAACCAAATCATATTTGATATTAAATACAAGGCTCTGAATAGAAAATATATCGTCTTATATTCAATATCAAATTCTGGAACCAACAAATATCGTATTGGAAATAACGATATAAAATATATCTTTCAAATTCCCATAACAATATATGTATAGTCACGAAATCGAACATTGAGATATTCCGAAGATAATTTCGATTCAACTCCAGCCTAATTCACATATTGGGAATATTGATTATTTTTAAAATCACTTTCAAATTCAATTTATTTATTTCAAAAATAAATTGATTTTAATTCTAGTTCAAAACTAGTTCATTTCAATAAAAAATTATTTTTATCTTTTCAAATACGGAATTTTTTCAGCCCAATTTTTCCCAAATCATTTCTTATGATTTTACACAAATTATAGATATTTTTAATAATTTTATCAAGGCCCGTACAGTCGATTTCCATCAACGGCCATCGAACTGCACTTACAGCGACCTTTTCCAAATTTGATTTGGACATAATTCCAAATCCAACCGTTAGATTTCAAATTTCTAATATTCATTGGAAAGCTCTATTCGATACGAACCCAACGTTTCCAGTTTTAGGAGAATCCGACGGTCGGATCTCCCGCAACGTCAATTCGAAGTCAATGGTCGAAATTCAAGAACTGCCGCGGCGCGTTCTATTCAGGCCATTATATATTATATATATATATTATATTTCGTCGATTTCCTTTTTAAAACGTATTTTATAAATCGTTTTAAATTTGTTTTCAAAACCATTTCAACAATATATTCAATTTCAAATCGATTTGATTTCAATTCCATTCGAATTCATTTCAATTTTTATTTAATTCGAATTCAAATTCATTTCATTTCAATTCAAATTCTAATTCGTTTCGATTCAATTAAATTTGAATTTACCTTCTATTTAATTCAATTCGAATTCAATTCGAATTCATTTCAAATTGATTTCAATTCAATTTCAGTTCGTTTTAAATTTCATTCAAAACGATTTCAATTCGTTTTAATTCAATTTCAATTTAATTCAATTTGAATTCATTTCTATTCAATTCGAATTCAAATTCACTTTCTATTCAATTCGAATCGAATTCATTTTCTATTCAGTTTAACTCAAATTCACTTTCTATTCAATTCGAATCGATTTCAAATTGATTCAATAAAATTTCAATTTGAATTTTAATCTAATTTAATTTGAATTTCATTTCAAAACATTAAATTTTGAAATCACTTTTCAATATTCATTATAAAACGAATAAAATCGATATAAATATCGTTCACGTCAAAATAGCGCGTCTCTAATCCACACGGCTTTATATTTTTCGAAAACTTCTTTATTCTATTCAACAAATGAATATTTATTCTATTCATCACATGAATCTATATTTCTTTCAACACACGACTATTTTTGTTATGTAAAATATTTTATAAAATCATGGTATCTATCGTTTGATTTTTAATTAGACTCCCCCGTGAAGTGGTTCTAATTTTAAATATGATAAAGATGTAAATTTTATTGTATAAAATATTTTACTCAACACATCAATAGTTTCAACTCATGAACATCGTCAACACATGACTATTTTTATATTCAACACATGAATTTTCCTTTATAATATTCGTTATTTTCCCGATTGGAATGAGGCCCAATCAATCACCATATAACGTTAATAATATGGATTCCATACAACACATGTATATAATAGCAGTGATAAATAATCAACCATCATCCAAAGTGCACCACACAACTGCATAAGCATCAAATATAAATAATCAACGCTTACACAGGCTGTCGACCAATCGATCGACATACAATGAAATAATTGGGATTAGTGTACGCCAAATTTCATCCCAACACCCATGTGGGGTTTCAAATCAACAAACACATATTTTTATTTGTGCAGTTGGGCGATGTGTAAAATTTATCCTCCCAATCAATATCAGTCAAATCAGTGTATATAAACAAATCCGCCGATTTGTTTATAAATATTTATTTACTCACATTCATGTTAAAAATTATATTTTTAACGATAATTTATTTATTTCTACCATCTACAATTTATTATCGATTTCACATCAACTTCACAAACAAATTTTCACAACACTTCAATCAAACAAACAAGCCATCCATGGTCTGTGGATGACGGGTGTCGGGTGCTGCTAAGCACCGTCTGCATCCTAGTATATATATATAACTAGAAAAAGAAATTTGAGTGAGAAGTTCTCACCAATAGCTATTCCAACTCCACGACACTTCCAATGTAGGGAGTCATCACTGCTCTCGCCCTTTATCACTTTCGTCGCCCGTAGCCACTACATATATAAAAATCGAATTTTTAACTCGCTATTCAATATATGAAAATTATATTTTTACTTCGCTATTCAATATATAAAAATTATATTTTTACTTCGCTATTCAATATATAAAAATTATATTATTACTTCGCTATTCAATATATAAAAATTATATTTTTACTTCGCTATTCAATATATAAAAAATTGAATTTTTACTTTGCTATTCAATATATAAAAATCCTATTTTTACACCGCTATTATATAGATAAAAATTCTATTTTTATAGCGCTACTATATATTTGTAAAAATCCAAGTTTTATCGTTTACTTCATATTTTTATTCTCTTCATTATATAAAAATTATATATTTTTATATTCTAAAACCATATATATAAAAATCAAATTCTTACAATGACGTTCTTAGACTAAAAATCAAATTTTTATATGCCATTCGTAAAATAAAAATGATACCTTTAACATCGTTGTTATTCATAAACAAAATCACGTTTTTATATAATGTTATTCAATAAAAATCATTACTTTTTAATCATGAAAACTAAGAAATAACAAATCATAACTTTTCATTGTTATTCGTATAAAAAAACAGATTTTTAGGTTGCTACTTAATAAAAAAAATTGATATTTATTGAACAAATAAAGAAAATAACATAAAAAAACTTACAGGGATACTAGGGGGAGGGCGCCGGCTTCTGCAGGTCGGAGGTGGGTCGTGGGGCCCGACGCGGCGAGTGAGGTGGTCGTGGGTGGCAAGGGGAGGGTCCGATGAGGGTTTGTGGGTGGCTCGCGGGTTTCAGAGGGCTAGGGCTTAGGGGAGGTTCTGGCGTGCGAGCGGTTGAAGGGGAGGGGTTATCGACGTCGGAGCGGGAGGCGGAGCTGTGGGTGGGGGCCAACGGCGGCGAGTCGCGATGGGCGGTGGTGGGCTGTCGATCGCGTTTGGTTTTTTTTTCCTAATTGAATTCGATTCTGAAAATCGAAGAAGGGGGGGCCTGAGAGGAAGTATGGAGAGGAGAGAGTTTTATTCTTTTAATTATTTTATTTAATTATGTCCCAAAAAGCAACTTTTATTTTCGACCTCTAAACGAGGCCCACCGCCTGTCGTCCATAGCTATTTACCCCCATTCCGAACACAATGGGATATGTATCGTAAGCTGATTCCGCTGTTACAATCAGTTTTCGTCAAAATCAACATATACTTCTATATATTGAATTTGAATGCGCATTTAAATTTATCGGGGCCACATACTAACTCTAGAAATTCCCAAAAAATATTTTCTAGCTTCGTATTGACGATACGGTCCTAACAAAACTAATTTCGCCGAATTGTGAGACTGTTGGAAAAATGGTCATTTTCCAGTCGATTAAAATCAACTAAAATTGGTCAAACACGTTTTCCTTTGCCACGCTCACATATTGATTCGGAAAATTATGAAATTTGGAACCTAGCAATAATTTGACATCACGGACCCAACAAAAGTGGTTTCGTCGAAATCCCAGGCTGTTTGCAAAATGTCTATTTTTAAGGGCCTGAATTCCATAGCGACTATTCAGAATTTTCAACTGGACATATCTTTTGATTCTTGCTATGAAATTTCAATTTTTCGGATTCATTGGAAAGATATTCTCAATTAGATTCTATTATTTTTGGTTTCACTAAAATCTGGATTGTTTTGCATCCAGTACATTCAATTGAAGTTTGAAATCGAATTATCGAACTACCGCGCCATTTTCAATTCTATTTATAATTATATATAATTATTTATATTCTAACGACGACGTATATAATATATACGTCGAATTCTATCAAAATAAATTTCTCGTCGATATTATTTAAAATAATCTGTTTTAAGTGTTCAAAATTCGCTAAAATTGCCAAAATAAAAATTTTAAACTGGCCCAGATTTTCTGGTTGTTACAATCTCTCCCACTTAAAACTTTTCGTCCCCGAAAAGGAACAAAGTCGAAAGTGGTTTGATCAATCAGCTCTACGTTCGATCTGGCTTCCATTCTCCAACTTTTCAATTTCTGAGAATTTTCAAATTCTTCAAAAATTTGGCTAACACCCTAAATTTTTGAAAAATTTCTCCATAACCTCCCCTGCAGCGGGAGCCACGGGAAAATCCCGAAATTTCCATACAGGCCTTCTGATCTCAAAAAGAAAAAGAAAAAGCCAAGCGGCTAGCCAATAGGCTCATAAAATCATCATCACCCAAACAAAACAGTAAATTATAGTAAACATGTACCTATTTGTCGGGCAAACATATTTTATTCTCTGCTCTAGCCTCCTTGCTATGACCTGTTCAATGTAAGTACATGTATATGGAAGCAAATGCGGCCAATTTTCAATACAGTTCAATATTCGGTTCAATTAGACTAAATGGTTAAAAATGATTAAACAAATAAACAAACAACACAAACATCAATCAATTAGTGAATTATCGTTTCAAATTCATAATTTTGATATATATACAGAAAATCATGTTTTTGATGCCAATTCACAACAATGTATTCTAGCTATATTTTGGTTCTCACACCAGTCTAATGGAAATATATAGGTATCACTCCTTCGAAATACGAACATAAATACTGATGATGTGGCCACATCACCAGAATTATCCCCGGGTGTCTAGAATGTAAGTCTATATCTATCCAGTATATTAAAACTTCGAACAAACGTTCATGACGCGTATACGCGAAATCTTTATATACTCGATTGTCCATTTTCAAAATAAATAAATAATCAAATACGTATAAAGCGATTTAAATTTTCAAAACAAAATTGGTTTCATTTGAAAAATATACTCTTCACACTCGTTCTAGGATACTACTGATCCTATCTCTAATGAGTAATTCTAATTGGATATTACTAATCCAATATCTGATGAATTCTTTCGTTTGGTTCTAACGTGTCTTGTTCTCGAGCTCTGTGAACCAAAGCTCTGATACCAACTGTAACGGCAAGGAATTTCGCTCGATCCGAATCGATCGTTAAACCGACTAAGACCGTTCGAAACCCCTGATCGTTTTGAGAACAGGACAAATTTGAACGTAGACGGAAGAACATTTCATTGCTATTACAACAATTCCATCAGATACAAGAATATATGGAGTATAAATGAATAAATTACATTTGATAAATATCAGAGATTACAATAAATTACATAGCAGCGGAAAATAATACAAAAGCACAACTAGAAGTGATACACGGATACAGAGCTTTCCGAGCATCGTTCCAGCTGTAAATCAGGACCCTGTGAATATAAATCTTCAAAACCGAAACTACTAGCTGCCCGTGCGGAAAATAGGGGCACCCAGAGTGGTTAAAACAATAAACTCCAGGTCAGTCATGTGACTGGTGTGAGAACTAAAACAGTTATTTAAAACTTTACTTTAAAGGATAGTAATTCAAGGGACCACGCCGTATAACATGGAACGGATTTCCTCCCAAGAATACTAGTGCATATAACAAAACAGCGCAACGCTCTTTGGAAAAATGAAGCTATTATAAGACCCAGGTCCCATCACACAATGCAACGCAAGCCGGAGGATAGGGTTTTCCCTTATAATAGACAAATAGTGCTTGATACGTTTAAAACAAATCATTTGATACTATTATAAGTGTATAGTGTCAAAACAATTTTCAATCATAAATATCAATTATAGGCGGCATGGGTACCATCTATCATGTCGCCATACTAGTTCTACAATTAAAACCGCAATATCACGTATGGAGATTGGATTCCGTCATGAGCCGAGGCAAGGGGCAAGCTCCTCTCCGCGTTCGAGACACTCTAGCAATGCCTCAGGACCCCACTCTGATCCTTTGAAACCTCCAAGGTCAGTCTTCTCTTACTTTTGAGGATTGGTTATTCCTGAACACACGTTTCCCGGTCCTTACAGACCTATATCCGAGGCGCCTCGTATCCAACAACCACACAGGTGAAAAGTATATAAATGTCAGGGCTGGTAGGTCACTGACACCACCATAGCTAGAAAGAAACGTCGTGCACTCCTTGGGTCCGTATCCCGTTTTTGACTCATACCGAGGTGTGAGGCTCGCGAATTCACATTATACACAAAGCTACGCCACAAGGCCGTGCTTTGATCATCAACCACAAGACTTTGCTTTTCAACAGAAGCCTTGATCAATTGCCACTTACACGTGCCACATTGGCAATTCACTCCATACGACATATGCCCATCGATATACAACCTCTGAGCTCGTACGTCTCAGAGAAGGGCGTTAAGCAAGAGAATAAATTCTCCGCCGCCAAACAGATGTATATTTAATAGAGATCAATCAACACAGAATAAAATCCAATGTCAGACACACAATCCATTTAAAAGTTCGCTCTGGGTCTGAACGAAACCGGAGGCACTTTCCTCGCATATCCATCCATCTCCAAGTACGTCTGGACGATCACCAACTGTTTCCCTCATTTTGGGTGTACAGCCCAATCAAGATCATCAGTAATCACCCAAACGATGTGAAGACTTCCGGTCTTCAACCACCGTCTTCATCTTCGACATCTCATCGAATAGGTTATTCAGAATGGGTTTAAACCCGGCCTTTCTGAATAACCCACGTATATGATAAACAAATGTTACACAAACACAACAAACACCTCATTCCAATTCAGAATATTCTTTTATTCACAAAACCACATTCTTAGGGAAAGGTTCCCATTAATTTTATCCAAGATAAATTCTTCTAAATTTATTCTTTAATCTTCCTTTGGATATCATTTCAAACTAGTCGGGATTAGCGAACCACACCGAAGTAATTATTTATTTTATTTCCCCATCCCAACCTATTCATCCCATGGAGCAAAACTGGTAATACTCCATATCTAGCACCACGGTGTTATCGGTAAAATTAATTACCATTTTACAATCAAATCTAATTAAAGATTTAACTATCGCTTTGGAGCAAAACTGGTGATACTCCATTCTCGATCATTTTTTAAATTTGATAATTTAAATTATCAATTCACATTTCAATCTAATTAAAGATTCATTAAAACTCCACTTAGGTTTAATCTTTTCAAAAATCAGCATCCTGCTTTTACTGGGTTAAAGAACCAATGTCATCTAAAACACGATTCACGACAAACCCAAATCATATTTGATATTAAATACAAGGCTCTGAATAGTAAATATATCGGCTTATATTTAATATCAAATTCTGGAACCAACAAATATCGTATTGGAAATAACGATATAAAATATATCTTTCAAATTCCCATAACAATATCTGTATTGTCACAAAATCGAACATTGAGATATTCCGAAGATAATTTCGATTCAACTCCAGCCCAATTCACATATTGGGAATATTGATTATTTTTAAAATCACTTTCAAATTCAATTTATTTATTTCAAAAATAAATTGATTTTAATTCTAGTTCAAAACTAGTTCATTTCGATAAAAATTTATTTTTATCTTTTCAAATACGGAATTTTTTCAGCCCAATTTTTCCCAAATCATTTCTTATGATTTTACACAAATTATAGATATTTTTAATAATTCTATCAAGGCCCGTACAGTCGATTTCCATCAACGACCATCGAACTGCACTTACAACGACCTTTTCCAAATTTGATTTGGACATAATTCCAAATCCAACCGTTAGATTTCAAATTTCTAATATTCATTGGAAAGCTCTATTTGATACGAACCCAACGGTTTCAAATTTAGGAGAATCCGACGGTCGGATCTCCCGCAACGTCAATTCGAAGTCGATGGTCGAAATTCACAAACTGCCGCGGCGCGGCGCGTTCTATTCAGGCCATTATATAATATATATATATATATTATATATTTCGTCGATTTCCATTTTAAAACGTATTTTATAAATCGTTTTAAATTTATTTTCAAAACCATTTCAACAATATATTCAATTTCAAATCGATTTGATTTCAATTCCATTCGAATTCATTTCAATTTTTATTTAATTCGAATTCAAATTCGTTTCATTTCAATTCAAATTCAAATTCTTTTCGATTCAATTCAGTTTGAATTTACCTTCTTTTTAATTCAATTTGAATTCATTTCAAATTGATTTCAATTCAATTTTAGTTCGTTTTAAATTTCATTCAAAACGATTTCAATTCGTTTTAATTCAATTTCAATTTAATTCAATTTGAATTCATTTCTATTCAATTCGAATTCAAATTCACTTTCTATTCAATTCGAATCGAATTCATTTTCTATTCAGTTTAATTCAAATTCACTTTCTATTCAATTCGAATCGATTTCAAATTGATCCAATAAAATTTCAATTTGAATTTTAATCTAATTTAATTTGAATTTCATTTCAAAACATTAAATTTTGAAATCACTTTTCAATATTCATTATAAAACGAATAAAATCGATATAAATATCGTTCACGTCAAAATAGCGCGTCTCTAATCTACACGGCTTTATATTTTTCAAAAACTTCTTTATTCTGTTCAACAAATGAATATTTATTCTATTCAACACATGAATCTATATTTCTTTCAACACACGACTATTTTTGTTATGTAAAATATTTTATAAAATCATGGTATCTATCGTTTGATTTTTAATTAGACTCCCCCGTGAAGTAGTTCTAATTTTAAATATGATAAAGATGTAAATTTTATTATATAAAATATTTTACTCAACACATCAATAGTTTCAACTCATGAACATCATCAACACATGACTATTTTTATATTCAACACATGAATTTTCCTTTATAATATTCATTATTTTCCCGATTGGAATGAGGCCCAATCAATCACCATATAACGTTAATTATATGGATTCCATACAACACATGTATATAATAGCAATGATAAATAATCAACCATCATCCAAAGTGCACCACACAACTGCATAAGCATCAAATATAAATTATCAACGCTTACACAGCCTGTCGACCAATCGATCGACATACAATGAAATAATTGGGATTAGTGTACGCCAAATTTCATCCCAACACCCGTGTGGGGTTTCAAATCAACAAACACATATTTTTATTTGTGCAGTTGGGCGATGTGTAAAATTTATCCTCCCAATCAATATCAGTCAAATCAGTGTATATAAACAAATCCGCCGATTTGTTTATAAATATTTATTTACTCACATTCACGTTAAAAATTATATTTTTAACGATAATTAATTTATTTCTACCATCTACAATTTATTATCGATTTCTCATCAACTTCACAAACAAATTTTCACAACACTTCAATCAAACAAACAAGCCATCCATGGTCTGTGGATGACGGGTGTCGGGTGCTGCTAAGCACCGTTTGCATCCTAGTATATATATATATAACTAGAAAAAGAAATTTGAGTGAGATGTTCTCACCAATAGCTATTCCAACTCCACGACACTTCCAATGTAGGGAGTCATCACTGCTCTCGCCCTTTATCACTTTCGTCACCCGTAGCCATTACATATATAAAAATCGAATTTTTAATTCGCTATTCAATATATAAAAATTATATTTTTACTTCGCTATTCAATATATAAAAATTATATTTTTACTTCGCTACTCAATATATATAAATTATATTTTTATTTCGCTATTCAATATATAAAAATTATATTTTTACTTCGCTATTCTATATATAAAAATTATATTTTTACTTCGCTATTCAATATATAAAAAATTGAATTTTTACTTTGTTATTCAATATATAAAAATCCTATTTTTTACACCGCTATTATATAGATAAAAATTCTATTTTTATAGCGCTACTATATATTTGTAAAAATCCAATTTTTATCGTTTACTTCATATTTTTATTCTCTTCATTATATAAAAATTATATATTTTTGTATTCTAAAACCATATATATAAAAATCAAATTCTTACAACGATGTTCTTAGACTAAAAATCAAATTTTTACATGCCATTCATATAATAAAAATGATACCTTTAACATCGTTGTTATTCATAAACAAAATCACGTTTTTATATAATGTTATTCAATAAAAATCATTACTTTATATTCATGAAAACTAAGAAATAACAAATCATAACTTTTCATTGTTATTCGTATAAAAAACAGATTTTTAGGTTGCTACTTAATAAAAAAACTGATTTTTATTGAACAAATAAAGAAAATAACATAAAAAAAACTTACAGGGATACTAGGGGGAGGGCGTCGGCTTCTACAGGTCGGAGGGGGGGGTCGTGGGGCCCGACGCGGCGAGTGAGGAGGTCGTGGGTGGCAAGGGGAGGGTCCGGCGAGGGTTTGTGGGTGGCTCGCGGGTTTCAGAGGGCTTGGGGGAGGTTCTGGCGTGCGAGCGGTCGAAGGGGAGGGGTTATCGACGTCGGAGGGGGAGGCAGAGCTGTGGGTGGGGGCCAACGGCGGCGAGTCGCGATGGTGGGCTGTCGATCGCATTTGGTTTTTTTTCCTAATTGAATTCGATTCTGAAAATCGAAGAAGGGGGGCCTGAGAGGAAGTATGGAGAGGTGAGAGAGTTTTATTCTTTTAATTATTTTATTTAATTATCTCCCAAAAAGCAACTTTTATTTTCGACCTCTAAACGAGGCCCACCGCCTGTCGTCCATAGCTAATTACCCCCATTCCAAACACAATGGGATATATATCGTAAGCTGATTCGGCTGTTACAATCAGTTTTCGTCAAAATCAACATATACTTCTATATATTGAATTTGAACGTGCATTTCAATTTACCGGGGCCACATACTAACTCTAAAAATTCCCGAAAAATATTTTCTAGCTTCGTATTGACGATACGGTCCTAACAGAACTAATTTCGCCGAATTCTAAGACCGTTGGAAAAATGGCCATTTTCCAGTCGATTAAAATCAACTAAAATTGGTCAAACACGTTTTCCTTTGCCACGCTCACATATTGATTAGCAATAATTTGACTTCACGGACCCAACAAAAGTGGTTTCGTCGAAATCCAAGGTCGTTTGCAAAATGTCTATTTTTAAGGGCCTGAATTCCATAGCGACTATTTAGAATTTTCAACTGGACATATCTTTTGATTCCCGCTATGAAATTTCGATTTTTCAGATTCGTTGGAAAGATATTTTCAATTAGATCCTATTATTTTTGGTTTCACTAAAATCCGGATTGTTTTGCACCCGGTACATTCAATTGAAGTTTGGAATCGAATTATCATACTACCGCGCCATTTTCAATTCTATTTATAATTATATATAATTATTTATATTCTAACGACGACGTATATACTATATACATCGAATTCTATTCAAAATAAATTTCTCGTCGAAATTATTTAAAATAATCAATTTTAAATGTTCAAAATTCGCTAAAATTGCCAAAATAAAAATTTTAAATTGGCCCAGATTTTCGGGTTGTTACATTAACATTTAAAATCAATGTTCAGATTAAATTCCAATCCATATAATTCAAGCAATCAACATATATATATATATATATATACACAAAACGGGTTCAAACCCCATTTAATTCAGATGCAAACAACATTTTCTTTCATACATACTATTATGAAACATTTATGTGTATATCAAGATCTAAATTTGAAGCATACGGGGGTCATAAGAATATAAATTTAATCTAGTATACTGTCAAAGCCCAGATTTCAAAAGTAACTTAAAAATCTAGATATAAAAACCATTTACAAACATTGCTTGCAGAAATCAACTGTTTTGGTTTGTGGTTGCAGACAGTTTGCAGAAACAACACGCAACGGATTTTAACAATTCAAAACCCTAAACGATAGGATCCAAATAAAATTATATAAATCAAGTTTGATTTTATACCTTTCGAGCTTTTGCGATTTCAGAAACTTGAATATGATTTGGAATTGAGTCAAATTGCTTTGTAGTGTCGCTGAGATGCACCGCCTCTACTGGTATCCATATGATCGTTAAATGATACTATCTTTACGAAATCGTATAGAACTAAGAAATAATAAGCGGTAGGTTGAAAGTGGTTAAAAGTTATGTTTTTACACGGAGAAAAACAAGAAAAGGGAACGAGGGTTAAAAGAATTTATGAGGGGAGAGGAATAGAGAATAGGTCGGTTACGTTTATTTTGGACACACAGACTTATTTTTATAAAGGCGGAATGTGAAATATTTTTTTTGCACTTATATTGGTGGTGAAAAAACTTTTTCTTCCATTTGAAAATAAACGCCACCAATTTTTGCAACAAAAATTCAATTTTCTTGCAGTATTTGTTTTCTACCAAATCAACAATAGTTGGTTTGAACTTAGTCAGAAGAGATAACACTTCTCCCATTCGATGAGAAGTGCTCATCCCTCAGAAATTCAAGTCAATATTGTCATTTAATTATAGAACTGTTCCTTAATTGTCTTTTAGGAGGAGCAAGAGGAATAAGCGTTTTAACCTTGTTTTTGCCTTTAAGAATATCCAAATACTCTATATTATTAGTAATACCTTCAGATGCATCCTGCTGTTCTTCAACACTTGGTATTTCATTCAAATTGTTGCAATGTGATGTAACTCTTCAGGGAGAATATTATTGGGTAGCTCAGAATCAAAGAAACCCAAATCAACATCCCGTCTGTTCTTATCTGAATCAATATCAGCTGCTTGATTATCAACATTGGATGAGCATGCTATATCCATTGAGTGCTTTGATATCTAGGAAGGATCTTTAGACAGCTCATGGATTATAGTTTTGTGTCCAAACTTCTTACATTGATCACATCGAGAAGGAACATATTCAAATTCAACTGCAACTTCCTTCATATGACCATTTTGTAGCAGTATGGGAATTCTATCAACCAATTTATGCTCCATATCAATACCAACAAGAATCTTAGCATATTTAGTGACTTTCTTACTAGCTGTATTATCATCAGTACGAATTGGATTCCCAATAAAATTAGCAATCATCGAAAAAGCTTTATTAGACCACATTTCCATCTCCAAATTAAAAGGTCTAATCCAGGTCTGAACCTTATTAACATTGAACTTCTCAAATTCGTACCCACGAAACCATTTGAAAACCATCAATAATCTTCCAAAATAAGAGTAAGTTGAAGTTCTCAACAACGATAAAAAATCAAACACTTCCTCAAATTGAACAGTATAATGAAAACCAATATGAACCCGAAAATTACCTCTAGGTTTCCATACCTTTAAAATGTATTCCTTCAATTTAATCACTGAAAGTTTGAAATCGATTGGATGTAGATCAAAAGTATTTTTCCATGAATCTGTAAAAGCTCTAAAAATTTCTTCAGGAGTACAAACATGATTATCCGAAGATTTCTGTAAAAACCAGGAAAATCCGAGCCAATTTAAAAATTTTATTTTGGCAATTTTGATGAATTTTGAATATTTAAAATGATTTATTTTAAATAATAACGACGAGAAATTTATTTTTAATAGAATTAGAACGGAAATATTCGTTTGAGTTGATGTTAGAATATAATTATTTATTTTTAATTATAAAAGGAATTAGAAATGGCGCGGTAGTTTGAAAATTCGATTTCAAATTTCAAATGAATGTACAAGATGCAAATAAACCAGATTTTAGCAAAACCAAAAATATTTGAATCTATTTGAAAATATCTTTCCAAGAATCCGAAAAATCGAAATTTCATAGCGGGAATAAAAAGTTATGCCCAGTTGAAAATTCGGAATAGTTGTTATGGATAATATAACCCTTAAAAATGGAAATTTTGCAAACGACCTCCGTTTTCGATGAAACCACTTTTGTTGGATCCAGGATGTCGAATTATTGCTAGATTCCAAAACTCATAATTCATGGGATTAATATATGAGCGTGGCGACGGAAAACTTGTTTTGACAGTTTTAGTCAATTTGGATCAATCAGAAAATGGCCATTTTTCAAACGGTCTCCAAATTTTATGAAATTAGTTTTGTTAGAACCGTATCGTCAATACGAAGCTAGAAAACAATTTTTGGGAATTTTTAAAGTCCGTATGGGGCGCCAGTAAATTTAAATGTTCGTTTAAATTTCAATATATAGATTTATATTTTGATTTTGATGGAAACTGATCGGAACAGTCAAATTGGCTTGCGAAACATATCCCATTGTGTTTGGAATGGGGGTAATTAGCTATGGGCGATAGTCGTTGAGCCTCGTTTGGGGTTCACAAGAAAAGCCAACTTTTTGAAAGATAAAATAATTAAATAAATAAATATATATAACTTCCTCCCCTCTCTCTCTCTCTTCACATTTGCAATCAACAGGGAAATAAAAAAACAGAAAAAGGGGCGGAGCCTCGTCACATCGGCCAGCCGTCGCTGGAGGTCGGCCTCCCAAGCGCCGCCTCCCTCTCTCCAGGGCCCCCTCCTCCCTTCTCCTTCTTCGCCCTATCCCCTCTCCATTTCCCCCCTTTTTTCCATGCCCAAGCCCCCCAAGTCGAGAAGATCCGCCGCCGCCACCCATGACCGCCTCCGTGCCGAGCCACCTCCCCCTCCTTCTTGCTCCAACCCCCTCTGTTATTTCCCTCCCCCTTCCCTTTAAACGCGAGCGCCACCACCCCCTTTTTGCCACCTGATAGCCCTCCTTCTTTTAAATCCAAATTGTAATTTCATCTTTTCCTTTCTTTTAGTTTTCTTTATGTATTCTGTTTATACATGAATAACAATAGAAAAATGTGATTAAAGTTTGGATTTTTAATATGATAAAAATATGATTTTTATATATGAAGTGACGATATAAAAATGTGATTTTTATCATATATATATATATAGCAAAGTAAAAATATGATTTTTATCGTTTGAATGGCAATGTGAAAACGTGATTTTTATATATTCATTAGCGATAGAAAGATTCGATTTTTATATATGTATAATGGTGATAAAATTATAATTTTTATTTTTTTTGGAGGAATTATAAAAATGTGATTTTTATAGATAAAAATATGATTTTTATAATGTCTTCATTATGATAAAGATGCGATCTTTATATGGATATCATTAAGATAAAAATTCGTTTTTTTTATATGAAGCGAAATAAAAATTCGATCTTTATATAAGAAGTAGAAATATAAAAATATATGAAGTAGAAATAAAAATATGATTTTTATTTATTGGAATGAAGCGATAAAAATATGATTTTTATATATGAACAGCGGGAAAATGTCGCAGTGGAATTTTGGGCATATCCGAACCGTTCAGAAATAGATAATGGAGGAGTGGAACCCAAAGGGGAGAACTCATAACTTTAATTTATTTTCTAGTTCGAAATATATACTAAGATGCAGACGGTGCTTAGCTGCACCCAACACTCATCGTCCACAAACCATGGACGACTTGTTTGTTTGTATGTTTGTTGGTTTTTGTTGTGACAATTGATTGTGTGATGTGGAATGGAATAAATATTTTATAGTTAAAAATATAATTTTTAACGTGTATATAAATAAATATTCATAAACAAATCGGGTGATTTGTTTATGTGCACTGATTTGACTGATATTGATTGGGACGATAAATTTTACACCTCGCCCAACTGCACAAATAAAATTCATTATTTGTTGATTGAAACCCCACACGGGTATTGAGATGAAATCGGACATAGACTAATCCCAATATTTAGCTGTATGTCGATCGATTGATTGACAGGCTGTTGTAAGCGTTAAATATTTATATTTGATGCTTATGCAGTGTAGAATGCACTCTGGATGATGGTTGACTGTGTTTGATTGTTGTTGTATACCTATGTGTCTGAAATCCATTTAAACCACATTATATGGTAATTGACTATGTCTGATTCCAGTTCAGAAAGAATGAATATTTTAAAATAACGAATATTTTAAAATAACAAATATTTTCAAATAATATTTAGAAAAGAATCAAAATATGGTTTTGATGTCCAATTTGGGATGGACAAGAAAATATTTAAATATATAAAGTCGTGTTGATTAGATTAACGCCATTTTGATGTGAACGATATTTATATCGATTTTATTCGTTTTTATAATGAATATAAAAAAGGAAATGATTTCAAAAAATAATATTCTGAAAATACTATCATTTATATATTAATGATATGGAATATTCAATTTCGATTTGAAATTGAATATGAAGTTGAAACTGTTTTGAAAACGAATTTAAAACGATTTATAAAATATGTTTTAAATGGAATTCGATGAAATATATATTATATATATTATATACAATATAATGGCCTGAATAGAAAGCGCCGCGCAGCGGCAGTTCGCGAATTTCGACCACTGACTTCGAATGGATATTACGGGAGTTCCGACCATCGGATTCTCCTAAAACCGAAACCATTGGGTTCGTATCGAAAAGATCTTTCTAAGGAATATTAGAGATTTGAAATCTAACGGTTGGATTTGGAATTATGTCCAAATCAAATTTGGAAAAGGTCGTTGAAGTGCAATTCGATGGCCGTTTATGGAAATCGACTATAAGCGTCTTGATAAAATTAATAAAAATATCAATAATTAGTGTAAAATCATAAGAAATGATTTGGAAAGAATTAGGATGAAAAACTCCATATTTGAAAAGATAAAAATAGATTTTTATCGAAATGAACTAGTTTTGAAATAGAATTATGATTCAATTATTTTTAAAATAAAAAAATTGGAGTTGAAATGGTTTTAAAAATAATCAGAATTTCCAATATATAAATTGGGAGTGGATTTGAATCGAAATTGTTTTCGGAATATTTCGATGTGGGATTTCATGATTATACGGATATTGTTATGGAGATTTGAAAGATATATGTATATTATTATTTCCAATACGATATTTGTTGGTTATGGTATTTGATATTGAATATAAGCCGGTATATTTTCTATTCAGAGCCTTGTATTTAATATCAAATTGGATTTTCGGTTTGTCGTGAATGGTATCTTTAATAATACTGTTCTTAAACCCAATGGAGTTAAGAAAATCAGAAACTGACTGGAGACTAGTTAAGTTGAATGGTTTCCTGGGTATTGATCTGATTTGGTTTCGACCTTCGAGGTAAACACTTAGGGAATTGTTCTCTTACTAATTTACGGTTAGAGACTGATGGAATGTGAATTGGGTTTGTTGTGAACTGTGTTTTAGTGACATTCGTTCTTTAACCCGATTTACAGTGAAATGGGATTTGGAATTTATGAATCTTTTGTTAAGATTTAATGGAGATTTCCAAAGTAAAGTTTTCCAATTTAACATATTAAATTGGAATTGAATGGAATTCGATTTTGTAATAATCGAAGTAAGCTTCTGTAGAGGAAGGCGGTTAATATATATGGAATTTAAAAGGCCTGGTCATTATTCCATTTATATTATCAGTTGGATATGGAAGTTTATATCGATTATATATATATATATATATCGATTTGTTTTCCATGAAGATTCCATAGTTAATGGAATGTGATTTTGGGTTGTCGTGAATGGTATCTTTAATAATATTGTTCTTAGACCCAATGGAGATAAGAAAATCAGAAACTAACTGGAGATTAGTTAAGTTGAATGATTTCCTAGGTATTGATCTGATGTTGGTTTCGGCCTTCGGGGTTAATACTTAGGGAACAGTTCACTTGCTAATTTATAGTTAAAGGCTGATGGAATGGAATGTGATTTTGGGTATGTCGTGAACTGTGTTTTAAATGACAATGGTTCTTTAACCCAGTTAAAGACAGGATATGATTTCCCAAGTTAAACAATCGTTAATATTGATTTTTGGGAAGATTAAAACCAAGTGGAGTTTTAATGCATCTTTAATTAGATTGAAATGATATCCAAAGGAAGATTAAAGAATAAATTTAAAGAATTTATCTTTGACAAAATTAATGGGCGCCTTTCCCTAAGCATAAGAATATTTTAATAAAGGAATATTCTGAATTGGAATGAGGCGAGTATTGTGTTTTTATAACACTTGTTTATTATATACGCGAGTTATTCGGAAAGATCGGGTTTATCCCATTCTAAATAACTGGTTCGACGATGTGTCGAGGATGAAGACGGTGGTTGAAGACCGGAGGCCTTCACACCGTTTGGATGATTACTTGTGTCTTGATTGGGCTGTACACCCAAGACAATGTAATAAGTGGTGATCGTCCAGACATACTTGGAGATCGACGGATATGCGAGGGCCTCTCCCCTGTATTGGACATATGGGGGAGGAATAAGGTGCCTCCGGTTTCGTTCAGACCTAGAACGAACTTGTAAATGGAGTGTGTCCAACATCGGATTTCATTCTGTGTGATTGATAGACATCGGTTACCTAGCGTGAATTGCCTGTGTGGCTTGCTGAGATGCAAATGATCAAGGCTTCTGTTGAAAAGCAGAGTCTTGTGGTGGATGATTAAAGCACGTCTTTAATATAGCGTAGCTTTTTATAGTGCTAATTCGCGAGCTTCACACCCCGGTGTGGACCAGAACGGGAGAGGCCTTCAGGGAGGACATGCGTTTCTTTCTAGCTAGGAGTGGTGTCAGCGTTTTACTAGCCCTGGCATTTTACTTATGTGGATGATGGATAGCAAGGGGCCTCAGTTATATCGATCATTCCAAGGCTGATGGTTTGGTCGGATATAACCAGTTTACGCCTTATAGGGTGGGGAAATGCAGTATTCAGGCATTTTAATCCACATCGAGTCGACCGGCCTTGACGATCCAAAGGCTTGTCTGAACGCTTGCCTGAGAGATGGTAGTCTAGATTGTCTCGAAGCGGTAAGGACGTTCCCTTGCCTTGGTTCACAGATGGAAATCCAACTTCTAATATGACATTTTGCGGTTTTAATTGTAAACCTATATATTGTGACATAGTGGTATGGGGAACTTATGTTGTCTGTGATTGATACTTATGATTGAAATTGTTTTGAAACTATCACTTATAGTAGTAATAAAACATGAAATTTTACGTACCAAGCATTCTTGGCTATTATAAGGTAAAAACTCTATCCTCCGGCTTGCATTGCATTGTGTGATGGGACCTGAGTCTTATAATAGCTTCATTGTTCTTTATTTAGCATTGCGCTGTTGTTTTATGCACTGGTATTCTTGGGAGGAAACCTGTTCCGTGTTATACGGCGTGCTCCCTAGATTAACCTAACTTTAAAATAAAGATTAGCAACTGTTTTAGTTCTCACACCAGTCACATGACTGACCTGGAGTTTATTGTTTTTACCTAAACTCTAAGTGCCCTATTTTCCGCACGGGCAGCTAGTAGTTTTGGTTTTGCAGATTTCCTGATTTACAGCTGGAATGATATTCAGAAAGCTCTGTATCCGTATATTCCTTTCAGTTATGTTTTGTATTATTTTTCTGCTGCTATGTATTTAAATGTAATTTAAATCTCTGATATTGTTCGAATGTATATGATTTATTCATACTCTTTTATATTCTTGTATTCTGATGGAATTGTTGTAATAAGCAATGAAATGTTCTTCTGTTTGTGTTCTGATTCGCCGTGTTCTCAAAGTCAATCTGGGCTTTCCCTTCTCTTCGGAGACCGGGGAAGTTACGGGTCCTTACAGTGGTATCAGAGCTTTGGTTTACAGAGCTCAGAGAAAAAGACACTATGGAACCAAAAGAAAGAATTCATCAGAGATTGGATTAGTAATATCCAACGAGGATGACTTGTTAGAGATAGGATCAAGAGTATCCTAGTACGAGTGTGAAGAGTGATATTTTTGAAATAAAATTGAAAACAAGTTTTGTTTTTAATATTTAAACTTTATTATTCATATTTGAATATATATTTTAAATTGAATGTGGACTATAGAGTATATGGAGATTTTGAATATACGTCTGATCCACGTGTATACGAAGCCTCAAATATACTGGATAGATATAGAATCACACTCTAGTCGCCCGAAGATAATCCTGATGATAGCAGCTGCATCATCAGAATTTGTGTTTGAGTTTCGAAAGTGGGATATTTATATAATTCCAATTGGCTGGTGTGAGAACCAAAATTAGATAGGGCTCATTGTTGTGATTTGGCATCAAAAACTTGATTTTTTGTATATATATGTTAAAATTATGAATTTGAAACGTTAATTCACTAATTTATTGATGGTTGAGTTGTATGATTATTTGTTAACTAATAAAACCATTATGTGAACGAACGGTAATTATAACCAAACTGTATCGAATTTTGAACTGAATTGAAAATTGTTTGGAAATGCATACATGTACATGTATATACATTGAACAGGTCATAGCAAGGAGGCTAGAGAAGAGGAATAAAATTGTTTGCCCGTCAAATAGGTACATGTTTATTGTATTTCTTGGGGTTTTTTATGATTTTATGAGCAGATTGGCTAGCCGCTTGGTTGTTTATTTTTCTTTTTGATTGGAGAGGCCTGTGTGGTGGTTTGGGGATTTTTCCGGTGCTCCTGTACAAAGGAGGTTATGGCGAAAATTTAGGGTTTTAGCCAAATTTTTTGAAAAATTTGAAAAGTTCTTAGAAACTGAAAAGTTGAAGAATTTAAGCCATAATTAAAATAATGAAAGTTGAGTTGGTTTGTTTAACAGCTTTTAGCTCCGTTCCTTTTCGGGGACGAAAAGATTTTAAGTGGGGGAGATTGTAACCCTGAAAATCCGAGCCAATTTAAAAATTTTATTTTGGCAATTTTGATGAATTGTAAATATTTAAAATGATTTATTTTAAATAATAACGATGGGAAATTTATTTTGAATAGAATTAGAACGGAAATATTCGTTTGAGTTGACGTTAGAATATAATTATTTATTTTAATTATAAAAGGAATTAGAAATGGCGCGGTGGTTTGAAAATTCGATTTCCAATTTCAAATGAATGTGCAGGATTCAAAATAAACCGTATTTTAGCGAAACCAAAAATATTTGAATCTATTTGAAAATATCTTTCCAACGAATCCAAAAAATCCAAATTTCAGAGCGGGAATAAAAAGTTGTGCCCAGTTCAAAATTCGGAATAGTCGTTATGGAAAATATAGCCCTTAAAATGGAATTTTTGCAAACGACCTCCATTTTCGACGAAACCACTTTTGTTGGATCCTAGATGTAGAATTATTGCTAGAATCCATAATTCATAATTTTTGGGATTAATATGTGAGTGTGGCGAAGGAAAACGTTTTTTGACAGTTTCAATCAATTAGGGATCAACCAGAAAATGGCCATTTTTCAAACAGTCTCAAAATTTGACGAAATTAGTTTTGTTAGAACCGTATCATCAATAAGAAGCTAGAAAATATTTTTCGGGAATTTTTAGAGTCCGTATGGGGCCCCGGTAAATTGAAATGTACGTTTAAATTTCAATATATAGATTTATATTTTGATTTTGATGGAAACTGATCGGAACAGTTGAATTGGCTTGCGAAACATATCCCATTGTGCTTGGAATGGGGGTAATTAGCTATGGGCGACAGTCATTGAGCCTCGTTTGGGGTTCAAAAGAAAATTTAACTTTTTGAAAGATAAAAAAAATAAATAAATAAATATAACTTCCTCCCCTCTCTCTCTTCACATTTGCAATCAACAGCGAAATAAAAAAAGAAAAAGGGGCGGAGCCTCATCGCATCCGCCTGCCGCCGCTGGAGGTCGGCCTCCCTAGCACCGCCTCCCTCTCTCCAGGGCCCCCTTCCTCCCTCCTCCTTCTCCGCCCTATCCCCTCTCTATTCCCCCCCCCCCTTTTTCCGCGCCCTAGCCCCCCAAGTCGAGCAGATCCGCCGCCGCCACCCATGACCGCCTCCGCGCCGAGCCACCTCCCCCTCCTTCTTGCTCCGACCCCCTCTATTCTTTCCCTCTCCCTTCCCTTCAAACGCGAGCGCCACCACCCCCTTTTTGCCGCCTGACACCCCCCCTTTAAATCCAAATTGTAAGTTCATCTTTTCCTTTCTTTTAGTTTTCTTTATGTATTCTATTTATGCACGAATAGCAATAGAAAAATGTGATTAAAGTTTGGATTTTTAATATGATAAAAATATGATTTTTATATATGAAGTGACGATATAAAAATGTGATTTTTATCATATATATAGCAAAGTAAATATATGATTTTTATCGTTTGAATGGCAATATGAAAACGTGATTTTTATATATTCATTAGCCGTAGAAAGATTCAATTTTTATATATGTATAATGGCGATAAAATTATAATTTTATTTTTTTTGGAAGAATTATAAAAATGTGATTTTTATAGATAAAAATATGATTTTTATATTGTCTTCATTATGATAAAGATACGATCTTTATATGGATATCATTAAGATAAAAATTCGTTTTTTTGTATGAAGTGAAATAAAAATTCGATCTTTATATATGAACAGTCGGAAAAGGTCGTAGTGGAATTTTAGGCATATCCGAACCGTCCAAAAATAGATAATGGAGGAGTGGAACCCAAAGGTGAGAACTCCTAACTTTAATTTATATTCTTGTTAGAAACATATACTAGGATGCATACGGTGTTTAGCAGCACCCGACACCTGTCGTCCACAGGCCATGGACGACTTGTTTGCTTATAAGTTTGTTTGTTGGATTTTGTTGTGAAAATTGATTGTGTGATGTGGAATGGAATAAATATTTTATAATTAAAAATATAATTTTTAAAGTGTACATAAAATAAATATTCATAAACAAATTGGATGATTTGTTTATGTACACTAATTTGACTGATATTGATTAGGACGATAAATTTTACACATTGCCCAACTGCACAAATAAAATTCCTTATTTGTTGATTGAAACCCCATACGGGTATTGGGATGAAATTAGACATACAATAATCCCAATATTTAGCTGTACGTCGATCGATTGATTGACAAGTTGTTGTAAGTGTTAAATATTTATATTTGATGCTTATGCAGTGTAGAATGCACTCTGGATGATGGTTGAATGTGTTTGATTGTTGTTGTATATCTATGTGTATGAAATCCATATAAATCACATTATATGGTAATTGACTGTGTCTGATTCCAGTTCAGAAAGAATGAATATTTTAAAATAACTAGTATTTTAAAATAACGAATATTTTCAAATAATATTCAGAATCAAAATATTGTTTTGATGTCCGATTTGGGATGGACACGAAAATATTTAAATATATAAAGCCGTGTTGATTAGATTAACGCCATTTTGACGTGAACGATATTTATATCAATTTTATTCGTTTTTATAATGAATATAAAAAAGGAAATGATTTCGAAATATAATATTTTGAAAATATTATCATTTATATATTAATGATATGGAATATTCAATTTTGATTTGAAATTGAATATGAAGTTGAAACTGTTTTGAAAACGAATTTAAAACGATTTATAAAATACGTTTTAAATGGAAATCGATGAAATATATATTATATATAATATAATGGCCTGAATAGAACGCGCCGCGCAGCGGTAGTTCGTGAATTTCGACCATTGACTTCGAATGGACATTACGGGAGATCCAACCGTCGGATTCTCCTAAAACTGGAACCTTTTGGTTCGTATCGAAAAGAGGTTTCTAACAAATATTAGAGATTTGAAATCTAACAGTTGGATTTGGAATTATGTCCAAATCAAATTTGGAAAAGCTCGCTGTAAATGCAGTTCGATGGCCGTTAATGGAAATCGACTGTACGGGCCTTGATAAAATTATTAAAAATATCAGTAATTAGTGTAAAATCATAAGAAATGATTTGGAAAGAATTGGGATGAAAAACTCCATATTTGAAAAGATAAAAATAGTTTTTTTTTATCGAAATGAGCTAGTTTTGAACTAAAATTATGGTCCAATTATTTTTAAAATAAATATATTGGATTTGAAATGGTTTTAAAAATAATCAGAATTTTCAATATATAAATTGGGAATGGATTTGAATCAAAATTGTTTTCGGAATATTTCGATGTTGGATTTCGTGATTATACAGATATTGTTATGGAAATCTGAAAGATATATGTATATCGTTATTTCCAATACGATATTTATTGGTTATGCACTACAACAAAAACACCATATTACAACTTTAATTTTACAACGATGGTAAAAGAGCCGTTGTAATAAATGTTTTTTACAACTGTCAATTCCCTAAAGTTGTAATAAACCTTATTTTAACTACTTTTTTTTGTTTGTTGTAATAGATGTCCATTACAAACTTCATGTTTATAATATCTATATTTAATAAATAATTATATTAATATTTAATATTAATAATTAATAATTAATAATAAACTTAGGAATCAATAATATTTAATAAGTAGTAATTTATTTTCAATAGTTAATGTATGTTAACTGCTTATTAATCAATAATTAGTAACATACATTATAAGCTTTTAATAATTATTAATCTATTATATCTAAGTAGAAATAAGTAAAAGTTAAATAATAACTATTATTAATAAGTAATATTTGATTTGGTAGTAACTATTTTAGAAATTTTAATAAATATAATTTTGGCTACTAAATAATAATAATTAATTTGAAATATTAAATAATTAATTATAAATATAATTATTCATGAATAGTAATTAGCTTTTAATTATTACTGTTAAATATTTAATGATTGATAATTGGTAATATATACATAACAATTAATGAATAATTAGACTTCATGCATTGGATAAAGTCTGTAAATAGGTCATGCCCCTTTTCAAATAATCCCACTCATCGTGATTTAGTTGTTGGAATTTATGGACTAACTGTTGAATCTTGATTATCAAGCCTTGATGATCATTGTTGGCCACTGCGCTACAGCATGGGTTCGGGGGTATCGCCCAAAAAAAAAAATTATTTATGCCTTTTTTAAAAATTTAGATCGTACCAAGATTTTTTATTAAATATACATTTTGGCTTCGAATGTTGAGAGTGTTTAACCGATCAGAAAACAATGAAATATTACGTAGGTTAGAAAACAATGAAATGTTACAACTTTTTTTGTTAAAAGATGCTTTTGACTCCAAAACAAAATCTCGTTTTTGGCTCCAAAACAAAAAATTTAGCGGCAAACGTAAATTTTCAATGCCAAACCCAAACATTAACATAATGTGTTAGACCAAAAAATGGCACTAACACCCAATATGATAGATTTCGTATTGAATAATCGAGAATAATGATCTAAAAGCATAGAAAAGGAATCACCACACGAGATTTATAGTGGTTTGGCGTTAACAAGCCTACATCCACTTCATAGATTCTCATTTCATTTGTAGATTACAATTACAATGAATACATTCACATAATCCCTCAAATACAATGAATTATTCTCTTCGAATTCATTGATTTTCATTGAAGAAGAAGGTAGTTCTCTGTAGGAGAATACTGGCATGGCGGCCATGAAAGAACTAAGTGCCAAAGGTCCCCTGAAATCTCCACGAAATGCTTTATTTATAGGCGAATGGAGGTTACTTCTGGGATCGGTTCGGGTGTGACGTGGCAGCCATCCAGCGAGTCATGGAAAAGTAGTTGGAAACGTGGAGAAACAGTTTCCAAATCGTGGGCTGCCATGTGTAAATAGATCCAAATGATAAGCCTAGAAAATAGGAGTATGTTGAGGATTGGTTGCGGCTTCAGGCGGTTCGGGTAGAGGGTACTCCGATCCGGAGATGGGGATCCGATCCGATCTGATACGAAAGGAGGGATCCGATCCGATCCGAGAGGGGGGGTTTGATCCGATGACATTTGTATGTATAATCAAGTTTTCCGGCTCTCTATCACTCCACCCAAGTGATCGCCAATAAATGTCGGTTCATACTCAAGTCCCTTGCTTTGGGCAGCCTGGTTACAAAGCAGGCTAACATTTTGCCCCCCAAAGTACATCTTATTGCAGATGAGATGTGCTTTGAATAAGTCAAGCTAAATCTTTTTGGAATGTTATCCACCCTTGAGGAGGCTTTATCAGATTGTTGCATTGCTTCCATGGGCGCTAGTCAAGCCAAATTCTATGGAAGGAGTAGTCAAAATGATCAGGTAACTATTTTAAACCTCGTCGAATTAAGAGATTTTAATTCTTTCATCAATAAGTCATGTAGGATTGCTGGCTCCTGTGCATGCGATCATGCCTACATAGGTCGTTGCCAAACTACGTCGTCTTCCCACGCAAATCAGACATATTGTAGAGTTAGACCTTCTTTTGCATACGAGCAAATGCATGAGGTAGTCTTCCAAGTCATGTGGTAGTATAAGAATCTTCGGTCTCTGAGCTGGGATCTACAGAGAACACCTCGGAATTGGCATTGGAATTTGTCATTTTTTCTTGGATTTGGAATATCTCGATATCAAGATATTAATCTAGGGCTCCACGATCGCATTAAATCGTAACATTAAGGAATCTGAAAGCGACGACCACTCCAGATCATGTTAATAGAAAATCAAAAACCAGTGGATGCGTCAGACCGTTTTGAGATAAATCCATGATCACTCCGGATGGTTTTATAATCCCGTGATCACATATGAGTCAGTCGAGATATTGTTGAAAACATGTAAGACAATGGCTGGTATGATCATCATAGTCGTAAGGCAGCAGAGTAGTTTATCACACTCCCCATTTAATGTAGTGGCGGATCAAGTCTTTGGATTCATGCCTGACCCGTTTGTTGGCTCACTTGGACGGTCAAGACGAATCATGTCATACTCCAGAGATATAGTGTATATGTTCTAAATCACGCATCCACTCAGGGTCATACTCAAAGTCATTCTGCGTGTTGAAGCTCATGATCCTAATGTCAGTAGAGGACAAGTGAAGTCATTTCTTATGCCCCCAGCATCGGTGGGGGTTGGGCAAAGTCAATCGGGTATCCAGTCTTTAAGCCTTTATGCTTTCTATCGTTGCATCAGATTAGAGTTGTAGGTTTAACAATCTTAGTCGACTCAAGTCGTTCTATGCTCTTTCTCAAGTTAGCAAGACTTGGGGTTGTATATGCGAATGGTTTAATAACATTCGCTTTGGTGTCATCCCATTTCTTTTATCATAAAATGAGGATTGCCTCATCGAGTGTCAGCGAACTTAAGTACTCTCCTTGCATCAGGCATGGAGTTAAGTAAGCGCATCAGTCATGCAAGCGAGCGAACGTCATTTGAGAGTTATTCAAGCTTCTTTGTTCATGCTTTAGCATAATCCGAAATAGCCATTATAGCCTTGTTGAGTCTATCTCTCATGCTTGGTTCCACTAAGCTTGACAATCAAGATCGCGGGCTCGATAAATGACGTTGGTCTTTTCCGAAATTGTACATTCCTGTCAATCATTTCTAGGGCTTTTCTTTTGTCATTATCATTTTAAGAGTTAGATGGTGCTCTATTTAGTCGTGAAGACATTGAGATCATCCATTTCAACTTTAGCACCCTCTTATTGCATGAATCTGTCTGTCTCAGGATAGGATTTTCCAATGTTTCTATGAAAATCTCATAGTAGAGAGATACCGAGGTTTGTTTCAGAGGTGAATCTGACAAGTCCTTTTGGTGGGTCTCATGTAGAGAAATTTTGAAGTTTGAGATATCCAGAATACCAGATACTGCTGCAATCAACACCATATATGGTCCAAGTCGATTTACCGATGCCACTGCGGCGTTGAATCTTTCAAGGAATGCATGCAGGGTCCCGTCGAAGCTCTATTGAAGCATCAACTAATGTTGGAAACCTGGCCCTCATCTTTGAGAAGTTGTCACCAATTGTCCAATTTAGCGTTGGTACCCCCTGCATGAACTCTTTAGGTGGGTGGAAGCCAGTCTCTGGCTTCTTGGTTCCGCATAAGTAATTGTCGTCAATCAGGCTTCTGTCTTTTAATTTTGGATAGTGATCCCCTGCTCGGATGTATGTAGGTTGTTCTTAAGGAGCCATTATTTTGGTTACAATTTTGGAA
Organism: Allium sativum; assembly: GCA_030737875.1. Taxonomy (NCBI): domain Eukaryota; kingdom Viridiplantae; phylum Streptophyta; class Magnoliopsida; order Asparagales; family Amaryllidaceae; genus Allium; species Allium sativum. Next base: position 57,806 of record JASFAX010000086.1, on the reverse strand, counting down.
TTTGCGGAATTCGATGATAGTAAATGTGCATAAAGTCGGCGGATAGTCGAATTATGTTGCTCCAGGCTTGTATCCTGTGCTCTCCATCGATGGGGGGTTTTGCTAAGCTATGAGCATCAAATCCAAATCTTTTCTGAATTCATACCCCTCATCGAGTCTTGAGTTCGAGTTTGATACAAAATGATTTGTTCATGTCCAGCACATGTTAATCTTTTGTCTCCTATCCAGGCTCCGAGGATTGGAGTCAAGTGGCGATAAGGTCGAATTATAGTCATCTCGAATGCTTCCTCTAGCCCCTTACATTAAGGAATGGGTAACTTTATGTTGAATTTGAGTTGGATTTGAAGCATTCATCTGAATCGGAGTATATGTTGGCCGGACTCCATTTAAGTTTCCAGTGGCTCTTACATTGTTGTCGTTTTCATCCAAAATGTTGCAGTTAGAAGTTGGATCCTGCAAATTTTTGGGAGGAGGTTGATTGCACCTTGTTTCAATCAATACTACATTGCCAACCTATTCTAGGTTATCATGTGATTTGAGCCGCGTAACGGGGAATGTGTGAGCCAAGTTCATAGTTGCTTGAATTCCCACGATGTTCGCTCCAGCGAGTAGGCCATAGTCGCTTGGCCTTCCATCTATCCAAGTAAAGAAGTTATCCATCATTTTCTGTCTCTTCCGGAGAAGTTCATCTTACCGAGCCATCTAGGTTCTTAATTTAGCAAGGGCACTATTCATTTCATATGTAGTCTGATACGCTGACGGATCAGCATGAGGTGAAATCTTCTGACTTTCTTCATTCCTAACGCCTTCTGCGCTAACATCCTTAGCATGGAAGAAAGTTCTATCTTCCGTTTTATTAACCCTTGAGTTGAAGTATTAAGCAATCCACTTCCTTTCAAGCTAGAAGTCAAAGTGATGGCATGCCCCTTATCCGGGGTCCTTCAATCGGTAAGTCCGTCGGGACTAGCAAATGGATGTTCACTTTGCATCCATTTTGTGGTTATCAAGTGGCATTTCAAATTTAGATGGATGGATAGAAAAGAGACATTGCTTTCAAAGCTTAAGTGATTGAGTTATCCAATTGCTCAAGTTATCATATTCTCCATTTTGTGTATTTGCGAGGTGGCACTTGTTGTTTCACTTAGGCTATGGCCAGTCACACATGGGTGTGTATGCTGATTTGATATATCACTCTTAGGACCTCCTTTCGGTCGTTGCTTTAAGTCGCATGAGAATTTTAGCATTGGGCATCAACGTTAGCCTTCTGGACGTGGCCCTTTGTTTGTTTTCCACTGGCCTGTTGTAGTTGTCGTGAGTGCGGCCCTCGCATTCTTGTCCTGTTATCTTGTACAAGCCTGCACTCTGTAAACAAAGCGACTCTTTAAGTAATAGGTAATAAAGCATATCACAATCAAATAAGGGTTTCAATTCAGAATCCCTGCAATCAAATAGTATCTAACAAATCATATAGAATTTATCTAAAGGGGGTGATGTGTGTGTGCCCTCAATTAGTCATGAATAAAGTGCCTAGTCAAGGCTTATTCGACATCGTGTTGCCCCCAATCCTTCCGTGGGGGGTGTCGGCTCAGTTTTCAATCCTATCCCCAATCCTTCAGTGGGATAGGAGCCTGTTGTCTTTGGTACTTAGTCTTAGCACCTTTATACTCTCCTGACGCATGCCCAGGTTAGAGTGTAATCAAGGCGGTCTTTAATCGTAGTGCACCATCACGCCTTAAGGACGAGAGGACGTCGTTTTCCCGTCCTTTATACTCTCTCTCGAATCATGAGAGTTAGAGTTAATCGGGCGAATGGTCATGTCATTCGCCCCGGCTTTCCTTCTGCGCTCTAATTCCAAGAGCGGGATTCTACTGGCTCGAGTGTCGTTCTCGAACTCGATTTTTAGTCCATACTCCATTCTTTACTCTGGCAGATGGAGCTTTTCGGGCAAGTGGTCGGGTCACACTCGCCGAGGCGCTACCTCCTAATCTTCGATTCACGGGTAGAGGTGATCATTCGCAATAATCAAGTTTCTCTCGTCCCATCGACTCGTGGGATGGAGTTTGGTCGGACGCTACAATGTCATTCTTTAAATGTTCTCTCAAATCATGAGAGCTAGAGTCATGGATCGAGTGATCTTTAATCATGGCACGCCAATCACACTCGTCCTAGGTTTGTACTTCTATCCAATCTCTGAGGATTAGAGTTAGTCAGGGAAACAGTCAGAAAATGTTTGCAACTCTGTATTCCTCCGATCAATCTACGGGAGGGGTGATTGGCACCAACTTCGGGTACTACCTCCTTTATTTGAATTCATATAGTCTGGAGGCGTCAAATATAGGATCGAGCCATGTAGACGGTCAAACTGCATCCATTTGAAATGGGATTCCGACTTTGAAATGCAAAAGTCAACGCATAATTATCTTTACCTCTGCCTCATATGAGCCAAGGAGTGGATGACCATCTCGGATCTACCTTGAGTTATACAACCTCTTTCAGGCGGAGGGTGTGGCTTTGTAAACGAGCGGTTCAGTCAAGCTTGTCTTGATATTGCTCCATAACTCTATATGTGGGTGTTAGAAGTCTGATCGGTATCAAATCCTAGGTACCTACACCATCCATATATTAATTCATCTGAGTTAATTACATCTATAACTCATAAAGCATGCAAATATAAGAGTTATGGTTAAAGAGTAATCCTGCTAAAGGAATGAATATAATTCTATGCGAAAATGGCATTGCATGCTCTTTGCAGGTCCATTTTGCCTCGACAATCTTTGCTGGGGATGGCTGCCAAAATCTTTAGCTGGTGATGAATGTCTTTTCAAACTGTCGTGGGATGGCGGTCCCGAGAATGAACAGACCTTAATTGGGGTCTTGGAGCGACAAAGGCAGTTAGATAAATACTGTAAGCGAATGACGAGTCGCATCTCCTTTGAATCGCCTTCTTGCCCCCTTGATAAGGGCAGGGATTGTGTGTCAGGGGGTCATGTATGTATTGCTAATGGTAGCATATCATCACATTGGTGCTAGGACAGTAGTTCATAGGATAATAATGGGTTCATGCTTATAGAAACTTTTGCGCTTTCCATGCTAGGGAATAGGATATGGCTGTTAGGGGGATAGTCATATCTCAACCATCCGCAGATATGCCTTCAATCCCAAGTCGGGAATAAGATCTAATGCACAAATAATCAATCAGCTTTCAGGATTAAGTGCTCTACATTTTTAACTTGCCAATCTTCGGGCAAGGCTGAGGCAGTCAATCATGCAAGCCTACGATGTATCAGCTTTGAATTAGATAATGCAATCACGAGTAATCGACATTCAAATTTCCAGTTGCCCCCATAGTTTGGGGCACGAGTTACTTGACTAATCCTCGATGAAGGGAGTGAAATTGTAAATCTTCACTTTCTAACTCCAAAACGTCATTCGTCAAAAGTTTCATTCGTGTTCATCTCCCATCTAGCTGGAGGCTGATTAGTGATTTTGTCGAATCACTTAGGGTAGTGAATTGAGCAATGAGACTCTGATATCTACCTCTGGATAAGCTTTAAAAAGGAATAAGCAATGTCATCTTTCATGTCATATCTCGAGGCATAACGAACGATGGTACGCCCTTCGTTTCTCCCTGTTGGAAACACTCTGTGCTGTAGGAAGTTTTTAAAGGGAGTTGTCTATGACTCTCTTCCGAATTCGGTCTCCAATACTAGATCAACTTTCAAGTGTCTTGATTGGGATCATCTCTATCTCTTCTGAATTATCGAAACTTGCTAGGTGGCCAGATTATCCGCTTTTTTGATTTTCTGTATGCGGAATATAAGATATGTTATAATGTTCTGATCCATCCAACAGCTCCTCTACCCGTTATAGGTAAGCTGCGAGTCATAGTCCCTTCATCTGGAATGTCCTTCGAATCAATACAACTTCAATGCCGGACTTTTGATTATTCTTTGCACTGTATGTATACAACTTCCAGGTGTTTGGTTTTCATCTTTCATTTTGAGGGGCCATCTTCTTCATCTAACACATTCTCTTTGGGAATAGTAAACTCAGCGAAGAAGTCGGCTAACGCTTGCCTCCATATGGATTTCTTATGGAGGGAATTGAGGTCAACTAGTTTAGCTCGATATTCCATTCAGGCAATCGTCTGAATATCGCAGGTCGTTGCAGGACCTGTTGTAATGGCTAATCAGTGCGTATCACAATCAGATGAACTTGGAAATAGTGGTAGAGTTTTCTCGAAGCAATCAACAAGTTGTAAACAAGATTTTCAATCTTTTGGCAGTTGCTTCATTAAACGTTGCCCTCCTGCATCCCAAATCTTCATTCTCTCTGGGATCTATGTCTTCGGGCAAATCATCAAGCAACTCTTTCTGCGATGTCTCCCTTTCTTGCTAAGCCCATGCCTCCTTCACACTACACGTCCTCGGGAAAGGAAGCGTTTTTGGGTTCCACGCCATCTTTTTTTGTGTAGCATATTCTATTCAGCCAAGTAGAAGGCTCTTCTAGTGACTTGATCATCACGGACCATTCTCATTCTAGCTTCAATGTAATGTAAGCTCTGAATTCTGCTAGAGCCGGTTGGTCTAAACCTTGATCAGATAAGCTTGAGCACGACAGCATAGCTTACGAGTCTTCAAGTAATATTCATGCATTATGTCTCAATGGAAATGAGAAGAAGAGAGCTAATGGTTGATTTATATTTGCATTAATATCGAGCTCTCATCACTTCACCCAGGTCGTATGGTGGCTGGTGAGCAGTCAAGTTGCTATAATCTAGGAAAGGATCCATAGGTCCAATAATGGCGTGTGGTGGTTCAACTAGTACCTAACTCTGGACACAAAAGTATGTTTACCTAACCCCTATTCGATGAAGATCAGTCTTCCTTGATGCGGTTGGCATCAAATAGCCATTGCAAAAGTGAACCGCATGACATATTTCATTCATCATATCATACAATTAAAGTGTAGTCTTGGGATGTTGGGATCCTTAGCTGCTTCCTAGTATCCCATTATTGACAATCATGGTCACTAAGATCACATGAATCATCTTTGGAGTTGTGCTCGGACTGTTCCATATAACCATCATTAGATGCTCCACCGATTGGACAGGTTTAAGTCACATAAATTAGGTGGTCACTACTCGTTAGGGAGCAACATCAGTTGTATCGGTGAAATCTATACACCATCGGAGCTATGGAAGAGGAAACTACGATGAGACAATCATTGTCGCACATAATGTCATTGATAGCAAGCTGAATCTGATCGATAGCTCCTCACATTGGCTTACTGATGCAAACAGGTGTCATGGCTCTAGGAAGAATCCTAGTCGTTGCCATCTTGCTGTGACATTCTCAGACTATCCGTCTAATCTTCATTGACAAGCTTTGGGGACTGCTATTAGTCAAAATATATGTCGAGCCAAAGGCGAGACGTGCTACGAGCCGAAGGCGAGGCCGTCAACGGGTCTGGGCGCAGCGCCGGTGGGGGCCCGGGGCCCCACAGTCCCAGCGGCGATCGACCTAGCCGGTTAGGTCGAAAATGTGGGCACTACATGATTTTTTCGATTTTGCTAGATGGATCCTTTTTTGAAATGATCCGGAAAAAGTTTTTTTTTCTTCCAAAAACAGCCATATCGGGTCGGATCGGAATTTGCCTTCAATCTACGGTTCGGGGTTATCATCGGATTGAATTATGTGCACAGGTCAGTTCATGCTAGATGATGGCACTCCTTTCGGATCGGATCGAGATAACAGCCTCTGTTCAAAGAAGATTCATCGAGTCGGTTCAGATCTCCCTCTTTGGTTCGGATCGGAGATTCTTTTTCAACCCATGCTTGTTCGATCCGTAGGTCATTGACAACATCCGACCTGGAGCTTGAGCTGCTGCTGAAAACTGTCTGTTACGTGGATGCTCCCTGTTGTCTTCATGAAACTCGCCATTTCCTAATTTTTCTTAGATCTGTAATATACAAACTCGCTGACATTGTTGAAAGCTTCTAAAGCGATGAAAATACGGATTATCTCTTCGAACTTAGTGATCCAAACAGTAGACAAATAATTCGAAAATCCGAGAATCTTCATCTCTTAGTGAAAGCACCAAAATATTAGACCAAAAAATGGCACTAACACCCAATATGATAGATTTCGTATTGAATAATCGAGAATAATGATCTAAAAGCATAGAAAAGAAATCAACACACGAGATTTATAGTGGTTCGGCGTTAACAATCGAGAATAACGAACCCTTCAAAAAGGTATGCATCTACCTTGTATTACCTGTTCACATTGGATTTGTAGCTTTCTAATTAAATATTAAATATCATACCACTATTCCTGTATATATGGTTTTCTTACATAGATCTAAACTCAATATGATTATTCGAACATGTATTGAGTCACTCTCAGTTTCGTAAATATTAATTAGCAGTCTTCTATAACATTTTACAATAATTCTATTCTATACTTTCTGGGTGGCATATAAAATGCATAATTTGTAGTACAGTTATTGAGAAGAGATCTTTGTTAAGTGTGGTAAACATGCATGTAAACAAACATATGTTATTGTATTAAATTTTGATTTTGTATGTAATTTCAATAGACATAAATTAGAAGTCTTCTGTAACATTTTACAACAATCCTATTCTATATTCTCTGGGTCGTATAGAAAATGCACAATTTGTAGAACGGTTATTGAGAAGAGATCTTTGTTATGTGCGGTAAACATGCATGTAAACAAACATATCTTATTGTATTAAATTTTGATTTTGTTATGTGCGGTAAACATGCAGATGCACTTTTTTTTTAGAAGTTGTGCAACATCCAATTGTTTAAAAAGGGGTTTTGGACCACATGCAGTTCATGCTATCAGGTACGTTAAGCATTATTGTTAAGTTTTGGTATTGTTGGCTTAAAAAAACACTTTTTGTTCTTTTTTCTAACAACAGATATATTCTTATGCAATAGGTTTGATCACTGCAGTGAACTTGCACCAAAAAGATAAATGGCGTAAAGATTTCCTTGTCTTCGACTAGTGTACTCCCATAAGATATGCAATTTTTTGTGGATAACTTGTGCTTGTACTAAGTTGCTTTGTAACGGTCATGTATGTAATAATGTACGAAATGTTGTCTAAAACTTATTGTTTGTAATACTGAATACTTGAGATTTTTTATAAATTAGTTTGCAAATAACTGTAATATCGGATTTTCTTATAGAGTATTGCTATATTTAGTGTATTGTTCTTTCCAGTTGCAAAATATGTTTATTTTTTTAAAAACCCAAACGTCAATCACAACAGTGCATAACAGTTTTAGTAGATTTTATTACAACGGTGCATAACTGTTGTAATAAAGGTTATTGCAATGGTGGAAAAAAATTGTAAAATATACATATTACAATTGTGTTGCAACAGTGCAAAAAAGTTGCAAATGATATTAGTCTATTACAACTTCTTAATACACGACGATTTGCCCATCATTGTAAAATATATATTACAATGGTGTTCCACCGTTGTAATGGGGTCATTTTGTTGTAGTGATGGTATTTGATATTGAATATAAGCCGATATATTTTCTATTCAGAGCCTTGTATTTAATATCAAACTTAATTTTGGGTTTTTCATGAATGGTATCTTTAATAATACTGTTCTTAAACCCAATGGAGTTAAGAAAATCAGAACCTATTTGGAGATTAGTTGAGTTGAATGGTTTCCTGGGTATTGATCTGATGTTGGTTTCGGCCTTCGGGGTAAACACTTAGGGAATTGTTCTCTTACTAATTTACGGTTAGAGACCGATGGATGTGAATTCGGTTTGTTGTGAACTGTATTTTAGTGACATTTGTTCTTTAACCCGATTTACAGTTAAATGAGATTTGGATTTTATAAATATTTTGTTAAGATTTAAAGGAGATTTTCAAAGTAAAGTTTTCCAATTTAACATATTAAATTGGAATTGAATGGAATTCGATTTGGTAATAATCGAAGTAAGCTTCTGTAGAGGAAGACGGTTAGTATATATGGAATTTAAAAGGCCTTGTCGTTATTCCATTTATATTATCAGTTGGATATGGACGTTTATATTGATTACATATATATATCGATTTGTTTTCCATGAAGATTCCATTGTTATTGGAATGTGATTTTAGGTTGTCGTGAATGGTATCTTTAATAATACTGTTCTTAGACCCAATGGAGTTAAGAAAATCAGAAATTAACTGGAGATTAGTTAAGTTGAATGTTTTCCTGGGTATTGATCTGATGTTGGTTTCGGCCTTTGGGGTTAATACTTAGGGAATTGTTCACTTGCTAATTTACGGTTAAGGGCTGATGGAATGGAATGTGATTTTGGGTTTGTCGTGAACCGTGTTTTAAATGACATTGGTTCTTTAACCCAGTTAAAGACATGATATGATTTCCCAAGTTAAACAATCGTTAATATTGATTTTTGGGAAGATTAAAACCAAGTGGAGTTTCAATGCATCTTTAATTAGATTGAAATGATATCCAAAGGAAGATTAAAGAATAAATTTAAATAATTTATCTTTGATAAAATTAATGGGAGCATTTCCCAAAGTATAAGAATATTTGAATAAAGGAATATTCTGAATTGGAATGAGGTGTATGTTGTGTTTTTATAACACTTGTTTATTATATATGCGAGTTATTCGGAAAGAACGGGTTTATCCCATTCTAAATAACTGATTCGACGATGTGTCGAGGATGAAGACGGTGGTTGAAGACCGGAGGTCTTCACATCGTTTAGAGGATTACTGGTGTCTTGATTGGGCTGTACACCCAAGACAAGGTAATAAGTGGTGATCGTCCAGACGTACTTGGAGATCAACGGATATGCGAGGGCCTCTCCCCTGTATTGTACATATGGGGGAGGAATAAGGTGCCTCCGGTTTCATTCAGACCCAGAACGAACTTGTAAATGGATGTGTGTCTGACATCGGATTTCATTCTGTGTGATTGATAGACATCGGTTGCATAGCGTGAATTGCCTATGTGGTTTGCTGAGATGCAAATGATCAAGGCTTCTGTTGAAAAAGCAGAGTCCTGTAGTGGAAGATCAAAGCACGGCTTTAATATAGCGTAGCTTTGTGTAGCATTAATTCGCGAGCCTCACACCCCGGTGTGGACCAGAAACGGGAGAAGACTTCAGGGAGGACATGCTTTCTTTCTAGCTAGGAGTGGTGTCAGCGTTTTACTAGCCCTGACATTTTACTTACGTGGATGATGGATAGCGAGGCACCTCGGTTATATTGGTCATTCCGGGGCCGATGGTTTGGTCGGATATGACCAGTTTATGCCCCATTGGGCGGGGAAACGCAGTGTTCAGGCATTTTAATCCACATCGAGTCGACCGGCCCTGATGATCCAAAGGCTTTGTTGTGCGCTTGCCTGAGACATGGTAGGCTAGATTGTCTCGAAGCGGTAAGGATGATCCCTTGCCTTGGTTCACAAATGGAAATCCAACTTCCAATACGACATTTTGCGTTTTTAATTGTAAACCTATATATGGCAACATAGTGGAATGGGGCACTTATGTCGTTTATGATTGATACTTATGATTGAAATTGTTTTGACACTATCACTTCTAGTAATAATAAAACATGAAATTTTACGTACCAAGCATTCTAGGCTATTATAAGGTAAAAACTCTCCTCCAGCTTGCGTTGCATTGTGTGATGGGACCTGAGTCTTATAATAGCTTCATTGTTCTTTATTTAGCATTGCGTTATTGTTTTATGCACTGGTATTCTTGGGAGAACACCCGTTCCGTGTTATACGGCGTGGTCCCTGGATTTACCTAACTTTAAAATAAAGATTAACAACTGTTTTAGTTCTCACACCAGTCACATGACTGACCTAGAGTTTATTATTTTAATAAGCAATGAAATGTTCTTCTGTTTGTGTACTGATTCGTCGTGTTCTCAAAGTCAATCCGGGCTTTCCCTTCTCTATGGAGACCGGGGAAGTTACGGGTCCTTATAGTTTCACAAATTGAAGGGAAGCTGAATCTACTTCGATCGATGGATTTAGAGTACTAGCTATGACCTAATCGGAATTAGGCATCGTCGATTTTGGAGGTTGATGACTTCCTAGTGATTTAGAAGATGGTTTAGACGGGACAAAGTCTGCCATTTTAGAAGATTTTTATTAGTATATTTGTATACAAATATTTATGCATACATATATACATATACATATATATATATATACATATATTTATATATAAAGTGATTTCCTCTCCCATGGGGAGAGGAAGAAGAGGCGAAGATCCTACGCCTCTTCTTCTGCTCTTACTATCAAAAAAACCCAAATCACCACTCAAACAAAAATGAGTTACACGAGATCAACACACCATGGAGACCCGAGGAAACATCGATTTCCTCAAACCTTTAGTTATTCGGCATCCGACGCTTCTGATTTTAAGAAGATCAAGCCACCCGAAGTGGATCTTGCGGCGAAATGGGTTTCAACGTTGTTACATTATGTCAATGATCCCGACTTCAAAAAACCGATTGTAACACCCCACCTCTGTTAAGGTCACTCACAAAGGGAATGCCTTAACTTTGGTGGAGCATATTGGTAAACAAAACAGAAACTTACAAGACAGATAAAACAGTACTTGAAAATATTTAACTTTATTATAGCGGAAACAGAAATCAATATGGTTACATCCTTTCAAATCTCAGAATTCAAGTACAAAATATCAGTCTTGTACAACAGCCTTTAAAATGCATGGTTTAAAATCATAATCCCCATAGAACGAAAGCTATACAGAGCCAAGCCATACTTTAAGCACTTCAAGCAGAGAGAAATCCGGATCAAGTTAAAGTATTCCCTCCTCGGATAACCTGGGGGGAAACGGAAGAAAGGAGGCGAAACACCAAGGGTTGGACAAAAAGTCTGGCAAGTCCAGTGACTTTCAGCATATGAACAGATAATAATAATATGACATGAACATAAAACTGGATAAGAGATAACTGTAACTGGTGTAGTAGATATAACAGAAGAACAGAATGACATAAGCTATTTCTTTACACTTCTCTGCACTAATACTAGTATAACAGAATTAGGTGTCACCCTAATGTCTAAACTGAAACAGAAACGGATACAGAATAATTCAACAGAAATAGAATGCTAATAATGGGCCTTTACTACCCGATCAGAAACAGACAGAAGCAGAAACAGATTAATCCCTATGGAAACAGAATGTAGAATTAGGTGTACACTAGTAATGGGCCTTTACCACCCGAACAGACGGTACCATGCAGAAACAGACAGGTGTTACCACCCAACAGAAACAGACGGTACCAACAGAAATAGACAGAACTTAGTGTACCCTAAAACCCTATCCCAAGCGATCGGCTCCCTAATACATAAATATCCTGTGTCGGTCCCACAATAGGGTGTATCACTCCCTAAAGTGACAACCAATTGGCACAGACCTATTTACAGATGTCACGGCGTCTAACATCCTCAGAGGCAGACCGGGATCCATGCACGCACATGACCCGGTTGGAACGCACCATCAACACCCCTCGCCATTATCAGAATGAACCGCTTATAATTAGTTCAGTAAGCGTGCCTGGACCCTACTTACTGTTGGGTCAAAGTTTTGATACCAGAAAGGGTTACTGACTAATATGGGTCCCAAACAACAGATGACACAAGTGATTCCCCTCCTAACCTTGTGTCCCCAGACTAAAAGATTTCTACAAGTTTCAGACAAAATTTAGATTAACTAGTTCACAGATCAGACAATCAAGTTAACAGGTTTTCAGACTAACAGATCAGATGTTCGGATTAACAGGCTTACAGATTATCTGGTTACAGATTAACTGACTTACAAATTAACTGGTTAAAGATTATCTAACTTTGTATTGGGCGTACGGATTCACGAAACGGGTTTATCAGATTCATTGGTCCAATTGGTTTAACCTTACCCAACACGTTTTAGACATCATAATTATCTCAGGATTTCATTAATTAAATATTAATGCCCAAACCTCTCACATTAGACTGACAGTTTGCTGCTACTGGTTAGGTCGGTTGGTTCCGGGCAGGTTTCTGTCGCAAACAGAGTCTAACTTCGGGTTTCAAGCACGTTATGACTAACTTCTCACATTAGAACCTATTGTTTGCGACTACTGGAATATGCCGGGCGGTTCCGGGCAGAATTACGCCGCACACTCATTCTAACCTCGAGTTAGCCATGTTTTTTTTTGCGGCCAATTAATTAATGATTTACCATTTATACCCACGCCTAATATACATGTCAATTATTCATAATAGCTAATTCAGATTATGTCAATAGCGGACTAATTATACCAACTCAACAGATATAGCAGATAACAGATTCTTCAGATTAGGCGACTTAATGGATTTATCAGATTAAAAAGACCAGCAGATTTAGCATTTTCAACAGACTTAGCAGATGACAGATTTGGTAGATGAACAGATCTAGCAGACTAGGTAGTAGAGCAAAACTAGCAGATTAAGCAATATAACAGAACTAGCAGATTAGGCAATGTAACAAAACTAGCAAATTAGGAAAATATAACAGATTTAATCATTTCTTAAAGTTTCACAAACATATCTTGCCTAATTATAAATCTTGCCTAAGTTAACATGCATAAATAATTGTCATGATTCACAATATGATTATATACCAAATATAGCCATCTATTACTATGCATGTCATATATCCCAAAGATCCCTTACTTAGGTGTTTATTTACATTAATAGATGCCCTACTCTCATGTAAATCTTTATACCTAAGCCATATTCTTTTTATCACAAATCATATGTTCAATACCCATTTATGTTATAAATATAACATGTCCAGTCATATGTCTCAGATTTTGTTCTAGCTACAGTCCATGTTCTTTCCTCAGCTCAGTCACCTATTGGTCATGCCCAATTTATGCATCATTCATTTTACTGTCCCAAATATTTTAGCGTAGGTTAATCTCTTATGAGATTGGCTCAGGCTCATGGTAGCCTGGCTATAGAACAGAAAGAGGAAAAAGATACAAAATAAGATAGATCCAAACAGAACAGAACAGATATAACCTCATATTCAGATTTATAATTCATGTCACAATCAGAATTAACGTTTATATCGGAAAATAACTGCACTTGCCTTGATTGGATTAAAGAAAGAACTTTAGTTGTTGCAGAATTGTTGCAGAAGCTTTAATCTCTAATTTGAATTGAATTGCTTAGGTTGATGTTGATTAGCTTCTAGTTTTGATTCCAACAGAGTAGCGACGCCATTTTTATTTTTATTTAGAACAGAGGCAGAGAAGATGAAGAATATAATTGTGTGTAGAGGAGGCTAGGTCTTAGGGTGTATTTATAGGTGTAGGAACTCATTTCAGCCATCAGATTAACCCTAGAACCAATCCGGACCATCAAAAATCATGTCAGGGCTTCAAAAACGTGTTCTGGATCGAAACAGGCTGACCAGGTCGACCTGCAGGGGAGTCGACACTATAGTCGACCCCCATGAGGGAGGTCGACTCCCAGGTCGACCCCCTGGTCGAACTGGGCCCCAGGTCGACCCCCGGGTCGACCTGCCCAATTCTGCTGACCGAAACCGTCTGAATCTTCTACAGGCCATAACTTCTTCATCCGGACTACGACTTTCGAAAACTCGGACTCTATTTCATGTAAAATTTCGAGAGGAACGCAATGGTGATGTCCATTTTACTTGATTCCTGATTCTTAAATTAATTATCCTCATTTTACTATCATTTTCGTTACACACACCGTTATCGAACTAATTTTTCTTCTCTTTCATGTATTAATTAATTCTTCTTATGCATCACCATTATTTACCTATCATAAGCATATTTTCATATATTTTATTTCATTTTTAATTATACTTAAAAATGCGAGGTGTTACATTCTCCCCTCCTTAAAGGATTTCGTCCCCGAAATCTTCGAGTTAAGAAGAATGTGTCCTACCATCCAATCATCCATCTACTCAATCACCAATCACAGGCATTCATTGTCCTTAAGAGATTTCTAATGCTGTATGAACATATGCAAGAAGTGTGTGTATATGTTCCTTGTCTAATGTAAAGATCAGGCGGTCCACTGATTCAGTTGACCTCCTTAATGCGAATTATGCCAGTGCCATGAGTCCAACATGTATGCAATTTTCCTACTCGATACATATCATTTCTATATGAGTGCACAACCATTCAGTCATATGCAACATCCATGTGCTGAGTCAATCATTTTGCATCCACAAAAATAAAAAAAAATGCTCACACATCCATATGCAGTATGAGAGTGTTTTCGAGCCGATCTAGTGCCTAGTGTGTGTATATGCATCCACGGGCAACCACTAGCAACCACTTGCATCCACTTGCAACCATCAAACATAAGATATCTCAAACACATTTTACACCCATTAGTTTCTACCTAAAGTTCGAAGATTCGATCGATAGCATACAGTCGAATGATGGAAGCGAGTACAGATAGAACAAAAACTTGGTTCCCATTAGACATGGGTCCTAAGTATCGGCCTCAAAGACCGAAACCAACATCAACCCAGAGGATTACCTTCTTTAGACAATGTAAAAACTGGAAATCTTATCAGAAGTATTCAGATATTTATAGACTACTGGTACAGATCAGGTTCCCTAATGATTCTTAGGAAGCTAAGCATGATAAAATCATACCCCACGAAAACTCAGAATGTATGCGTCACACTTGACGCCTAACACAGATATCCCTCAAACCCCATTCTCAAACAGATGAGCCATAACCATTATGGGTCTGAGTCTACAGCGGAATTCAGAAATAATACTAGTATTAAAGTGCAGAGTATCGATTACAAAATCAAAATACTAGAATCAGAAAAAGCCTTAACTCCATAATCAGATAAAGAAATTAAACCTACTATAGAAATTTTCCTACTTCTATCCTAGCCACTAGCCTCAAGAGTGTTCTCCTGCCCTCCTTGTCCTCGTCTCTTCGGGCAGTCCCTAGTGAAGTGTCCCATCTCCCCACAGTTGAAACAAGCGCCCTTCCTTTTTCTGCAATCCTTGTTCAGATGAGTCGAGCTTCCACAAGTAAAGCACTTTTCCCCCTTCTTATCTTCTGACTTCTCATCCTTCCTTTGCGTCTCCTTTTTGGGCCCTGCTTTCTTATTCTGTGGTTCTTCCTTCTTTGTCTCTTTCGGGCCTTTGTCTTCCTCTTGCAGTAGTGCCATGTCCACCAATTTCTCGTAAGTCGCTCCCATGGGTACGTGGGTCATGGCTAGGCTGTGCAGTGGCTCGTTCAATCCTTTAACAAAGCGGAGAGCCTTTTTATGCTGAATGTTGACTAAATCTAATCCGAACCTAGCTAGTTGGTTGAACTGGTTGACGTATTCCTTGACCGTCATACTTCCTTGCTTAAGAGATAAGAACTTTTCCAGTTGTAAACTCCGTTCAGCTTGCGAGAGAAATTTTGTCTCAAACCTTGTTCTGAAATCCATCCATGTCTCAACCGGCTGCTCGGCGTTAGTGACTTCCCACCAGTAGGAAGCTTCGTCTTTGAGCAGCCATACCGCCAACTGTACCTTCTGCTTATCGTCCACCTCGAAGATAAGAATAGATCCTCAGTTTCTTTGAGCCAGTTCCTCGCTTCGATGAATGATTCAGTTCCCTTGAAATCCTTTCCACCCATGGCCCTAAAATCTCTACAGATCCTTGAGAAAGCAAGTGCACGAGGAGGGGGCGGAGGAGGAGGGGGATCATTTGCTGGACCTGCGGCGGCGGTCCTAGCCTCAAGATATTGACGAAACCAACCGGGTACATGAACACCCTCTGGTATCTCAGATGCTTCAGACATGCTGAAACGAAAAAAAGGAAAGATTCAATACAAAAAGGACTGAAGGAAAGATATATGGCTCTTGGGGATCATGTTTTTCAAAATAAGATTTATTTTTGAAAATACTTCCTTTCAAAACCTTTTTGATAATAGTTTTTCAAAAACTTTACCGAATCTGGTAACCTTCAGCTCTGATACCAAGTGTAACACCCCACCTCTGTTAAGGTCACTCACAAAGGGAATGCCTTAACTTTGGTGGAGCATTTTAGTAAACAGAACAGAAACTTACAAGACAGATAAAACAGTACTTGAAAATTTTTAACTTTATTATAGCGGAAACAGAAATCAATATGGTTACATCCTTTCAAATCTCAGAATTCAAGTACAAAATATCAGTCTTGTACAAAAGCCTTCAAAATGCATGGTTTAAAATCATAATCCCCATAGAACGAAAGCTATACAGAGCCAAGCCATACTTTAAGCACTTCAAGCAGAGAGAAATCTAGATCAAGATAAAGTATTCCCTCCTTGGATAACCTGGGGGGAAACGGAAGAAAGGAGGCGAAACAACAAGGGTCAGACAAAAAGTCTGGCAAGTCCAGTGACTTTCAGCATATGAACAGATAATAATAATATGACATGAACATAAAACTGGATGAGAGATAACTGTAACAGGTGTAGCAGATATAACAGAAGAACAGAATGACATAAGCTATTTCTTTACACTTCTCTGCACTAATACTAGTATAACAGAATTAGGTGTCACCCTAATGTCTAAACTGAAACAGAAACGGGTACAAAATAATTCAACAGAAACAGAATGCTAATAATGGGCCTTTACTACCCGATCAGAAACAGACAGAAGCAGAAACAGATTAATCCCTACGGAAACAGAATGTAGAATTAGGTGTACACTAGTAATGGGCCTTTACCACCCGAACAGACGGTACCACGCAGAAACAGACAGGTGTTACCACCCAACAGAAACAGACGGTACAACCAGAAACAGACAGAACTAAGTGTACCCTAAAACCCTACCCCAAGCGATCGGCTCCCTAATACATAAATATCTTGTGTCGGCCCCACAGTAGGGTGTATCACTCCCTAAAGTGGCAACCAATTGGCACAGACCTATTTACAGATGTCACGGCGTCTTACATCCTCAGAGGCAGACCGGGATCCATGCACGCACATGACCCGGTTGGAACGCACCATCAACACCCCTCGCCATTATCAGAATGAACCGCTTATAATTAGTTCAGTAAGCGTGCCCGGACCTTACTTACTGTTGGGTCAAAGTTTTGATACCAGAAAGGGTTACTGACTAATATGGGTCCCAAACAACAGATGACACAAGTGATTCCCCTCCTAACCTTGTGTCCCCAGACTAACAGATTTCTACAAGTTTCAGAGAAAATTTAGATTAACTAGTTCACAGATCAGACAATCAAGTTAACAGGTTTTCAGACTAACGGATCAGATGTTCAGATTAACAGGCTTACAGATTATCTGGTTACAGATTAACAGACTTACAGATTAACTGGATAAAGATTATCTAACTTTGTATTGGGCCTACGGATTCACGAAACGGGTTTATCAGATTCATTGGTCCAATTGGTTTAACCTTACCCAACACATTTTAGACATCATAATTATCTCAGATTTTCATTAATTTAATATTAATGCCCAAACCTCTCACATTAGACTGACAGTTTGCGGCTACTGGTTAGGCCGGTTGGTTCCGGGCACGTTTCTGTCGCAAACAGAGTCTAACCTCGGGTTTCAAGCACGTTATGACTAACTTCTCACATTAGAACCTATTGTTTGCGACCACTGGAATATGTCGGGCGGTTCCGGGCAGAATTACGCCGTAAACTCATTCTAACCTCGAGTTAGCCATGTTTTTCTTTGCGGCCAATTAATTAATGATTTACCATTTATACCCACGCCTAATATACATGTCAATTATTCATAGCTAATTCAGATTATGTCAATAGAGGACTAATTATACCAACTCAACAGATATAGCAGATAACAGATTCTTCAGATTAGGCGACTTAACGGATTTATCAGATTAAGCAGACTAGCAAATTTAGCATTTTCAACAGACTTAGCAGATGACAGATTTGGTAGATGAACAGATCTTGCAGACTAGGCAGTAGAGCAGAACTAGCAGATTACGCAATATAACAGAACTAGCAGATTAGGCAATGTAACAAAACTAGCAAATTAGCCAAATATAACAGATTTAATCATTTCTTAAAGTTTCACAAACATATCTTGCCTAATTATAAATCTTGCCTAAGTTCTCATGCATAAATAATTGTCATGATTCACAAAATGATTATATACCAAATATAGCCATCTATTACTATGCATGTCATATATCCCAAAGATCCCTTACTTAGGTGTTTATTTACATTAATAGATGCCCTACTCTCATGTAAATCTTTATACCTAAGCCATATTCTTTTTATCACAAATCATATGTTCAATACCCATTTATGTTATAAATATAACATGCCCAGTCATATGTCTCAGATTTTGTTCTAGCTACAGTCCATGTTCTTTCCTCAACTCAGTCACCTATTGGTCATGCCCAATTTATGCATCATTCATTTTACTGTCCCAAATATTTTAGCGTAGGTTAATCTCTTATGAGATTGGCTCAGGCTCGTGGTAGCCTGGCTATAGAACAGAAAGAGGAAAAAGATACAAAATAAGATAGATCCAAACAGAACAGATATAACCTCAGATTCAGATTTATAATTCATGTCACAATCAGAATTAACGTTTATATCGGAAAATAACCGCACTTTCCTTGATTGGATTAAAGAAAGAACTTTAGTTGTTGCAGAATTGTTGCAGAAGCTTTAATCTCTAATTTGAATTGAATTGCTTAGGTTGATGTTGATTAGCTTCTAGTTTTGATTCCAGCAAAGTAGCGACACCATTTTTATTTTTATTTAGAACAGAGGCAGAGAAGAAGAAGAATAGAATTGTGTGTAGAGGAGGCTAGGTCTTAGGGTGTATTTATAGGTGTAGGAACTCATTTCAGCCATCAGATTAACCCTAAAACCAATCCGGACCATCAAAAATCGTGTCAGGGCTTCAAAAACGTGTTCTGGACCGAAACAGGCTGACCAGGTCGACCTGCAGGGGGGTCGACACTATAGTAGACCCCCATGGGGGAGGTCGACTCCCAGGTCGACCCCCTGGTCGACTTGGGCCCCAGGTCGACCCCCGGGTCGACCTGCCCAGTTCTGTTGACCGAAACCTTCTAAATCTTCTACAGGCCATAACTCCTTCATCCGGACTCCGATTTTCGAAAATTCGGACTCTATTTCATGTAAAATTTCGAGAGGAACGCAATGGTGATGTACATTTTACCTAATTCCTGATTCTTAAATTAATTATCCCCATTTTACTATCTTTTCCGTTACATACACCGTTATCAAACTAATTTTTCTTCTATTTCATGTATTAATTTATTCTTCTTATGCATCACCATTATTTACCTATCATAAGCATATTTTCATATATTTTATTTCATTTTTAGTTATACTTAAAAATGCGGGGTGTTACACCGATCCTATGAACAATTTAAACTACAATGTTGGATTCAACATGAACGAGATAAGTGCACCATTGTGTTCTCGATTTCAAACATTGGGGGTGATTCTATCTGATCTGACACCATAAAGTTAAATTTATCCAATTTTGGGCTTGCTTCTTTTGGATATTGGTGATCTGAACTTCAACAACAATTCCGCCAATTATTAAGGATGCCTTTTGGGTTTGCACTAATTTTAAGTAATGCTTGTGGAAAATACTAGAACCAAACCTATCATCTTGGCTAATAATACACCTGCTCTTCAAAATTCATTTACATGATTATGATTTTGAAAAGTTGTGCTTCGACATATGTTTCAGGTGATGTTTATGTGTGTGATTCTGGAAATTAAAGATGATCAATACTGACTCAAACAGTACATGCATTCAGTAATTCATGGATTTAACTTGTTTCTGATGAGAAGAGACTGGGTTTATTTTATTAAACTGGAAGATTCAGAAACAGGGTACACGGTTATCGTTGTTATATGAATCCAAATTGGGGATTAGTTACAGGTAGGAAGGTTTGATAAACGTGGGCTTTTAATAAATTGGTCATCACTTCAAATGATGTCTGTTGTTGTTCAAATCCAAATTTTATTAAGCAATAAAGAAGTTGGGATTTCAATTGTTAACTTGCTTAGGTAGATCCATTTGATACTTCCACACAAAGTTAAATGCTTCTAAGCAGAAATCATGTAGGAATGGAGAACGTGTGGAGTAATGTGGTTTATGAGCAATGGTGCAGGGCTGGTTCGCACTAATGCTTATGGGAATAAGTGACCTCGTCATGGGTCCTACTCTTATTTATTTGATAGTTTCTTGTATGTTGTATTTAGCTTTGAGTTTCTATGTTTTTCGTGTTGTACGTGGGTTAGTTTGTTAACATTGCTATGTACTTTCTATTAGTTAATGAAAGCGTACCAATTTTTATTTTTTTTATTTTATATATATATATATATATATATATATAACACTCTTGCATACATACATGCATATGTGTGTGTATAATGAAAATCATGTTACCTTTTGTTAGCAAATATGGAAAGTTAAAATCAATGCTACACCTTTTAGCTTAATAACGTATATTGAAAATCGAGTTTTTATTTATATTCCCCCTTGGAAAAATTAGGTAGGTTATCCTCTGTTTGCCTTCGATTTTTGTTCGACCTTAATGTAAGTACTTGAGTATGTTGAACTATGACTACATGATGGGCAAGTTTTCTTTCAATGCGGCAAGAAGTTTTTCTCGTTACTGTATATCGAAATGTTATGATATTTTGATGACATTTAATTTTTCAGCTTAATCAATATTAGTAACTAATGTTAAATTTTGAAAAGAAATTTTGCATTTAGATTAGTAGCTAAATTTGTGTTTATCTACTGAATAGTATGGCAACAAAAACTAAAAAAATTATATGACTTGGGTATTACATTCCGATCGCCAAGCCATAACTCAAAGAATATGAATGTTACTTTTAGAAAAGATAGGATTACAATGAAGTTGTATTCCTTATTTAGTTTTGATGTACGCTGAAGACGAGAGAGATATGTTTCAATCTAATGTAAAAAAAAGTAGTGTTTTGAAAACGTAAAGTGGAGTTTTGTGTGGTTGACAAGATGAAAAAAGAATAATCACGCTTAAAAAGAAAGGATTATGTCTCCGAAACTACAATAAAAGAAGAAGACAGAAGGATATCTTATTATCATATACTTGGTTACATTTCATTTTCATCCTTATGTTCTAAAACTAATTTGAAGATTAAAAATAATAAGCAAGTACCAGTCAACTGAAGTGAGAATCCATGTGAAATGAAATCATATTAAAGAAATTGATTCTTTCTAACTGGCACTTGCATTAATTTAACAAGAAAATAGTGTGAAGCACAAAATTAACAAAAAATTAACCATAAAGACAAGAGATAAAAAAAATTAACCACAAGGACAAACTTTAGTGCAAACTATGAAATGATAGTGGGCCCTGAATTCCTCCCTTTACACTAAAAAGTGTACCTATAGCTAAAATTTTAGCCTTTTTTTCTTATAAATAAATTTTTTGTTAAGTTTGTCATTGTGCCGAAAAACCCCGTCCAACTAAAATATCTTACATCAAAAGTAACCCAAATTTTAAAGTGGTTTTTATCCTTAAGGACAATGAACAAATAATTGTTCCATAAAAACAAGGGGGCAAAATTTTATCCATAAGTACAAATAATAGTGTAAAAGGAGGAATTTAGGGGCCCACTATAATTCCTCCCTTTACACTAAAATTTGTTCTTATAGACAAAATTTTAGCCCCTTGTCCTTAGGGAACAATCATTTGTCCATTTTGTCCTTTAGGGTATTTTCCTGTATTGTAAAATGTTGACATAAATCATGTTTACGGCGAGAAACATAATCGTCAAAACGTTTGGAAAGTGTCTTATAGTAGAATGAGAAATTCTACTTATAAGCTTAAAAGATCGGGCAATTAAACGACTAATGAAATGGTAAATATCACTGCACCATTATATTTTAGCGAATATTGAATTTATGTTCTTAAAATCAAACTTAATACACAGAAATTTCTTCCTATAAGAAGAATACGAATTAGATCCCTAGAATTTCATTACTTAATAGTTGTACAAGATTATGCAATCATTCAGCGAATAATTGCAGACATGTAAGCAATTATATCAAAAAATTGCATAAATGTCTGCAATTTTTCTATGAAAAATTGTTGATATTTCTATAAAAAAAAATTGGTGAATAATTGCGCAAAATTATGCAATTTTCGCAACTTTTTTGTGAATAAATACAAAAATTTCCGCAATTTTTGGATATAATTACTTAAATGTTTGCAACTGTTCACTGAATAATTGCATAAGTTTATACAATTATTAGTTAAATTAATTTAAGGGGCCTAATTTACGTATATTTTTTTATAATGATGTTTTGGCTTTTTTGAAACTTAATAGGGATTTTAGCCAAACGACCCCTATTTTTTATGCTTAGCAATTTCTAAATAACAGTTGAGTCATGCATGAACCACCGAAATTGGAATAACTTTAAAATACAATTCATTTGACTAGTATGCATGTCTATCTAGGAAATGAATTAATTAATATTGTATATATCCTTATATATTGAGTTGTACATTCAGCGAACAAATCAAATCATATATACATATCTTTACTATTAGTAAAGAGAATGCAATAAGTATAATTTTTTTTGGTTTTTATTTATTTATTGAAACTCTGAAAATGTCCACTACCTCTTAATGAAATCTGACCATAGATTTACAACATTCACAGCGATCCTTTTTTAATTGATTTTTTTTTTTTTAATATTTGTGAATATAAAACGGAAGTAGGTCTGTTTTATACTATTTTGAGTAAGACACCGCTAGAACAGCCGAAGGATTGTTTGTCAAAATATACGAATTGCTGATCCAAAGGTTGAAGTAGGTAAACGTAACAGAGCAACCAAATTCAAATAAACGGCCGGCTATTTTCAAACGTAACGTTAACTCTAATTAACAAGTACATCAAAACCCCACTCACCTTCCATATCTGGCAAGAAACCACACGGTTAAGATAAACATAAACTTCGCTAATTATATATAAATGCAAAACCTCTCCCTCTATCCCCACCTCCCCCACTCCTCCCCAAAAGTCTTCACATAATTTCATATTTCAATTTCGGAACCTTCTCCTAATTCTCAAGAAAAAAAATGTGCTGCCCCGGTCGATGCTGCTGCATGTGCATTCTGATGATCCTGATCATCATCCTCGTCGGATTCATTTTCGGTTTCGGCATCTACTGGCATGGATTTCAAAAGATTAGGGATTTGATCCATCATCACGATCATTCGCAAACGCAAAGCAGCCTTTTCAGTTCGAGGCCTTTTTTGGGTGCGCCTGTTTATAATGGTGGTTTCTGAATTTGCTTTTCTAGGGTTTATATGTTTTTTTTTCTTCCTTTTTTAACCTTTCAATTTAATCGATTTATGAATTTATTTATGTGCTAGAATAAACTGTGAATTGGAAAGAATATCCAAACTTATTCGATTTATTTTTGTTGGATAATGAGATTATGAGATTTGTGATGAAATGTTCTGTTTATTATTGCCTGAACGGTGGCGTGATATTGCTTTGCGTATTTGAAAAGGGTTTTGTTATTGATACTCCAGTTTCGGATAAAGGGCGTCATGTTCAGATTGAAAATTCGGTACAATCCCATTGTTTTTCGATTTTAATCATTTTCAGCGGTCTTTTTGTCGACTTTCAACCTTAAACTTGACCAATGCCCCATCAAATTCCATTGACTTGTCGAATAAAATAGGTTCACATTATAGGCTAGCTAAGATGTGTTATGTTCACTGTTGTATGTATTCCAAAATATTGTATGATATTCTTCTAGAAAAAACGCTTCAGAAGCACACCTAGTCTTCTTCCTTTTTTTTTTTTTTTTAATCAGATCTAATGAATTTTGGTATATACACGGAAATATCAATAATGAAAATATAGAGATAAAAGATCGGTCTAACGAGCTAATATATTCATTGCATTTAACACCCCATGTTTCTAGATCCAACTTGGCTTTCACAAAAAAGGATTTACGAATGGATTTCTTAAAAGTACTTTGAAGTTTGGGCTGGAACATTACTACATATTATGGGAAATATAAGAGAAATTAAACAGGAGAGGACATTAAAGTATCTTTCCTATGTTATAAAAATTTGAAATTTATGTTTTAGAGACTTGTTTCAAAGACAGTTTAGTGAAAGAAATCATTATAATTTTCTACTTGAAATGCATGCCATTTTCAATTCAACAACTTCTCTAAAAAAAACTGAGTATCGTCAACTACCAGCCTATTGTTTTGAATATCAACAACTGAATCTTACATACTAAACAAAAAGTATATATTAACGGAAGGTTGCAACGGGCGTCAACAATTTGAAACCAACGACTAGTTCATTTTGGATTTCTTTTATGAATTAAATAATAAGTCGTTGGAAGTTGACGATAGCTGTTGGAAAATTGCAAGCTATCAGGTCGAAATCAGCTTCTTCTTCCCAATTTTCATTCTTCCCTAAAACGAAAATAAATTCCTCCAACCTCCTCCACTTCGCCGCTACCAAGTTCCAATGTCTCCATGAGCTTCCCCAGGTCCGACCAACTCCCCTCTCCAGTTTTTCGATTTTAATCATTTTCGGCGGTCTTTTTGCCGATTTTCAACTCTAAACTTGACCAATGCCCCATCAAATTCCATTGAGAAGTTCGATAGCAACTTGCCGAATTTCAAGTGAGCCCCTCTTATTCAAAACTACTGGAGTGTCAATAATAACACATTTTCAAAATAGGTTCTCGTTATAGGCTAAGAATGTGTTATGTTCACTGTTGTATGTATTCCAAAATATTGTATAATATATTAATATTCTTCTAGAGAAAACACTTCATAAGCACACCTAGTCCCCTTCCTTTTTTTTTTAATCAGATCTAATGAATTTTGGTATACACATGGAAATATCAATAATGAAAATATAGAGATAAAAGATTGGTCTAACGAGCTAATATATTCATTGCATTTAACACCCCATGTTTCTAGATCCAACTTGGCTTTCACAAAAAAGGATTTACGAATGGATTTCTTAAAAGTACTTTGAAGTTTAGGCTGGAACATTACTACTTATTATGGGAAACATAAGAGAAATTTCAACAGGAGAGGGCATTAAAGTATCTTTCCTATGTTATAAAAATTTGAAATTTATGTTTTAGAGACTTGTTTCAAAGACAATTTAGTGAAAGAAATCATTATAATTTTCTACTTGAAATGCATGCCATTTTCAGTTCAACAACTTCTCTAAAAAACCTGAGTATCGTCAACTACCAGCCTATTGTTTTGAATATCAACAACTGAATCCTACATACTAAACAAATAGTATATATTAACGGAAGGTTGCAACGGACGTCAACGATTTGAAACCAATGACTAGTTCATTTTGGATTTCTTTTATGAATTAAATAATAAGTCGCTGGAAGCTGACGATAGCTGTTGGAAAATTGCGAGCTATCAGGTCGAAATCTACTTCTTCTTCCTAATTTTCATTCTTCCCTAAAACAAAATAAATTCCTCCAACCTCCTCCACTTCGCCGCTACCAAGTTCCAATGTCTCCATGAGCTTCCCCAGCTCCGACCAACTCCCCTCTCTTCATCGTCAAATTCCTAAATGCCTCTAAATTAAGTAATTAACCTAAAACCAAATTATCTTAATTTATTAATTTAGGGTTAATTTGTTAGTTTAATTGTTTATATTGCTTGTGTATTAAGTTTATGGAATGTTATATAATACTTATGAATTGAATATGAGTTAAATATTATTGTCTATAAACCTTAATTAGCAAACTAGTGTGCATACAAGTTGAATAATCTAGTGTTTTCAGCTTGTTAGGGTTAGTTACTGTGGATGAGCATAATTAAATTTATGTATTTTATAAAACGTTTAAGATGACATTGTTTTATGTACCGTACGACCAGTTAATTAAAGTTTTAAACATATGCGCATATGTGATAAACCCTATAAACGAACGGTTAAGTTGAAAGTAAGTCGTGCAAACCTTATTTAGTTTAAAATTTGTTTCTTCATGGAAATTAATAATAAGGGCGACAATCGTATAAGTTGATTTTTTATATACACGTCGCTTGTTATTAAATTACTGGAAACCACAAAGAAGGAAAATTTTCATGATTTTTATTTTTATTTCTATAGAGAAGCTCATGTTCCACTGTTTGGTTGTTATGCGATTATTGTTGTCTTAGAATATCCTAGAGTTACAATGCAAGTGGTTCATGTTGTTAGGATTGTCTCGCATGTTGTTAAGAAGGAATGATGGTTTGGAATTAATAGTCCCACATCATGGAATAAATTGAAGGAATTGTGTACAAATATGAGCTGGTAGGCACGTAACATCATGGATTCCTTTTGTTATATGGGAGTTGTGTGCCAGCTCATACGCGTGCAAGGAAGGGGGCTTTGTTCCGACTGTCATTACATAACACATGTCATAACTGGTTCATTTTTGTCCAATATAAATTAATGAACACTGCCACAATACATGGATGTGATATAGATGGTGATGGTGATGTCGGCCGAAAACCAATTTAAATATTAAACTGGACAATACTTGTTTTGTTGATTTAGGTTTAATTTAATGTAAATGTTAATCAATTTAATTTAAACGTCGAATGAAAAGAAAAAAAAACATATACAAAATATGTAATATCACAAAACCCTTAAAGCGTTTATTTGTCCCGTATGTATGATCGTTATATGGGTATTTGTTTCCTAAATAGAACGAACATTTACATTCATCATATACAATATCTATTGGA
This sequence comes from Allium sativum, assembly GCA_030737875.1. Classification (NCBI taxonomy): domain Eukaryota; kingdom Viridiplantae; phylum Streptophyta; class Magnoliopsida; order Asparagales; family Amaryllidaceae; genus Allium; species Allium sativum. The sequence goes on along the minus strand of JASFAX010000086.1, from coordinate 30,977 downwards.
TTTGTTTTTTCTTAAATAGAACGAACATTTACATTCATCATATACAATATCTGTTGGATTTGTCCCTAAACAAGTACCAACACAGTAGCATAATTAAATCTCCTAAATCACTTCATTTTAGATGGTTTACAAAATTTCAATCACGCTTCCTTTATGTTTCATATGTACATGCAATTGTGTATTGTTTAAAGAACAAAAGGGAAGTACTGCCGAAATTTTATTGGATTGTTTAAAATGAAAAGATTTAGGTGATTTAATTATGCTGCTATATTTGTAATACATAGTGTGATCCATCAGCAAAGCGTCGATGATCAATTAATATAACATTAACGTATAAAATTGTATTAAAAAATAATTTTGTCAATGCAGTTTTAGTTTATATCATATTTTGTAATTAGTACGTAAAATGAACAATTATTTTACTGATCAGAGCTGGATGTAATGACAATGAAGGGAAATGAAAGGCTCAACAAGTGAACATTTTAATAATGATGTTCATGTATTTATTGATTTCGCTTTAAGAAATAATGGAAACGACGAAGAAATTCGTTACTAGTAGATGCAAATTGTTAAAGCATTTGATATCAGAAATGGTTAATGTTCATTTACGTCAGTACGGTTTCACGCCAAACTATTTGGTTTGGGTTCGTCAACATGGTTGCGTCAGTACGTATACCAACGGTCGCTAATGGCTGGTAGCTGTTGAAAAACACTGTTATTCTTGTAGTGCTACGATTCACCTTCTCTAAAAACATCTGAACTCTTTCAGCTCTTTCTTAATCAAGAAGCTTTCGTAGTTGCATCGGTTTTGGGAATAGATCTCTTGTCTAAGACCAGATAAACTCTATTAAAGTTGGACTAATCTTTTGTGGATCCATTTATGCAAAATTGATGTATGATTGCTTGTTTTTAGGTACCATTTAAGTGTAATTTAAGTTTCAAGTAAGCAATGCTCAATTATAATTCTAGTTACTTAGTTCCTTGTAAAAATAGTATGTTTGATATGTCTTTTTATTTGAAAAATGCTGGATATTATATGTTACAAGTATCATCTGAACCTAGTTGTTTGATTATTACCGACGGTAATGTATAAATAGCAACGGTGAACTAGCATTTGCGGTTTTGTGAAAATAATAATGTTCATTCTATTGAATTGGAAAATCAATACAGAAAGACGATTGATTTTGTCGATTTTGATTGTTTATAACGTTTAACTAATAAGTCGAAGCAATCACTTTTATCATCTGTAATTACAATATTTATAAAAAGATAGAAGTAATTTTAATATTACTTGTCCAATTTTTTTTAATGATAAATTGATGTATCTTTTTATGTAATAAAATAGTAAATAAAATAAATTATCATTTAAGGAACATTCTGTGATTAGTTTAAGAACTTTAACTAGTTAAAAGGTTGGGAATCATCTTTATCAACTTAAGTGAGTTTTAATAAGAAGAAAAAATGACTTATTTTTTATCCTTTATGCTTTCCCATCTTATGTCAAGCGAACTTATATGATAAGGAAATTTAAGTTATAATTTTTATTTTTGACCAGTTAATAAATGACTGACTTATCTATCATGCCATTCAATCATAAATTAAACTAATTTTAACATGGATTAAGTTTTATATGTTGCGAACTTTAAAATAATAAATGAAGAAAAATGATCATAAAATATGAAACTGTAATTCCAAATTTAAGCATGGTAAACATGTGTTAACATGTAAATGATTTGAAATTTTCACCTCGTTGGGTTAGAAGACTATCCACTAAATATTTTAAAATTTTGACATAGTCTCGGAAGTGTCATCTATTTAGATAATTGGTCTATATATTATCACATATACGTGATATTCTTCCATTTGTCAATTTATTTAACAAGCGTTTGCGTAGAAATGATTAAAAACCTCTAAGGAATTAAGTAGATTATAAATGTTGGATGTATTTTATAGTTACAAATTAAATGTAAACAAAGTTTATATGGAGCAGATTTAAGATGGGTATTGCAAAATGAAAAAAAACGCAGAAAATGAAAAATACGCATAATTTATAGTAGACCTATTGACTACTGCCTATATCCATTGGAAATTGTCATTAATTTTCTTATGTATCTCAAGTGTAATGCATAAACACTAATGATCTGTTGATCAAAAGAAATGAAAATTAAAACTCTAGCCAATATTTCTGTAGTAGCAAAGCTATCAAACTTGTCTTGAATTTTGTTCATTCATGGAGTATTTGTAGGTATGACGTGAGCATGCCAATATTACTTGTAGAATATGCATTTTCCATGTTTGACTCATTCTGGTTGGCAATATTCAATTCAGTAGGAAATTAGTTCGCGAAGGAAACAACATGATGGCTTTTCTAGTTTGGTACCTTCATAGTATCAGATCATTTTTTATTTCTGGTTGTCATCAATTTTAGAACTATTTTTCTTGTTTGATACCAGATCATTTATGTTAAGTAGTGTTGGTGTGATTTTTGGTCAATCCTAATAGTGCAACGTTCGAAGGTAAATACTTCGAAGCTTAAGGTGAAAGTACCTCAACATAAAGCTTGTAGTCTAGGTCGAAAGTAAACAAAAGTAAAATAAAATGTTGGAATAGTAATAGTGTAAGAGTTTAAAGTGGTCTGAGAACCTTGTCCTACTTCCATCTTGTAATACCCTGCAATTTGTAGATAATTAATTCCAAACAAAAAGTTGATTAAAAATAATTAGAAGTGAAAAAATAGAATATTGTAAGGATCAGAGTCTGACTGTGAAGCGTACACAATATGATTCATGATGTTTTTTGATGAACTTTCATACATAGACTTTTCGATCGAAGTTCAAACTAGAGTCGATAACATTTCAAATTTTAAAATCGAAAATAATTATATATGTAATTAAGGAAATAATCTATAATTAATAAACTTTAATTAAAAAAATGTTAAACTTAACCATGATTTAAACGTTAAGTAATCCTATTAAGAAATGAGATAACATTTATCAACCAAAATTGGAAAATAAATAACAAAACCGGTTAATGTTAATGATTTTCCAAATGTACACCACTTAGGTTAACCCAAAAAGTGCATTGATCGATCGGTAGTGGTTGATCCGAAATTTATTATCAACGTACTAATTTTTGGAATTAATGGCTTAAATTTGAAATGGTTTCCATTGGTGGTATAACCCTTATGAATAGGAAGGCTTTAAATAGCAATGATTTAAAGCTATCGGCGGCCATAGCTAGCCATCGCCAATCACAATGAAAAATCAATGCTAAAAGATAAGATGCTAACGAATGGCCATATGTCTAGCGTTCACTTCCGTAACCAAACAAAATACAGTTGGCGACTGTAACGACCCGGATTTCTTATCGATTTATTTTTAATATTTAATATGCTTTTAAATATTGAGTTTATAATATAAACGAATTTTTATATTGAGTTATCAATTTAATAATCGATTTCGATTTAGTATTTAATATATTAAATTATTGTAATATGAAATTTAATTGAAATCGAAGTTAGAAACTGAATCAAAATAATTCAGATGATCAGTGTCGGTTCTGTTTGAATATAAAAGCGATAATAATACTTTATTTTCAAAGAATTTATTTATTTTAATTTATATTGATTTAAATTAATATCTCCTCCATACGACTGAATGGAGCTTTGAATCATCTTCTAGTGTGTTCAGAATAGTGGTTAAATCCTAGAAATGTCAGTTGGTGTGTTTCAGTTGGAATAATGGACCCCGAAATATTCGATTGTGGATAGGCTCAAAATCAAATCGATATTCGTCTAAAAAGAATAAAAATCTCTTTATATCAAATCAAAATAAATTATATTTAAAATCAAAATCAAAATCTTTTTAAATCCTTTAAAAAGATATTGCCATGTACTTTGGCCGACCACACATTAAAAACTTGTCTCTTTCTCCTCTTTAAGTACACAATCCCCCTTTCACTAATGTATTTCAACAGAAAAACTAAAAGTGATCGCCTCCTTCCCATAAAAATTCTGAAATCAAAACTCAAAACATGATCGCAATTCAAAATCTCCTGTACCCGTTGATGCTCGACGACGTATGGAAAACACTCGCGGTTGTAGGAAGAAATCAATTTCGAATTCAAATCAAAGGCAAGATCCAAGAGCAACACGTATGCCATCACAATTGGAAGGGGGACGTCATCGTGAACTACTGTTAATTGAAGAGGGGATTGCCTTCGATGTTGTGAAGGGTATGGCGTTGAGGAAGATGCAGTGTGCAGTGTAGTGGTGGGGGTTGTTCGATCTATATTGAGTTCAGTAGGAAGTACAGAGGAGTTCGATACTGGTTTGATGGAGGGGAATAAACGATTTTAAGATGGTGAATTAGGGTTTCTTTTGGTTCCAAGGGGGAAGCAGTTGATGGGAAAAGGGGATCCGAAGATGAACGCAGGTAATGACAGAAAGGGGCGACAGTATGTTGGGTTTCTGAAATCAATTAACATTTGCGTCCAAATGAGTAGGGGAGGCAGAGTTCGACGGTGAAGTGAAAATGGGAGTATCGATCTGAAATTTGTTGGGGTTCTGTAACATCCTGCATTTTTGGTAGTTAGATATTTAATGTATTTTATTATCTTAAATATCGATTTGGAATTTTATATGGATTTATAATATATAATTCATTAATTAAAACAAGTTTGAACGTATAATATATATATATATATATAAATCGAACTAAAAACGTCGCGGTAGTTCGTAGTTTACGAATTAAATTTCAATTGAATATACACAATCCATTTTAGGCCAGAATTTTGTGAAACAGGAAACAATAGAACTGATTTGATTATATTTTTCTAATGGAAGAGAGAAATAGAGATTTTATATTATGGATTGTTAGTTATGTCCAATTCAAATTTTAAATAGTCGATATGGAATTCGTTAATAAACGATAATGTTTATTTAATAAATTATAAAGGATTTATATATATATTGAATATCGGTTAACCCGAAATTTTAGATATTGAGTTCTAAAATATATATTTGGTTTGTTTTAAAGCTGTGTAATATTTCAGTTGTAGATATATAATAATAATAATTATTTAAATGAATTATTTGGATTCAAATATATTTTATCGTTAGTATATAGGCCTTAGAAATGATTTATTTTTGAAACGATCTCCGTTTATAATAAAATGAGTTTTAAGGGAAAACGTATCGTCAATTATTGTTAGATTTCCAGTTTGAACCCAATTGGAGTTGTTTTATCGGTGCGCACAATTTAAAAGTGAACTGATAAATTAAAAGAACGTTTTTGTGCAAACGGAGTCGATTTTCAACGAAACAAATTTCATTGGAACCGGAGCACTTAGACGTAACAGTATGTCCATTTTCGTTGCGTTCGGGATTCGTGTATGGCGATGCGTATTTCAAACGGTTAGCGGTATAATAAATTAATGGTGATATAACAGAGTAATTATAAAACTTAAACATTAAGTAAGCTAAATATATATAAAGAGAACGTGCTATACACTTTTGTTACTTCATTTCTAAGTCTACGAGCTGAACTAAATGCACATCCTATATATGAAAGAGACAGTGCCAATCTATCCCTATACCTTCATGCACAAGTCAATTTAATAGTACACAAATCTTCATGCAGACACTGGTTTGTGCCACTCAAAACATACGGCTACAGGCTATCCTATATTTTCCTACCAAAGGCACATGCCTACCTTTAGTTTCTTCTTAAGCCTGAAGCTAATCAAGTGATGGATGTGAAAACTCAAGCAGGGTATTGAAATGAAGAACGCTACCTCCCTTCTTCCAAACACAATCAACTGTGGAGGACAGCTTCTTCGAAATGAAAAGGTATGCATACACAGATGCAAACCTAAGGATAGAATGGGCAGACTAGCCTATATAAATGTATGCTCACACATGAATTGACTGTATCAACTCCATATCCAACGAAATGAAATGTGCCCAGCTACCCTATTTTTCTTGGATTTCCAAAGACTGCAAAGCTCACTGCCTACGTATTGTTTGTTCGCACATACACCTAAGATAATTAACAGCTACCCTAAACCAGCTACCCATATTGCTTGACATGAATACACACTGCAACTTTTTATTTCCTGCCTGTGTTGTCCTATATGTACAACTACGACATGCAGTTTTCAACTCCATGTTTTCTCCATCACAGCTACTCCACTATGCTTCTAGTTTAAGGACCTTGGCACCCAAGGATACTCTCTTATAAATACCCGAGCTTCTCCACTTCTCTCACAACGCAAATCCTCCGTTCACTAAAACAACTCAGCGCAGCAGTATATATTTATATATAAAAATAAAAATAAAAATAGAAACATTACAACCATATAATATTAAATGGACGTAACTCGAGCTGAAAGGAGAAGCAGCATCTCGCGGCAGTATCAGACGGGAAGCGGGAAGCCATAGTGTGAATGTGAGGGTCGGCTGGAACAAGGAATAGCTCATGCGTGGAGTTTCCGGAAGGAAATGAAAAGTCGGTCACAAATGAAAGAAGCAGCAGTTCGGATTGTAGAGGAGTGATACAGCTGGAAAGGGCGGAGCACGTTGAACGTAGGAACGGGGTGCGGTGTGCATGCTTGGAATGAAGCAAAGGATGGTGGCAAGTCTGGTAATGTCTGAATAAAGGAGTGGGATATATATTGGCATATTGTGTTCAAATGTGAAGTGGAGTGCGGTTGTATAGATGATATGAGGAAGAAGCCAATCTCGGTAACGTGGATGGTTGCGGGTTCTTAAGTGCGGAGGTGGTAAATTTCGGTAGAGCGGTGAGTGGGTGATGGTGAGTTAAGCCGCATGTTGGAGTTGTTGGGGAATTTCGAAAGTGTAATGTAGTGGAAAGGAAAGCTGTTTAACGATAGTATGGAATGGGGAGGAAAGTGGACGTGGCAGTTAGGTTTCGAACTAAAAATAAAAGAAAGGGTAAAGTTCTGGAAAGTGAAGGTGCGGAAAGGAGATGAACAATGTTTCAACGAAGAACCTAGGTAAAGATTTGTAACGTGCCTCATTTCAAATAACTAATTAACTAGTTTAACAATAATTTAATTAAGGAAATGGTTTCAGGAAGAAGTAACGAAGAAAGCAGACGTGTTGAAGAATAAACATTGAGAATGATGGAAAGTAAGTTAACTGGAATCAAAATGTAACGTGAAGGCAAGGTGAAAAACAAAAGCTTAGACCTGTTTTATTTTCATACATAAAGAAGTATTTTGTTTGAATTCCTATCTGAATGAAGAAACTGTAGAAGTTGTAGATGATCATCATAGTAGGCATTAGTATGGAATGGAGGGGCTCCACAACTGGGCTAGTATAAGATATTTTGGTGCATGCGCCAGTTTGAGCCGTTAAACGTTAAAAAAAAAAAATAGCAACAATGCGTAAGCACGGTGTAGGATTTGGTTTTGGTTAACAGCAGGCCTCGAAGTATAATATTGGAAGAAGTTGCACGGTGGAGTGAAGCTGCTATATAGTTGCGTGGGTTTTAAGCGTGAATGGGAACAAAAGCATCAGTACAGAAAATTTAAAAGAAAAGAATTAAATAAATGTGGATGAAGTGTTGGGTACAGAAACAACATATGAAAAGGAAAGCTGGCCATAGTGCGAACGCATGCAAGGTGGATTTACGTTGAGCAAAACTAAAGAAATAGGACCAGACACTAATTTCATCAAAGTAACGGTATGCGATTTTAGTTTTACCTAACCAAAGTAACTAATGGTTATAATAATTAATTAATTAAATTTATTAGTTTAATTATAATTGTAAAGTAAAACGTATATAAACTTTGGTTATGATAACAGAATGAAACAAGACTTGCGACGCAGAAATCACATTGTCAAACTCTATATACTGGAAACAGTCTGGATGGATTTGGACAGAGCAGGAGTTTTTAGTCAAATTAAACAACTGTTTAATTTAACTAAAACAAACCATTTCAGAAATAAATAGGAATCAAGGTGAGTTTACTCACTCAGTTTTTATCCCATTTATATTTTATATAAATCAGGTTTTATTTTGTGTGCTATGCTTGAAAATTGTTTGTTGTTTGCTGTTATTTATATATTGGTTGAATTGGTTAGTTAAACGTTAGTAAATTTAAATAAAATCTAACCGTTATTTTAACGGTTAATTCCAAACGAGGTAAGTTACCTTTTTGGTCACGTTTATAATAATATAAATGTGTTAAATCCAAATATGGGTGCTTAGATTACCGTTATTTATAGTTGAATATTGTATCTGTTGAGATAATGTATTTGGATGCAGGGAAGAACAGGTTGGAGGGATCCAACGAGATTCCTCAAATTTAATGTTTATTTTCATATCACGATATACGAACTGTAACCCATATGATTAGATGATTGATTTGTTTATTGGTTGAATCTAAATTCAATGATTGTTTGTTATTAACCAATGGACAATATTGGTTGAGTAGTTGGCAGCATATGGCATATAGATCAATCATTTTATAAATGTTGATTTATTGTCAAGTGAATCGACGGTAATGAAGTTATAAAATTTATAACTGAAAATAGATTTTTAATCTATTAATTGGAATTAAAGTTATTCAAAAAGGAAATGAATATTTATTATTATATACAGTTTATAAGTTATTATTAAATAATTTTATAAAGTGATTTCTTATATAAATAAGATTCATATGTGAACGAGCAGAAATTAACCAAACGGTTAAGAGTGGAATAGTTATTTGTAAGAAATGGTTAAATGAAATTATTTAAATTAATTATATTATTAATTAATTTAAGGTAATGATTTAATTGGAATTAATTAATGAGTTGATCATATTTTGAATTGAATAAGTCGTCTGCTTTAACCAGAATTGATTATTAAAATTAAATTAGTTTATTATTGAATAAATCTAATGAAATTGTTTAACATATATTTGTTGATTTTAATAAGATTTTAAATAGAGAAATTATTTATTTATATTAGTAGTAAAGAAGTTAATAACTTCAACGGTCGTGAATGATAAAGATAATTATTTCAATTAATAATAATTTAAGTAATTACTTCTTAAATGAAATACAATTAAGTAAGAAATCAATTTTGGAATGAGATATGGCTAAGTTTTGAAATGAGGTTATAAAGGAGTTTTATATCAAACCCAAGTTCTTTAACGAAGTTATAAAGAGATTTGGACTGATGCGATAGCTTAAATAAATGTTTTATTTAATGTTTGAAGTAAGTAACGAGGAATCATAATAATAAGGGTTTTGTATCAAACCAGAGTTTTATCAATAAAGTTTTATAAAAGGGCATGAGGTTAAAAGCGTGGATTTTAAGTTGCCGATACTTAATGTAATAACCCGCAAAATCTTGGCCAGTTTAAAATTTTTTATTTTGGCAATTTTAGCGAATTTTGATTATTTAAAATGAATTATTTTAAATAATATCGACGAGAAATTTATTTTGAATATAATTCAAACGTATATATTATATACGTCGTCGTTAGAATATATAAATATTTATATATAATTATAAATAGAATGGAAAATGGCGCGGTAGTTCGATAATTCGATTTCAAACTTCAATTGAATGTACCGGGTGCAAAACAATCCGGATTTTAATGAACCCAAAAATCATAGGATCTAATTGGTGATATCTTTCCAACGAATCCGACAAATCAAGATTTCATAGCGGGAATCAAAAGATATGTCCAGTTGAAAATTCTGAATAGTCGCTATGGAATTCAGGCCCTTAAAAATGGACATTTTGCAGATGACCTCGGATTTCGACGAAACTAGTTTTGTTGGATCCGCAGTGTCGAATTATTGCTAGATTCCAAATTTCATAATTTTTCGAATCAATATGTGAGCGTGGCGAAGGATAACGCGTTTGACCAGTTTCAGTTGATTTTAATCGACTGGAAATTGGCCATTTTTCCAACGGTCTCAGAATTCGACGAAACTAGTTTTGTTAGGACCGTATCGTCAATACGAAGCTAGGAAATATTTTCGAGAATTTTTAGAGTTCGTATGCGACCCCGGTAATTTGAAATGTACGTTTAAAATTCAATATAGCGATTTAAGTGTAAATTTAACAGAAACTGATTCAAACAGTCGAATCAGCCTACGATACATATCCCATTGTGCTCGGAATGGGGGTAGAACGCTAGGGACGACAGGCGGTGGGCCTCGTTTCGAGGTCGTATGTAAAAGTCAACTTTTTAAAATATAAATAATTAAATAAATTAAAATTTTCTTTTGCATATACCCCCCCCGTTTATTCTTCAACTCATTCAGAAAGAAAAAAAGAAAAAAAAAGAAAAGAGGAATCGATCCTCGCGATCCGCCCACCGCGCCGCCGCGCGAGGCGCGCTTCTTCCCCCCCCTTCGCTGGCGATCGACGCCCCCCCTGAAGCGGCGGCGCCGCAATCGACACGCCCCCCCTTCTTCTTCCTCCCCTTCCCTTCCTCGACTGCGACACCCGAACCTCCCTCCCTTCGCCTGCGATGCCCTAACCCCACCCAGACCCGAACCCGCAAACCCCCCCCCCCCAAGCGCCGCCGCCCTCCTTTCTCTCCCTCCTCCCTCTGAACGGAACACTGTAAGTTTTATACGTTATTTTTAATTCGTTTTTTTATATATAATTATTGTTAATTATTATGTAACTGATTTTATAAAAAAAAAATCGATTTTCTTTTAGCATAGGAAAGGAAAATTCGGATATATATATAATAGCTAATTAAAAATATTATTTTTATATTTTTAAAACATTAAAAATATGATTTTTACATTTTTAAAGTATTAAGAATATGATTTTTGTATTTTTAAAGTAGTAAAAATATAATCTTTTATATTGTAGAAAGACAAAAATATGATCTTTATATTTTTAAAGTATTAAAAATATGATTTTTATATTTTTAAAGTATTAAAAATATAGTCTTTACTATATAGATGATGTAAAAATATGATTTTTGGTTAGGTAGAAAATTAAAAATATAATTTTTACATGATAGGAATATTAAAAATATCATCTTTATATAGGTAGCAAAAGAAAAGGCGATATTTTTAAATAAGAAAAGGCGATATTTTTAAATATGAAAAGGCAAGATCTTTAAGAATGAAAAGGCGAAACATTTATTTTAGAAAAGGCAAAATCTTTATATAAATAATAGCGTGATAAAAATATAATTTTTATCTATATATTAATGGTATAAAAATAGAATTTTTATCCGTATGAGGCGACTAGAAAAATAAGATTTTTTATATATTGAACACCGTAGTAAAAATTCGATTTTTATATATTGAATAGTCAAGTAAAAATTAGATTTTTATATATTGAATCGCATAGTAAAAATTCGATTTTTAAATATATGAAGTGATTATAAAAATATGATTTTTATATTGAAGAGTGAATAAAAATGTGATTTTTATTTTAAAGACATCAAAATATAAAAATGTGATTTTTATATATATAGTGACTACGGGCAACGAAGATGGCGAAGATGCGATAGCGATGAAGATTTCCTGCAAAAGAAGTGCCGTGGAGCTAGGATGGCTATATGTGAGAATTTCTCACCTTTCAATTTCTTTTCTAATTATAAATTTATACTAGGATGCAGACGGTGCTTAGTAGCACCCGACACAATCGTCCACAGACCATGGACTTGTTTGTTTGGTTGCATAGGTTAGTTATATGATTTGATTTGAAATTTGGTTGTTTGGTGAATTTGATTGATGTGTGAATGGCATGGGCCTTCACTAGACCGGGGATAAGGCTAGGCCTCGTCCCGTTTCTAGTATCGTGCCGTTATGCCGCCGAAATTTTCTAAAATATGTTAGAAAAATAAGAATATCATTTATATTGTGTAAATGAATTGAATAAAATTTCATATGTTGAAATAAAATGTTTTATCGTTAAAAATATAATTTTTAACGTGAAGATGAATATAGTGAATGTGAATAAATAAATATTCATTTACAAACCGGACGGTTTGTTTATGTACACCTATTTGAATGACATTGATTGGGTCGATAAATTTTACACATCGCCCAGCTGCACGAATAAAATCTGTGTTTGACTGTTTGAAACCCCACACGGGTGTTGGGATGAAATTCGAAGTTCACTCATCCTGATTGATTAAATATGTCGATCGATTGATTGACAGGCTGTTATAAGCGTTAGATATCTATATTTGATGCTTATACAGTGTAGTGCACTTTGGTTGATGGTTGATTATCTTTCAATGCTATTATATACATGTGTTGTATGAAAATCCATATAATTAACTTTATATGGTAATTGATTGGGCCTCATTCCAATTTGAAAAATAAAGAATAATTAAAATAAAGGTTCATGTGTTGACTGTACTCATCCGTTGAGATTAGTCATGTGTTAAACGAATTATTTTAATAATAAAATTTGCATCTTTATCAATATAACATAAAGGTTCATGTGTTGACTGTACTCATCCGTTGAGATTAGTCATGTGTTGAACGAAATATTTTTATAATAAAATTTACATCTTTATCATATATGGAATTAGAAATCAACTGGAAAATAGATGAGATGAGTGGTCTCCTGAATATTAATCTGATGTTGGTTTCGGCCTTCGGGGTTAATATTCAGGAAATCGTTCTCTCACTAAATTTCGGTTGAAGTCTGATTCAATATCAAACAATAGATACCTTCATTTTTATGAAATATATTGATAACAAAAATAGTCACACGTGGACAGTACTCATTCGTTGAGATTAGTCGTGTGTTGACAAAAATAAATATTCATTTGTTGAATAGAATAAAGGAATATATAAAGCCATGTTGATTAGAGATGCGCCATTTTGACGCGAACGATATTTATATCGATTAGTTTTCGAAATGAATTGAATATATAACGATTTCGAAATGAATTGAATATAAAACGATTTCGAAATGAATTGAATATAAAACGATTTCGAAATGAATGGAATAGGAAAATATTTCGAAATGAATTGAATATATAACGATTTCGAAATGAATTGAATATATAACGATTTCGAAATGAATTGAATATATAACGATTTCGAAATGAATTGAATATATAACGATTTCGAAATGAATTGAATATATAACGATTTCGAAATGAATTGAATATATAACGATTTCGAAATGAATTGAATATATATAACGATTTCGAAATGAATTGAATATATAACGATTTCGAAATGAATTGAATATATAACGATTTCGATTTGAATTGAATATAAAACGATTTCGAATTGAATGAAATAGAAAACCAATTTGATTTCAATTGAATATATGATGAATTGGATTCAAATAGAAAACGAAACGAATTTGATTTGAATAGAAAATGATTTGAATCGAATATAAAACCAATTTGAATTGAATTGAATTGAAAACGAATTCAAATTGAATTGAAAGTGAATTGAAATGAATTGAAATTTGAATTGAATAGAAATGAATTTTAAAACGAATTTATAAAGAATAATTCAATTTTGATTTGAATTGAAATGGAAGTTGAAATTGCTTTTGAAACGAATTCAAAACTATTTATATAATTCGTTTTAAATAGTAATCGACGAAATATATTATATATATATTATATATATAATATAATGGCCTGAATAGAACGCGCCGCGCCGCGGCAGTTCGTGAATTTCGACCATTTATTTCAAACGGACATTACGGGAGATCCGACCGTCGGATTCTCCTAAAACCAGAACCGTTGGGTTCGTAACGAAAAGAGCTTTCTAACGAATATTAGAAATTTGAAATCTAACGGTTGGATTTGGAGATACGTCCAAATCAAATTCGAAAAAGGTCGCTGTAAGTGCAGTTCGATGGCCATTGTTGGAAATCGACTGTACGGGCCTTGATAAAATTATTAAAAATAGTAATAATTTGTGTAAAATCATAAGAAATGATTTGGGAAAAATTGGGGTGGAAAACTCCATATTTGAAAAGATAAAAATGGATTTTTATCGAAATGAACTAGTTTTGAACTAAATTTAAAACCCAATTATTTTTAAATAAATGAATTAGATTTAAAAAGGGGTTTTAAATAATGGGAATTTCTAATATATTTGATTGAATTTGAAATGGGTTTATCGCGAACGGTGTTTTAAATAACACTAGTTCTTTAACCCGATAACAAATAGAATGTGATTTGGGTTTGTCGTGAACTGTGTTTTAAATAACACCTAGTTCTTTAACCCAGTAAAAGAAGTTTTAACGAATCTGCAATTAGATTGAAATTCGAATTGATAATCTAAATTTCCAAATTTAGAAAATGAGCGAGAATGGAGTATTACCAGTTTTGCTCCAAAGCGATAGTTAAATCTTTGATTAGATTTAAACGTGAAATGGTAATTAATTTTACCGATAACACCACGGTGTTAGATATGGAGTATTACCAGTTTTGCTTCATGGGATGAATAGGTTGGGATTGGGAAATAAAATAAATAATTACTTCGTTACGGTTCGCTAATCTCGACTAGTTGGAAAAACCATAATTTGGTTTTAAATAACATCCAAAGGAAGATTACAGGATAAATTTTAAAGAATTTATCTTGGATAAAATTAATGGGAACCTTTCCCTAAGAATGTGGAATTTAGAAACTAGCTGTAGGTTGGCTAAGAAGAATGGTTTCCTGGGTATTGATCTGATGTTGGTTTCGGCCTTCGGGGTTAATGTTTGGGAAATTGTTCTCTTGCTAATTTGCGGTTAGTGACTAATGAATTGGAATGAGGCGTATGTTGTGTTTGTGTAACTTTTGTTTTTAATATACGCGGGTTGTTCGGAAAGTCCGGGTTTATACCCGTTCTGAATAACCGATTCGACGATAAGTCGAAGATGAAGACGGTGGTCGAAGACCAGAAGTTTTCACATCGTTTGGATAATTACTGACGATCCTGATTGGGCAGTACACCCAAGAGGATGGAAATAGTTGGTGGTCGTCCAGACGTACTTGGAGATGGATGGATATGCGAGGAAAGTGCCTCCGGTTTCGTTCAGACCCAGAACGGACTTGTAAATGGATTGTGTGTCTGACATTGGATTTTATTCTGTGTTGACTGATTTCTATTAAATATACATCTGTTTGGCGGCGGAGAATTTATTCTTTTGCTTAACGCCCTTCTCTGAGACGTACGAGCTCAGAGGTTGTATATCGATGGACATCAGTCGCATGGCATGAATTGCCTATGTGGCACGCTAAGATGCAATGATCAAGGCTTCTGTTGAAAAGCAAAGTCTTGTGGTTGATGATCAAAGCACAGCCTACGTGGCAGCTTTGTGTATAACGTGAATTCGCGAGCCTCACACCTCGGTATGAGTTAAAAACGGGATACGGACTGCAGGGAGAGCACGACGTTTCTTTCTAGCTTTGGTGGTGTCAGTGACTTACCAGCCCTGACATTTTTATACTTTTCACCTATGTGGTTGTTGGAATGCGAGGCGCCTCGATTATAGGTCTGTAAGGACCGGGAAACGTGTGTTCAGGCATAATTAATCCTCTAACGTAAGTGAGGACCGACCCTGAAGCATCCAGGGGTTTCCCAGAGTGCGTAACCCTGGGACATTTGCTAGAGTGTCTCGAACGCGGAGAGGAGCTTGCCCCTTGCCTCGACTCATGACGGAATCCAATTTCCAATACGTGTAATTCGTCTTTAATTGTAGAACTAGTATGGCGACATAGTAGATGGTAGCTATGCCGCCTATGATTGATATTTATGATTGAAATGTTTTGACACTATACACTTATTATAGTATCAAATGATTTGTTTTAAACGTATCAAGCATGCTTTGGCTGTTATAAGGGAAAACCCTATCCCTCGGCTTGCGTTGCATTGTGTGATAGGACCTGGGTCTTATAACAGCTTCATTTTTCTTTATTTAGCATTGCGCTGTTTGTTCTATGCACTGGTATTCTTGGGAGGAAACCCGTTCCGTGTTATACGGCGTGGTCCCTTGATTTACCTAACTTTAAAACCAATATTAATAACTGTTTTAGTTCTCACACCAGTCACATGACTGACCTGGAGTTTATTGTTTTAACCTAAACTCTGGGTGCCCCTATTTTCCGCACGGGCAGCTAGTAGTTTTGGTTTTGCAGATTTATATTCACAGGATCCTGGTTTACAGCTGGAATGGTATCCGGAAAGCTCTGTATCCGTATATCACCTTCAGTTGTGCTTTGTATTATTTTTCCGCTGCTATGTAATTTACTGTGATCTCTGATATCTATCGTATGTAATTTATTCATTTATACTCTGTATATTCTTGTAATCTGATGGGATTGTTGTAATAGCAATGAAATGTTCTTCTGTTTGTGTTCTGATTTGTCCTGTTCTCAACGTTCAGGGGTTTCGAATGGTCTAGATCGGTTTAACGACTGATTCAGATCGAGCGAAATTCCAGGCCGTCACAGTTGGTATCAGAGCTTTGGTTTACAGAGCTCGAGAACAAGACACATTAGAACCATACGAAAGAATTCATCAGATATTGGATTAGCAATATCCAATGAGAATGACTCGTTAGAGATAGGATCAGTAGTGTCCTAGAACGAGTGTGAAGAGTATATTTTTCAAATGAAAACAACTTTGTTTTGAAAATTTAAACCATTTTATACGTATTTGAATACTTATTTACTTTGAATATGGACAATCCACTATATAAAGGTTTTGTATATACGCGTCATGAACGTATATTCGAAGTTTTAATATACTGGATAGATATAGAATCATACTCTAGTGGCCCGAAGATGATTCTGATGATTGACTAGTTGTCATTAGTATTCATGTTCGAGTACCGAAGGTGTGATATCGATATATTTCCATTAGGCTGGTGTGAGAACCAAAACTTATATAGTTAGAACACATTGTTGTGAATTGGCATCAAAAACAAGATTTTCTGTATGTATCAAAATTTATGGATTTGAAATTCTAATTCACTAATTGATTGATGTTTGTGTTGTTTGTTTATTTGTTTGCTAATTTTTAACCATTATGCCTAAAAGAATCAAATATTGAATTATATTGAAAATTGGTCGCATTTGCTTGTATATACATATACTTACATTGAACAGGTCATAGCAAGGAGGCTAGAGCCGAAGAATAAAATTTGTTTGCCCGACAAATAGGTACATGTTTACTACATAATTTCCTGTTTTGTTTGGGTGATGATGATTTTATGAGCCTATTGGCTAGCCGCTTGGCTTTTTCTTTTTCTTTTTGAGATCTGAAGGACCGGGGAAGCTATTTGAAATTCCCCGATGCTCCCGGTGCAGGGGAGGTTATGGCGAAATTTTAGGGTGTTAGTCAAATTTTTGAAAATTTGAAAATTCTCAGAAACTGAAAAGTTGGAGAATGGAAGGCAGATCGAACGTAGAGTTGATTAATCAAACCACTTTCGACTTTGTTCCTTTTCGGGGACGAAAAGTTTTAAGTGGGGGAGATTGTAATAACCCGCAAAATCTGGGCCAGTTTAAAATTTTTTATTTTGGCAATTTTAGCGAATTTTGATTATTTAAAATGAATTATTTTAAATAATATCGACGAGAAATTTATTTTGAATATAATTCAAACGTATATGTTATATACGTCGTCGTTAGAATATATAAATATTTATATATAATTATAAATAGAATGGAAAATGGCGCGGTAGTTCGATAATTCGATTTCAAACTTCAATTGAATGTACCGGGTGCAAAACAATCCGGATTTTAATGAAACCAAAAATCATAGGATCTAATTGATGATATCTTTCCAACGAATCCGACAAATCAAGATTTCATAGCGGGAATCAAAAGATATGTCCAGTTGAAAATTCTGAATAGTCGCTATGGAATTCAGGCCCTTAAAAATGGACATTTTGCAGATGACCTCGGATTTCGACGAAACCAGTTTTGTTGGATCCGCAGTGCCGAATTATTGCTAGATTCCAAATTTCATAATTTTTCGAATCAATATGTGAGCGTGGCGAAGGATAACGCGTTTGACCAGTTTCAGTTGATTTTAATCGACTGGAAATTGGCCATTTTTCCAACGGTCTCAGAATTCGACGAAACTAGTTTTGTTAGGACCGTATCGTCAATACGAAGCTAGGAAATATTTTTCGAGAATTTTTAGAGTTCGTATGCGACCCCGGTAATTTGAAATGTACGTTTAAAATTCAATATAGCGATTTAAGTGTAAATTTAACAGAAACTGATTCAAACAGTCGAATCGGCCTACGATACATATCCCATTGTGCTCGGAATGGGGGTAGAACGCTAGGGACGACAGGCGGTGGGCCTCGTTTCGAGGTCGTATGTAAAAGTCAACTTTTTAAAATATAAATAATTAAATAAATTAAAATTTTCTTTTGCATATACCCCCCCCGTTTATTCTTCAACTCATTCAGAAAGAAAAAAAGAAAAAAAAGAAAAGAGGAATCGATCCTCGCGATCCGCCCACCGCGCCGCCGCGCGAGGCGCGCTTCTTCCCCCCCCCCCTTCGCTGGCGATCGACGCCCCCCCCTGAAGCGGCGGCGCCGCAATCGACACACCCCCCTTCTTCTTCCTCTCCTTCCCTTCCTCGACTGCGACACCCGAACCTCCCTCCCTTCGCCTGCGATGCCCTAACCCCACCCAGACCCGAACCCGCAAACCCCCCCCCCCCAAGCGCCACCGCCCTCCTTTCTCTCCCTCCTCCCTCTGAACGGAACACTGTAAGTTTTATACGTTATTTTTAATTCGTTTTTTTATATATAATTATTGTTAATTATTATGTAACTGATTTTATAAAAAAAATCGATTTTCTTTTAGCATAGGAAAGGAAAATTCGGATATATATATAATAGCTAATTAAAAATATTATTTTTATATTTTTAAAACATTAAAAATATGATTTTTACATTTTTAAAGTATTAAGAATATGATTTTTGTATTTTTAAAGTAGTAAAAATATAATCTTTTATATTGTAGAAAGACAAAAATATGATCTTTATATTTTTAAAGTATTAAAAATATGATTTTTATATTTTTAAAGTATTAAAAATATAGTCTTTACTATATAGATGATGTAAAAATATGATTTTTGGTTAGGTAGAAAATTAAAAATATAATTTTTACATGATAGGAATATTAAAAATATCATCTTTATATAGGTAGCAAAAGAAAAGGCGATATTTTTAAATAAGAAAAGGCGATATTTTTAAATATGAAAAGGCAAGATCTTTAAGAATGAAAAGGCGAAACATTTATTTTAGAAAAGGCAAAATCTTTATATAAATAATAGCGTGATAAAAATATAATTTTTATCTATATATTAATGGTATAAAAATAGAATTTTTATCCGTATGAGGCGACTAGAAAA
Organism: Allium sativum; assembly: GCA_030737875.1. NCBI lineage: Eukaryota > Viridiplantae > Streptophyta > Magnoliopsida > Asparagales > Amaryllidaceae > Allium > Allium sativum. The sequence continues at coordinate 11,634 of JASFAX010000086.1, read as the reverse complement.
ATAAGATTTTTTATATATTGAACACCGTAGTAAAAATTCGATTTTTATATATTGAATAGTCAAGTAAAAATTAGATTTTTATATATTGAATCGCATAGTAAAAATTCGATTTTTAAATATATGAAGTGATTATAAAAATATGATTTTTATATTGAAGAGTGAATAAAAATGTGATTTTTATTTTAAAGACATCAAAATATAAAAATGTGATTTTTATATATATAGTGACTACGGGCAACGAAGATGGCGAAGATGCGATAGCGATGAAGATTTCCTGCAAAAGAAGTGCCGTGGAGCTAGGATGGCTATATGTGAGAATTTCTCACCTTTCAATTTCTTTTCTAATTATAAATTTATACTAGGATGCAGACGGTGCTTAGTAGCACCCGGCACAATCGTCCACAGACCATGGACTTGTTTGTTTGGTTGCATAGGTTAGTTATATGATTTGATTTGAAATTTGGTTGTTTGGTGAATTTGATTGATGTGTGAATGGCGTGGGCCTTCACTAGACCGGGGATAAGGCTAGGCCTCGTCCCGTTTCTAGTATCGTGCCGTTATGCCGCCGAAATTTTCTAAAATATGTTAGAAAAATAAGAATATCATTTATATTGTGTAAATGAATTGAATAAAATTTCATATGTTGAAATAAAATGTTTTATCGTTAAAAATATAATTTTTAACGTGAAGATGAATATAGTGAATGTGAATAAATAAATATTCATTTACAAACCGGACGGTTTGTTTATGTACACCTATTTGAATGACATTGATTGGGTCGATAAATTTTACACATCGCCCAGCTGCACGAATAAAATCTGTGTTTGACTGTTTGAAACCCCACACGGGTGTTAGGATGAAATTCGAAGTTCACTCATCCTGATTGATTAAATATGTCGATCGATTGATTGACAGGCTGTTATAAGCGTTAGATATCTATATTTGATGCTTATACAGTGTAGTGCACTTTGGTTGATGGTTGATTATCTTTCAATGCTATTATATACATGTGTTGTATGAAAATCCATATAATTAACTTTATATGGTAATTGATTGGGCCTCATTCCAATTTGAAAAATAAAGAATAATTAAAATAAAGGTTCATGTGTTGACTGTACTCATCCGTTGAGATTAGTCATGTGTTGAACGAATTATTTTAATAATAAAATTTGCATCTTTATCAATATAACATAAAGGTTCATGTGTTGACTGTACTCATCCGTTGAGATTAGTCATGTGTTGAACGAAATATTTTTATAATAAAATTTACATCTTTATCATATATGGAATTAGAAATCAACTGGAAAATAGATGAGATGAGTGGTCTCCTGAATATTAATCTGATGTTGGTTTCGGCCTTCGGGGTTAATATTCAGGAAATCGTTCTCTCACTAAATTTCGGTTGAAGTCTGATTCAATATCAAACAATAGATACCTTCATTTTTATGAAATATATTGATAACAAAAATAGTCACACGTGGACAGTACTCATTCGTTGAGATTAGTCGTGTGTTGACAAAAATAAATATTCATTTGTTGAATAGAATAAAGGAATATATAAAGCCGTGTTGATTAGAGATGCGCCATTTTGACGCGAACGATATTTATATCGATTAGTTTTCGAAATGAATTGAATATATAACGATTTCGAAATGAATTGAATATAAAACGATTTCGAAATGAATTGAATATAAAACGATTTCGAAATGAATGGAATAGGAAAATATTTCGATTTGAATTGAATATATAACGATTTCGATTTGAATTGAATATATAACGATTTCAAAATGAATTGAATATATAACGATTTCGAAATGAATTGAATATATAACGATTTCGAAATGAATTGAATATATAACGATTTCGAAATGAATTGAATATATAACGATTTCGAAATGAATTGAATATATAACGATTTCGAAATGAATTGAATATATAACGATTTCGAAATGAATTGAATATATAACGATTTCGATTTGAATTGAATATAAAACGATTTCGAATTGAATGAAATAGAAAACCAATTTGATTTCAATTGAATATATCATGAATTGGATTCAAATAGAAAACGAAACGAATTTGATTTGAATAGAAAATGATTTGAATCGAATATAAAACCAATTTGAATTGAATTGAATTGAAAACGAATTCAAATTGAATTGAAAGCGAATTGAAATGAATTGAAATTTGAATTGAATAGAAATGAATTTTAAAACGAATTTATAAAGAAGAATTCAATTTTGATTTGAATTGAAATGGAAGTTGAAATTGCTTTTGAAACGAATTCAAAACTATTTATATAATTCGTTTTAAATAGTAATCGACGAAATATATTATATATATATTATATATATAATATAATGGCCTGAATAGAACGCGCCGCGCCGCGGCAGTTCGTGAATTTCGACCATTTATTTCAAACGGACATTACGGGAGATCCGACCGTCGGATTCTCCTAAAACCGGAACCGTTGGGTTCGTATCGAAAAGAGCTTTCTAACGAATATTAGAAATTTGAAATCTAACGGTTGGATTTGGGGATACGTCCAAATCAAATTCGAAAAAGGTCGCTGTAAGTGCAGTTCGATGGCCATTGTTGGAAATCGACTGTACGGGCCTTGATAAAATTATTAAAAATAGTAATAATTTGTGTAAAATCATAAGAAATGATTTGGGAAAAATTGGGGTGGAAAACTCCATATTTGAAAAGATAAAAATGGATTTTTATCGAAATGAACTAGTTTTGAACTAAATTTAAAACCCAATTATTTTTAAATAAATGAATTAGATTTAAAAAGGGGTTTTAAATAATGGGAATTTCTAATATATTTGATTGAATTTGAAATGGGTTTATCACGAACGGTGTTTTAAATAACACTAGTTCTTTAACCCGATAACAAATAGAATGTGATTTGGGTTTGTCGTGAACTGTGTTTTAAATAACACCTAGTTCTTTAACCCAGTAAAAGAAGTTTTAACGAATCTGCAATTAGATTGAAATTCGAATTGATAATCTAAATTTCCAAATTTAGAAAATGAGCGAGAATGGAGTATTACCAGTTTTGCTCCAAAGCGATAGTTAAATCTTTAATTAGATTTGAACGTGAAATGGTAATTAATTTTACCGATAACACCACGGTGTTAGATATGGAGTATTACCAGTTTTGCTTCATGGGATGAATAGGTTGGGATTGGGAAATAAAATAAATAATAACTTCGTTACGGTTCGCTAATCTCGACTAGTTGGAAAAACCATAATTTGGTTTTAAATAACATCCAAAGGAAGATTACAGGATAAATTTTAAAGAATTTATCTTGGATAAAATTAATGGGAACCTTTCCCTAAGAATGTGGAATTTAGAAACTAGCTGTAGGTTGGCTAAGAAGAATGGTTTCCTGGGTATTGATCTGATGTTGGTTTCGGCCTTCGGGGTTAATGTTTGGGAAATTGTTCTCTTGCTAATTTGCGGTTAGTGACTAATGAATTGGAATGAGGCGTATGTTGTGTTTGTGTAACTTTTGTTTTTAATATACGCGGGTTGTTCGGAAAGTCCGGGTTTATACCCGTTCTGAATAACCGATTCGACGATAAGTCGAAGATGAAGACGGTGGTCGAAGACTGGAAGTTTTCACATCGTTTGGATAATTACTGAGGATCCTGATTGGGCAGTACACCCAAGAGGATGGAAATAGTTGGTGGTCGTCCAGACGTACTTGGAGATGGATGGATATGCGAGGAAAGTGCCTCCGGTTTCGTTCAGACCCAGAACGGACTTGTAAATGGATTGTGTGTCTGACATTGGATTTTATTCTGTGTTGACTGATTTCTATTAAATATACATCTGTTTGGCGGCGGAGAATTTATTCTTTTGCTTAACGCCCTTCTCTGAGACGTACGAGCTCAGAGGTTGTATATCGATGGACATCAGTCGCATGGCATGAATTGCCTATGTGGCACGCTAAGATGCAATGATCAAGGCTTCTGTTGAAAAGCAAAGTCTTGTGGTTGATGATCAAAGCACAACCTACGTGGCAGCTTTGTGTATAACGTGAATTCGCAAGCCTCACACCTCGGTATGAGTTAAAAACGGGATACGGACTGTAGGGAGAGCATGACGTTTCTTTCTAGCTTTGGTGGTGTCAGTGACTTACCAGCCCTGACATTTTTATACTTTTCACCTATGTGGTTGTTGGAATGCGAGGCGCCTCGATTATAGGTCTGTAAGGACCGGGAAACGTGTGTTCAGGCATAATTAATCCTCTAACGTAAGTGAGGACCGGCCCTGAAGCATCCAGGGGTTGCCCAGAGTGCGTAACCCTGGGACATTTGCTAGAGTGTCTCGAACGCGGAGAGGAGCTTGCCCCTTGCCTCGACTCATGACGGAATCCAATTTCCAATACGTGTAATTCGTCTTTAATTGTAGAACTAGTATGGCGACATAGTAGATGGTAGCTATGCCGCCTATGATTGATATTTATGATTGAAATGTTTTGACACTATACACTTATTATAGTATCAAATGATTTGTTTTAAACGTATCAAGCATGCTTTGGCTGTTATAAGGGAAAACCCTATCCCCCGGCTTGCGTTGCATTGTGTGATAGGACCTGGGTCTTATAACAGCTTCATTTTTCTTTATTTAGCATTGCGCTGTTTGTTCTATGCACTGGTATTCTTGGGAGGAAACCCGTTCCGTGTTATACGGCGTGGTCCCTTGATTTACCTAACTTTAAAACCAATATTAATAACTGTTTTAGTTCTCACACCAGTCACATGACTGACCTGGAGTTTATTGTTTTAACCTAAACTCTGGGTGCCCCTATTTTCCGCACGGGCAGCTAGTAGTTTTGGTTTTGCAGATTTATATTCACAGGATCCTGGTTTACAGCTGGAATGGTATCCGGAAAGCTCTGTATCCGTATATCACCTTCAGTTGTGCTTTGTATTATTTTTCCGCTGCTATGTAATTTATTGTGATCTCTGATATCTATCGTATGTAATTGATTCATTTATACTCTGTATATTCTTGTAATCTGATGGGATTGTTGTAATAGCAATGAAATGTTCTTCTGTTTGTGTTCTGATTTGTCCTGTTCTCAACGTTCAGGGGTTTCGAACGGTCTAGATCGGTTTAACGACTGATTCGGATCGAGCGAAATTCCAGGCCGTCACACTTAATAAATAAGATTAAGTGGAACAAATGGGATTGAAATGAGATTTTCAAAGTTGGAAATGGTTGAAGGGAATAGTATAGATCAATAAGAGGTTAAATAAAGGAAATTTAAAAGGATTTGAGAATATAAAAAAATACTTCTATTTTAAAGGAAATAAAAGAAGTTTTGATATTAGTATAACGATACTATGAAGTAAAGGAAATAATGGGATGGGTTTTAATGGGTTTATCAAAATGGGACGAGTGTTTGTTTTGTTCTCCAGGAGTGAAAAATCAAAGGGAATTCGTAACAACATTCAACGTGGGAATTGTCTGAACTCAAATGTCTGGAGTATATAAGTGAATTAGTTCTAAGTATTTTAAAAAGGGTTTTGCGAACAGTCTTTTAATAAAATAAGAAGTAAGTACCGAGTTTAAAATATCAAGAGATTAAGAAATTTTAAATAGTTTTCAAATTAAAAAAAGGCCAAGTGATGCTGAATACTGAACCGGTAAGTTCATAGTTGAATGATTATTTATTTGATAGTTAAATAACCGATTATCAAATCTGACCAATACGTTTATTGGTACGGAAAGACCAGGATCGAATTATATTCGAAAACCATTCTGACCAGCAAATACGAAATTGAGAAGATATCAGATGCTGATCAAGACGGAGCCATTGAAGACCATAGATTTTCATAAAATGGAAGGATTACTTTTATCTCTGGTCAACTCCTATGGCTTTCAAAGTCTACTATATATAAACTTAACTTATATTTTATAACCAGATATATATTATGGTTCGGTCGTGGTTGAAATTTATGGATTTGCAATGACTACTCGATACTGATCTATAGGGTGATTCCTAGGATGTGGTAGGAGAGTACCTTCGGTTCATCCTGTTCCTGGATGACTTATATGGATGGATGTCTGACAGAGTATTTCTTAAGAATGACATACGTTTATTTTTACAAACGTATTCTGTAGGTAGCAAAGAAGACACCTTATCTTAGCATAAAAACCCAGAATATTTTTGGGAACATCAATTAGTGATTTGGCGGATCTGACGATGTGACATTCAAAGTGAATGGTGGCCATATGTTCAAAAAAGGAAATTATAACATCAAGCCTCATCAACTCGGAAATGACAAAAATCGGGAAGGCAACATGACTATGTGGGTCACTCCCATTAGGTCGTATAATCACCTATCTAGAGAAACTCCATTTCATTCTTTAATCTATTTTCGATGCTGTCCCTTTTCAGGAAACGGTGGGTAGCTCCCAACCGTTGGTGATATACATTCGATACACTCAAGCGAAATGAGTGGTCGGTCATGTGTAGGCCGGGTTGCAAGACGTTCTTGTTGAACCCAATGTATTCCTTCTAGAGATACACTATCCGAACGTGGTTCCATACCTTGTCATAATTAAAAATCCAATCTCCAATAAGTTCCCGCGATTTTGATTGTATATTATATATGTGACAAGTGAGATGCAAGCGTTCCATTAGATTGGTATTTATTTGTGATTAGACACTATTATAATATCAGAGAAATATATGATTTCAAAAATGTTTTGGGGTTATAGTAAGGTAAAAACCGTCCATATTTATGTGTGGGCTGGTCTTACTATTATTCTTTTTTTTCAAAAGGATTTTTGACTTTAAAATCAAAATGAATGTTACATAAACTTAGTGAGTTTTCTCACTCTGGTTCTGTAACACCCCGTGTATTCTATAGCGGTGAAATTCACAAATTAAAGTATAACTAATTTGAAATCAAAGAATTAAGGGAAACGGGATACGCCATTGCGTTCGTCTCGGAATTCTGCTTGAGATAGAGTCCGAGTTTGCGTAAAACGGTGGTGGGGTGTTTCAGGTTCACTAGACTGATCCGGCGTTTGTAATGCTCGGGTTAGCCCGGGTTGTGTAGGTTTAGATTTGGATAATACGAATTGCAAGAAGATGTGCTGGAGAGTTCAGACGTATGATAAATATTTATTCCGCTGTGTGTTGTATATGAGGACAAATTATTATAACTATCCAGATGTGTTGATGTACTCTGATGATTGTAAGTATTTATTTCAAAGCTCTCAATAAAGTTTTATTTCCATCTTATATTTTGTTCCGCTGCGATGTGAGACTCTGATGTTGTTGTATTCTTCTTCTTCTTCTTCTTCTTCTTCTAATCTAATATTTCTTTCTTTCTTATCTTACCCTCTAATTTTTTTCATTAACTATCTGGTGTTCTCGATACTTGAGTTCTGATAAGTAATACAAGTTATGTATTATTGTTGGATTTTGAGTGTCGAATTCCCCGGGTCGTTACAGTGGTATCAGAGCGAGGTTTAGAAATAACCTTGGCTCTATGGTGCAACTCGATAGAGATGGGGTTAGTGATGCCCTAGATTGAGTTTGAATGTATATATGAGAGCGCGTATTTGTAGATTTTAAAAAAATGTTTTGTATTGTGTTATTTGATCAGTTTGATTTTGAACTGACAACGAACATGATATTGTTTTGTAAAAAGGGTAAATGAAATAATTTTGCCTAAATATATTATTGTATAAAAATAATATTATTTTCTCAAATTATTAATATGTTGATGTGATTGGTTGATTGGAGTAGAATTCAAATTGGATCAAGGAATTTGTGTGGTTTGATAACCGGGTGATTTCAAATATGGAGTTTGTGAATGGGGATTATAACACCCCGCATTTTTAATTTAATTAAAAATGTGTATATATATGCATAAATAGGAGAATAATGGTGATGTACAATGTCTATGTTATAGAGATAATAATAAAATAAGAATACTTAATTTAAATTTCAGGGATTAGGTAAAATGGACATCACCACTGGGTTCGTCTTGGAATTCTGCTTGGAATAGAGTCCAAGTTTGCGTAAATTGGACTCTGTATAGATGAGTTATAGCCTTTAAAAGGTTCAACTAAAAATTCAAAACAGTTCGAAATTCGACCCAGGTAGTTGGGCGGGAAATTTCCCACCCAGCAACTAGGCAGGTCGACCCTAAGGTAGACCTGGGGGTCGACCTACCCTTGGGGAGGTTGACCTTTGGGTCGACCTACCCCCCACCCCCACCCCCAGATTTGAGCATTTTTCCTCCTGTGGCGTGTTTTAACGTGCTGTCCGAATCTGGTGGCTACCAGGTCAATCTAAGGGCTCCAAAACACACTCTACACCTATAAATACATATTAAGACCTAACCCTAATTCCTAACAATCCCTCATGATGCCTCCGTGCTGCTGAACTTTCAATTCTCTTAGACGCCGTCTCTAAAAACCTAAATCAAATTAGGTATTCTTTATCAACAATTCAAGCTCTTCATCAATAATCAGAAAGGAAGATTTGATCACCATTCTACATCAACAACAAATCATTTATTTTTCCAATCCAGTCAATGTGAGTGGATTTGAACTATATTTGTTGTATAATATTGCCTCTATTGTTTACCCTTCCCCATAATGAATATGATGATAATTCAATAAGATCAGTTATTTTTATTTATGTCTATGTTTGAATTCTCTCTTTTATCCTTTCCTCTTTTTTTATATATAACTAGGCTATCTCGAGCCTACGCCTATCATGAATTTATGCGTTTAAAAGAGGGAAAAGGGGTTGGTTTGTGTGTAATATTGCGAATGGAAGGTTTTGTATAGAAATATAGGCATAATTATACTGAGATGTTGGATTTATGTAAACTGTCATGATTGGAAATGGAATTGGCATAAACTTAATATTAACAACATGTAATTGGATAGCATGAATTGGTAAAACTTATTTATGACTTGAAAAATAGGTCTAGAGGGTGAATTAGATTATATGTATGAACGTGCGATGTTGATATATATATATATACATATATATATTGGAAAAATATTGATTATATGAAATTGGGTATTGGAAATTTGCATGTTTGGGTATGAATAACATGGAATTGGTGAATTTGGTTATAATTGGATAATTTGGGAATATGAAATTTGGTAAACTATTATGTGATAGGTGTAGTTAATGATAAATTGGAAATAGGCATAGAAAAATGAATTGTAATTAAGTTGAATTTGGAACACATGACATGAATTTGGGTGAAAGACAATAGTTAATGAACACCTGCTGACTCGAGTTTAGGCGTTTTTGTGGTGTAAGACTGCCCGGAACCGCCCAGCAAATCCAGTAACCACAAGCGGACACCTAATATGATAAGTCAACGGCAAGAACTAGAGGCATAACGGTTTATGACACGAGGTTAGGCGCGTTTATGGTGTAAGACTGCCCGGAACCGCCTGGTAAATCCAATAACCATAAGCGGATGTCTAATGTGAGAGGTCATACATCATTACAGTGTAATAAATTAAGAAACACTAACCATAATAAGACATGTCGGTGACATGGGTATGGTTAGAGGGTTAAGTAGATGATATAAATGACATGTAGAGCATGACTAAGATAAACTTAACTGTAGAAAGACATGTGTAAGACACAGAAACTATAATAAAGAGGGTTAAGTGGGACACGGGTGACATAAGAAACAAAATTTAGATATGCTTAACCAAATGGGACCCGCAACAGTATTATAAATTAAATGAATTGGGAAAAGTTTAAATAACGGGTTAAGTAAACAAAAGGGTTAAGTCAAATTTAAAAGTAATGACAAGAAATGGGGAATGATAAATAACCTATTATGAATAAACTTGAATAAGGCAAGAAAGAATAATAGGTGGAAATTATACAACTTATGGGACAAGATAAGTTATAGGAAACGATAAGGAAGACGAGATAGCTTATACGTATAGATATACTTAAATTAAGTGGTTTGGAAAGGAGAAATGTGAAATTTAAAGTGATATAAGTTATATGAATGAGAAAGAAATTAGAACCATATATGTTGGCTGGGTTAAGTAATTCTTTGGATGCTAGTCTGATGTTGATTTCGGTCTTCGGGGCTGATGTTTAGGGGATTATTCTCCTAATCAGTATATATGTGGGATAAGGCATACTTAAGTACGAATTAATATAACATGTTGTGGGCTTATTAATGGACTTAAGTGGGCTAAGTACAAATTGGATTAATAAGTAAGGGTAACTTGGTAAATACGGAAAAAAGAAGCTAGTGTGAATAACCAAGTTAGATGAGAAAGTTGACAATGTGGCACAAGCGCGAAATAAATGGTTAGACTTAGGGCCTAATGACATATAAAAACTAAGGTGCTTTGAAGCAGTCCGTATGTCGTAGGATGAATAACCCAACGAGGTAGATCATCACGGTGTCATAAGGCACGAGGAGAGCGCACGTTCGTTATTTTGGCAGCTCCCACGGATTGGAAGGGGAAGCACGCGGCTTCCTGAGACGTAAAAGGTGCTCCTAGTAGTCCTCTGTGTGGTGGCAGATGTTTCAGGCTGTGCTCGCAGAGGTTGGGTCTGGGTGTAACTACTAGGTGGGTGGGCCTTGACTGCAAGAATAACTTAACAGTCAGAATGTTGTACGAGGTGACGGAAAAGGTGATTCAACGGTTGCCTCAATGGAGGTGGAGGGTCAGGACCAACAAGGATAGTAGGTCGTCGAGTGCCTGTCACCACAACCAATAGGATACGGGAAGACTAGAGCTAGACCCAAGATACCATTAACCATTCACTATCGTGGGACTGTGGTTGAGGGGAGACGCCGCATGGATGTTTAGATTGTTTGCTTAGGGGCTTGTTGCTTAGCTCTCGTAGTCTTCACTAGTTAAGGGAGGGGCCGAGGTGGGGCCATAGCCACCATGGAAAACAGACCCTAAGGATATTTGTGCTAGAGGCTCTCAAAGGCGAGCCTTACACAGATATGAGGAAAGCTCTCGACCGAGTTCCGTATTTCTTGTGTAGCCCTGCCATGGAACTCGGGCACGCACACACGATGGGTGTGCGGGTTAGGCATCAAATACGCTTGACAATACGTACGTGGGGAAGTCTAGATACAACCATGTCTGCTCTGGGTGGTGTATTGTAGACTAGGGGGCATTATTCGATAATGGAAATCGTTATGTTTACATAATATGATTATAGTAATCCTATGCGGGTGTAGTCTTGTATTATCCATAAGAGGAATGTATGTTACTATGACATAGGACGGAGGAACTGCGTATATCACTGCGATTATATAGTGGAGATCGTGCAAGTGGGGTACCATGGGGTGTACCTCCATGTGGAGGTAGCTGCATATACATTATATTAGGTTAATCTACTAGGGAGTAGAAGGTTGCGACATGTGTGTATAAACTTGGAGTGCTAATAACGCGTATAACCTAATAAGTAAGAAAATGTAATCGAACGGTATACGTAGAATTATTCAAGAAGTGTAGTTTAAATTCATTCACACAGAACTTATGTTCTGACCCCCTCCTCATAATATTCGCAGGTTAGACAGAGACTTATAGCTTTGGGGATACTGATATAGCAGTATTGTGATTAAGGTAAAGCAATT